>CAJQZP010000984.1:1200000-1752500 GCA_907164705.1 Parnassius apollo
GGGCTGGCGCCCACAGTTTTGTAGACCAAACAAGATGTGAGACTTATGAACAGGCTGTACTACTGGTTTACTTGCTTAAATGTGGCACTATGACGATAATACTTATGCCTTATTTATAAAAAAATCTAAACTTATGATAAAGTCTTACTCGTTGTTTCTTTTAACTAACTTGATTTTAATTACTTATTCATAATAATATTTGAAATGTTTACATTTAATAAAATTTTCTTTTGGTGCATCAAACCATAAAATTAATATTAAATTGTTATACTCTGTGATATTGTATGTGATATTTTATGTATGTTTATGTATACTCTTATACTATAGTTTTTAAGTTATCAAACACTTTAGATATCCTCAAGTTTACTTGTTTGTTTATTGAAGAACTAGTTTTGATAATACCACAATAAACAAAATAAAAAGAACTTTTTGAATTGTAATAATCTTTATAATTTAATTTCATTAAAATAATAGAATAGTGCCGTCTTTTGATTAATATCACTCAAATAAGGAAGATCGGCAAACATATTACAGTGGCAAAATTGTGTCACTGTTACAAAAATTTTATATTGGTTTTTACTTACGTTAACTGCATATAACTTTAATAAAATAATAAATATTCTATTTAATTTCTTTTACCAAGTAAAAGTTGCTTTGAAAGAAAAACTATATACAGAGTAAAGTATAAAATGCTACATCGTTATTTAAGAATACTGCTTTATATTAATAGGACAAATAATAAATTAATAATCCTATTTTAATTAATATATTTTCGTATTTACCTTTTTGCACACCATACTTAAATCATACTCGAGTGAACTAGTTACAGCTAAGACGTCATAATGGCGGTAGACTAAACGTATTGTTAATTTATTTGTGTAATTTGTAAGAGATCTATACATGGATGGAACTGTGATATTTTCATTTTTAATTTATGATATTTTGACTTTAATATTGTGACAAAAGAATTCTATTGTAAAGATAATGTACATACTTTTTTGTTTTTATACACGAGCGACTTTAAGTCCAGTTATGTATTTATATTTGTTACATCTTATCATCATAACTAAGTTAACATGAATAGTAATGATGATATTGTATACATTTGTCACATAATATGTACCAAGACCACAAAAAACACAATTATAACATCATAAAAAGTCCTATGGACAAAAATATTTATTATATTATAATTCACTCCTATGTAATAATAATTCTATCTGATTTAAATGATATTGTATATCGACAAAATTGCTTCGTGTCGAAGTAAAAGTTGTAAGAACAAATGTATAATAAACCAAAAACAACACCAGCAAGCTAAGAATAATATGCTAAAAGGCAATTTTAAAGTGATAAAATAGTTTTGTAGCGAAGCGTAATTTCAAATTTTTGAGGTAAATAAACATCGAGACTAATTAGATCTAGTTGTAGTTTAAATTAAATTTGTATCATATTGAAATTGCTTAAATAATGGAGTCAGAAAAATGTTATACGACCATTACCCCCCCCCCCCTCATCTAAAGTTATTACCCCTTCCACAGAAAAAGTTTATGCACAATTACTAGTAAGGGACAACAAGTTAAACAATTTATCATCATCATTCTCCTATAGATTGCCTCCTAAGTGAGCTTAAGAAATATGACTTTGCATAGTATAGTGTAGTGATAAAAACCAATCATTATAAAGACAATCATAATATTATGATGATTGACACGCTGACTAGGTTATGTCTAAACATGGCTGGTTGAGTGGACATGATAATGTTTTTACTATTTCATTTTTATATCTATTTTTGTATGTATACAATAATATCCATTGTTTTGTATACAATCAATGATCAGTATTATTTTTAAATATTGATATAAATACAAAACTACATATATGGCAACCATGGCAACATTTGCCATAGTTGCCACGCTTGGAAGGTGCTTTAGCACCTACAATTTTTTATTTTTAAACCAAGTCAGTTAATTAGTAATTGTGTAAATTGACATGATCAATATAATCAGAGTTAACCTAAAAGAGAACATACTGGATAATTAGTGCACAGTAAAATAATATATTTTTTTGTAACAAATTATCATAAAACAAGGTTTGTTTCAATCCTGAATCGTAATTACAAAATGTGAATTTGTCTTATTGATTTTTATTTTTATTACTTAATTATAAATATAAGAAGAGGATATGACATCACAAAATCACATTGCGAGTTATTTTTTTACTAGTCTAGATAATTACAATTTCTTATTCTTTCCAAAATCAACGCCGAGTAAGTTATGGTCACTTAGCATTTTTTTTTACTTCGACGAACCGAAATGTAAATAGATATAAGGAGAGCTTTAAGTATGTTGAGATGGGATTAGTGAAAACAACCCGGATTGATGTTCCAGAGCTTGATATTGGATAAAGAAGACCGCAGTGCGAAGATAACGTTCAAGACGACCGTCGCCGCTGAGAATTTTAAGAGAAAATTTAACAACAAAATGGTTGCCGCGAGCAGGCTTACTGTCACTTTGCGATAGATTACATAGTCATACACTAAAATGGTTTTATCGTTATGTCTAAGCTGCATACATTTTATACGACCTTGCTCGATGTTCCTACTGAAGAGAGTTTGCATCAACAAGAGCGGTTTGATGTACTACATTGATCTAATAACTTGTAATAAAATACTAAAATTTCAAATGTCAGTGTGATTTTTTAAATTTGTTTATATCACAGAATATTTTCGAAGTTACACATAAGGAAGTACAAAAAAACCAGTTTTATTTTATTTCATGTAATATTAAAACACGATAAATAAATTGTAATAGTTATTTTAAATCGGAACTGTTAACAATTTATCGTGCCTCTCGCTTGCACTTACAGATTTTGTGGTCCTAGTGATGTACCTAATAATAACATCGACAAAATAATATTTTTTGCAACACGCAATTCGATATAAAATTAACTTTAAAAAAAACGACCTAAAAACATTTAAGCATTTAATTCATTGACTTATGGCTTACCAAATATTCGTATGCTAACTTTTAAAGCATAATATTTTGTCTTAGGATTAAATTACTGTAGTTGTATATGTTTATTACTGTGTACAGTCAATAACACAAAAATATCGTTTACCAATACATTTGACTATAGCAAAATGTACGATACAAATATCATACAAACATTTTTTTTATTAAGATTACATAAAAGCATTTCAAAAATGTATTGAATGTTTACTTACTAACGAATTGTATGCAGCAAATTACTATAAGTTACATTTATTTGTTTAAATTAAAAACAAAATTGATAAATCGACATTTTATTCACGACTTTATCGTAGATATTTTGTATATCTATTTAAATAACAAAATTTGCTATATTGCATATTATTTTGTTACTTTAAAAGCATATCCAACGAATCTTTGATAAAATTATTTAAGTTTATAATTGATAATATTTTTTACATTGTCAAAAATGTGAATTGTTAGATTATTAGTGTATTTTTGTAACTAGATTTCGCTAGTTAAAACATAAACAAATTTTCAATTATCGACATTTATTTTTAAAATTGAAAACGCTTCATTTAATTGTCAACAAACAGCTTGTAACTTTTGGTAATAATTAAATATTATTTTTATTATATTTATATAATATAGTTGTAATTTGCCATACCTATCACTTGGTATTTTTTATCAAAGCAAGCCACAAGAATGTGTTTTTGTAATACTGCGTTCAAATATTACACAGGGTTATTTTATGTATAGTTTTTATTCCATGTATATTTTTTTTATTTTGGAAAGTTACAGCCTATACTGGAAGTTTTTTACCGTCTGGAAAAAATATGGTGAAACAGGTGAACGAAATAGAAGCCTATGGTACTGATATATTTTTTTGTTTTTTCATTTTTTGACATTAACATATTATGAAATTATACTATCAATAAGTGTAAATACCACTATTTTGTTATACTTAAACTTTCAGTACTAAAAATAAAATCAAAAACTTTGAACTATATAAATAAATCAATTAAGGCTATCGAAATTAATATAATACGCACCCAATTTGTATTATTTATTGATAGATCAATTTCATAGTATGTTATTGTAAAAAAAATGGAAAATATCAGTGCCGTAGGCTTCTATTCCGTTTACCTGTTACATCCTTTTTTTTTTCAGACGGTAAAACAAAATAACCCAGTATATATGTCTCTCTTTATTTTTGAGACGGTTTTTATAATTAATTAAAAGTAAAAATTTCTCATGTTATTTAGAATGTAATGCGCTCTTTCAAACAGTGGCATTTAAGGCGAAAAATCAGATCATCACAAGTTAATACCTGGGTGTTATCCTCTGTAGACTGCTTTAAAACACTGTCCTAATATTTACAAAAATGTACCATAATCCAAGCTATCTCATTAAGTAAAGATTATGCGACTCTCTTATGGTATACGGGAATGGGATCATATTTATTAGATTAGATTAAATAGAATAACTTTTATTTGTAACAAAAATACTTTTTAAAATGTATTTAAGTTTTACCACTGTTTCGGAAATAAACCTCTCTCTTGGGAAGAACCAGCAAAACCCAGCAGAACTTTATATATTTTAAATAATTAAGTATGAAAACATTTAGAAACAATATGGTAGAGCTCAGCTCGTTTCCGAGGGGAAACACAATTTTACTGAAATACTTTACAGAAAGTAATTATGTTTTCAAAATTTGTCAGAAATTATAACTCCTATACTGCATGATTTTTTTAAAAAAGGCTGTAACAGGTGAACGGAATAGAAGCCTTATGGCACTGATATTTGACAATTTTTTTTTGCTTTTACATTAACATACTATGAAATTGAACTATCAATAAATACTACTAATGTGAAATAAACTTTCGGTAATAAAAATATAAAAACAATAATTTTGAAATAAATAAATAAATAAATTAAAAACTATCGAAATTAAAATAATACGCACCCAATTATTAGTATTTATTGATAGATCAATTTCATATGTTAATGTAAAAAAATGTAAAATATCAGTGCCATAGGCTTCTATTCCGTTCACCCTTACACCTTTTTTCACACGGTAAAAAAATCATCTCGTATATCAATGATTTATTACTTGTAATAAGAAATTATATTATATTCTTATTTTTCGTACTCTGCCCTTATACAAAGCTGTAAAGTGCGAGCGAGACTGTACTCGTAAACTTCTGCATTTTGATTCTTAATCAAAGATAAATGTTTCTATGGGGCTATGGGCCACAGGATCTACTTACCATCGGGCGAACTGTGTGCTCCTCTTGTCATCCCCATTGTAAAAAAACGTACATTTTCGAGTACTCCATCGGCACTAGGTGCGAAAGAGTAAAAACATGTGCCGTATTATACTCGCTTGTGTGCTCTTAAACTAACTGCCACCGTTTGGTTTAGGTAGCAACTAGAACCGGTAATGTATTTTATGTGATTAAGCTTATATTACCCTTATAAAGCTATCTTTGTGTCATTTAGAATTAGTTACGTTATACTCGTAATTAAATAACAAGATAATCTCGAATAAAACTGACATTTGTCGATAATTTGTACTGCCAGTATAGTCATGATTTGTTCATTTAATATACTTACACAGAAATTGTGAAGGTCATGAATCAATTCGTTTTGTAGACCTTGAAAGATTAATGATTTTCATAGTATTACCATATGTAGCTTTGAATTTTTTTTGTTTAAATTGTCAATGTGTACCAAATTATTTTCTCGTGTGTTTGAATTAAAAAAAATCATAGTGAATTTTTAAAAACCTTTGCCTATACTTTGTTGTTGGTTTTTTAATTGCTGTAGATTATAAAATATTATGACTGTGTTTATGTTAATAAAAAAAACATTTATGTTCACTAAGTTAAATTAAATGTTAAAAATGCATAAGTAAACAGTTTAAAATTGGTTTGTATTCTTGACTATAATAAAACCTTTTTATCTGTAACAATTGTTAAATAGGACATTAGAAATAAACTTTGTTTTATTAGAAACTTGAAGTGTCGTAATTTTGACTTATGTGAAACGACGTTACAATGTTAATACCTATGACACAATATACGTACATAGACATACGCTTGTAGTTTTGTTTGTACCTACGTACACAGATCTCAAATAAATCAAGACGAGGATGTGCTGTTGTTTTAATTCGAATTGCTTTTGTATTGTTTTTCTACCCTGACACAATAATGTATACAATAGTAAATATTGTTGACGTTGTATGTTGCTTTGAATTTAAAGAGTTCGAGATATACGTTATATTATGTTTGGAACTCAAGTAAAGAGACTGAAATTTTAATAAATATAAATTACACTAACTTTGTAGTTTCCTTTGTCTGCCTCATCCCAGATCGCGTAATGACATTTTTTTTAAATCTTTTTATATAAAAAGGGTGACAAACGAGCGCACAGTCCACCTGATGGTAAGTGGTTGCTGTGGCTCATACACATCTACATTGATTCTCGATTTAGAATCAAAGTGCAGAGGTATAGTTACCACTGAGGACTAAGATGGAATGCCTCGTTCTAACTAAAAAGCGTCTCCGGTACTCTAGACTCATCAAAATAGCATTAAGCTGCTATTTTACGCTGGTATTCTGTGAGAGCATGGTCCTCCCCTGTTGCGCCGTTTATGCTACAACCATACTCTTAGTTACAGCAGGGCATTACACCGTAAAAAAACTATTAAAATTTATCGTTTTAGAAGCTTTAAAGATCGAAGCTACTATACCTAGTATACCTTAAACAAATATAAAAATAGAGACGTGGAAAAATATCGGTCAAAAAAAATTACATAATATCGGCTAGGATATGGGTATGTTAAGATCGATCGTCGAGCACTTAGTATTTGAAGGCTCGTAGCCTGATACGCGGTGATTTGTTGACGAGAAATACCCACTTGTAGCTTGCAGGTTGTTATGGTATCAGATGTATTACGTGCTACATCTCTTAAGTCAGAACTCTGCTCTTAAGGAAACCTTTTCTTACAGAATTAGGGTGACAACCGAGCACACAGTCCACCTAATGGTAAGTGGATGCTGTGGCCCATAGAGTAGAGTCTACAACTACATTTATCCTCGATTAAAATTCAAAATACATAAGCTTTGTCATCCCTGATCACGCTGGTATTTTCGGAGAGATTGTGTCCTCACACGATCGAGCCGACACGTTGGTGGTACAACCATAATAAATAACTGCAGCGTGGCTCTACCATCTATAGAAAATAATAATTCTTGCCCGGATCAGTGTGTGGCGGTACGTGGTCGTGGTGCTCCAAAACTTCTTTTGTTTCGTCATCAGCCTGTAAGAACATACTGCTGGACGTGGGTCGCTCCCGTTGCAGGGAGGAGTTGGATATGGATGAGGTGAAATATTTGAAAGATTTTCATAGCGGGGAAGTCAATTTGTTAGAAACGTGTAGAAATTAATGTTTATTTCTGAAATATTTAGTTATATTTTATATTAATGCGATTAAAATGGATAAACCAATCTATGGATATTCCTAAAAGTGTAAGAATTCAAAAAAATGTGTAAAAAAATTAAAGAATACAGGCACTGAAGCCTGAGTAAGGATGACACTGTGTTCACCTTAGTTGAAACTAGCGCCATCTGGTGAGCGTAAGATTATTAGCCCTCATCCTCGCGCTACGTAGAATTGTGGATCGTAATACCAGACTACGAGATGTCTAGCACCTTGAAGTTGCTCCCCATCGTCGATCTGGGTAGGTATTTTATTTATTAACTAAGATAGTGTCTGTACACCCGCATTTGTAATTTTGCTTTTATTTTATTGTTTTTTTTTTCGGTGTTTGTTAAATATATGTTTTCCTATTCTAAAAATAATAGAGAATACTATTTTTGATTTTTGTGATTATTGTTATAAAATACGAATATAAATAATAAACACAAATTAGGCACCAAATAGCATTTAAATGAAAAATATGAGTAAACATAAACGAAAGTAAACGAGGCACTATTCTTCATCACTCAAAGTGTCTGAGCCATCGCCACCTGTATTTTTAATAAGGCGTTCAACGTGATCACGTTCTGAATCCATAGTAAAATATTATTTTTGTTATATAGGTATGTCACTGTCCTCCTAAGAACGTAAAAATCTTATCTGTAAACGTAGCAGAGGCCTTTCGTTTCAAATGCCAAATTTTCCTGCGTGTGTACGCAGCACGCGGCGAGTTTTGATGTCGCGGCGGCGCGACACAGTCGACCGTATCTAAACAGACTATACGTCTACAGGAACGAAATAGTTATCGGGAGAGATTTTTCTGTCATTTCCCACAGGCTTTTACGACACCCACGGCATTCCTCAGACCCAAAAAAAAATATTTGTGAGTCTATAAATATCAAGTAGACAAAGTCGTGGCAACGAGACGCACCTTGTCCGCGAATAACTCGGCGAGTTGCTCGTGCCGATAATCTAAACGTGCCAATAAAATTAAAAAGCTCAATTTTTTCATTATTACACAAGTATCAGAGTATACTTCGAGTATTATACTCAAAGAGAGTATATAATTTATTAATAAAAATCCTAATTAATATAAAAATGTTTAATTACTAGAGTAATGTGTAAAGTAAAAAAGTGTTAATTTAGGTAATTTTATCCAATTATTTACGAACCTCTTACAATATTAACTAGCTGATACCAGCTCGCTTTGTTCGGCGCACGATATTTTATTGCGGAACCCATTGATTTAAATATATCCATGGCGGAACCTATTAATTTTTTGATGGGAATATCGTAAAATCCGTTCTTAGTGAGATCCGTTCTTAGACGACATTGCGAGATTAATAACTATAGTAAATTTAAGTCAATCGGGTGTATTGTTTTAGAGATTTCGTTATGAGTCAGTCATTTTGTATACAATACATATAAGTCGGCTACACACAAACAACTAAGCTATTTCGAAGCTAAACAAAGGCAGCTTAGCTAAGTTAAGCTAAGATGAACTAAAAATATGTCCCGTGCACACCAAGAACTAAACGAAAGCTCAGAGTCGGTGTCGGAAAGCTCAGTTCGACGGAAGTCGCTCACCATGAATATAATCAATGAAGAAAGTTCCGATGATGAATACGTTACAGATAGAAAAAGAAGATTAATACTGACCTATTATTTAAAAAAAGACATTCCAGACCTTGGATATGTCACAATTTCAATAAATTGCTCAATATTCAATACAAAACGATCGTGCGACACGCACAACACACGAAGACGCAAGGCACAGTACAGCACTGGCATCAAGGATAATACACTAGACTGGCATTTTGGTTGTAAAAAAAAAGATACTCTATGCTGGCAAAGGATGTGCGAAGGGGGTGCGGGTTAGGCGGGAGTGGCTTAGCTTACCTTGTGTAGCTGCTCATCGGCATACACAACTAACTTAGTAATATTTTAGTTAGCTCATATAGCTTAGTTTGTATATTTTGCATACTGTACACAAGTATGAAATACTGCGTCAGCTATACGAGCTAAGCTAAACTAACTTAGCTAGGCTCTTGGTCTACAACCGGCTATACTCGCTGGTACTCGCTCGCTTCGCTGAGCGCACGATATTAGACGATAATACGTAGGTACGTAGATCATCATACGATATGCGTATAAATAAAAAAATCATTCGATTATAGTATAAATAGGTACTTTCCCATTAAGGTGTCCTGATTTTCGCGGGACGTTCTCATTTTCAGGGGTCTGGTGAGCTGGTGACACGTACCGATTCAACTAAAAGCAACTAAAGCTAATACTACTCTTTAGTCTGTACTTTGAATTTTGACAGCAAAAATCCGTAAGCTGTTATTTATAGATTTTTACATTGACAATTTTTATATTTAATTTAGAGTACTTATAAGCTAGCTATGCTTATTTATATTCTAAGGTTATAAACCTCGCTTGTTGACGAGATACAGAATAACATTCATGCTGACACGTTTTTTTTTTTCTTTTTTAAAAACGTTACCCCTACACTAGGATTTTCTCCTGTATCGTGGAGGCAGTTTACAAACATAAATTGCACAAGGACAAACATCCAGACCCGGAACAATTATTTGTAGGCCATACAAATACCTGTTCCGTGCGGGATTCTAACCCGCGACCCCAGCGCAGCCACTCATTGCTAAGCCACTGCGCCACGGAGTCGTCATCATCGGTATCATCGTCTGAAATTCACGACTGGTATCATAGATAGTCCGCAGCAGAATTCACTAACCATCAAATGAACCAGTGCGTGATGTACCTTTGTGAAAATAAATATCAACACAATTTTTAAAACATTTTATTAAAAAAAGATTATCTATACAAAAAGTACAAATGTCAAAACTTAATTAATATTAACAGTAAAAAACTAGTTTTTACGGATTTTACCGCGTAAGTTAATTTATTTTGTATTCGGTAAAAACTAGTTTTATTTAAATGTGTAATGTATTCGGCTAAACATAACAAATCGTTAAAGTTTTGGGTATGTCTATTTTTAATAACATTGTTTCATAAATGTCCATTTATAAACTTGCTATATTTAAATTATTGAAGGCTATGGCATTGCTTCAAGGCTATGCGCTGTTCCAAGGCTACGTCCTTGTTCCAAGGCTGCGTCCTCGCTCGAAGGTTTCAGTGAACTTGGCCTCGGATAAAGGACACGGCCTCCAATTTGCGACCCTCACCTTGACGCCGAGGTCGTTTGCGATACGGCCGCGAATATCTGCCACGAGTAGGTAGTTATGAACACGTGTTTAATTTATGTAACAGTATATTACGTGTTCCTGTTAAGGGGATAGAGTAAGTCAGCTCAAATTCTAATTTCGTCCCCACTTGCCCGCGCGTCGTATGCTAAATACCGACATGTTTGTAATCACTAATACTGTAAGTAGAAAGGTCGTTAGACACTTATTTCATTAGGTTTATCATATTTATACCTGTTTCTTAACGCCAACCCAGTCGCTTCATATTTTTATTACGGTTATTTCCCATTTTAATTTACGTCGCCCTGTTGCGTAATGTATATTCTGATCGTAAGCGACACAACCTCCCCGTTCAAAGGCTGAAGCGAAGTGTACAAGGACTCCCACATTATACAAGTACCTCCGTGCGGCAGGAATCACGCTTCAAAAGGCCGATAGTTTAGGTAATTTCTTTTTACAGTGAAAATAATGGTATTTAAAAAAAAGTAAATAACATAAGCACTGCTTTATAGTTAGTTCAGTTAGTATACAAAGTTGCATGATCTTATTTAAAGTATTTTATGAATAACAGCGGTATATTGTTTATTTTGGAGGTAACTTTGGATTTTTTTTTCTATCGAGAAAATTTTACGAAATCGTGTTTTCGTCTAACATAATCCTTAACATTAATCCTCAACTTTACCATATATTTATTTCAAAATTAATGCTGCAATATTTTCGGCATAACGAAGGATCTTACTAAGCCATTTGAGATTATATTTCCTCTTAAAAATGTTTTTTTTTTAAATTCAATATAGATTATAAATAATACATATTTAAAGTCATTCTTGTGTTTAATTTTACCACTGGTTCGCGAAATACTTCAGTCCTGGGAAGAATCAGCAAGAAACCCAGCGGGACCCAGAGGAACAGTTTACAATAATATATTACTACATAATTAACTATACTAAACATAGAAATCGCTTGGTAGCGATCACCTCATTCCAAAGGGTTATTATCATACATAATTTTAATGCGAACTTCTATTATATATTTATGATACATTAATATTATTAATTTTAAAAGTATTGGAAAATATTTTTTTTATTATTTTTGAACAATCTCTTACAATATTAACGTAATAATTATTTGGGAAGATCACAAGAAATTAAATGTGAGAAATTCTCTCCTGTATTCGGAATATAAAAAATAACAGTTCCCTGTAGCTGTGTATCATTACGCTTGGATCTCACAGTTTTTTTTGCGCGGAACCCTGATTCCTTTTTTAAATAAAAGTAGCCTAAGGTACTCCTTATAGCATTAGTTATCTGTCAGTGAAAGTACCGTCAAAATCGGTCGGGCCATTTCGGAGATAAGCAGGGACAAACAAACAGACAGACAGAAATTACTATCTACTATCTTTTTTTTATAAGTACCATATATAATTTTAAGTGCATTTAGTTAAAAGATGTTATTTTGACATTACAAACAGACACCTCAATTTTATTTATTTGTATAGATATAATGGCAGAAAAAAGCGCTAGCAAGCGCTTGTAAGCAAAATAGCGTTCGTAAGCGGTAAGCGCTGTCAAATCGTAAGTTTTTCTCTAGGACACGAAGTTAGTTTTATCCGGGGAACCTAACCTAATTTAAATAGTTTGTAAAGTATTCATATTAAAAACTTACCAATCATGAATTTTTAATAACATGTACCTATATGTCTATTCATGTCATTATATAACTTTAAACTAATATTGCACAAAACAACTTATAAACTCTACTTCAAAGCAAACAAATTTAAATAAGCAAAATGGCGGATTGTGTCAGCGCTACTAAAGTTAGCAAACGTGTCCTGGCCGAAAACTGTTTAGTTTCGCCATTTTACTTACAAGGGCTTGCTAGCGCTTTTTTCTGCCAAACGCACCCATTTTGATGAGCTCAACACTGGCGTTAATTAATTATTGACTGCTTCCTTTTAAAACTAAATTGATTTTTATAGAGCAACTGCGAAGCTATCCACATCGGCTTCACAAACTGTGATAATGGCGCCACCTACCGGTTCCAACTATAGCTAAGTAACTTCTAGGTCCGTAACAATTCATCAAAATTAGTCAAGCTGTTTAGGAGAAGTAGAATTATGAACACACGAAATTCGGAATTTTAAATATTACTAGCCGCCCGCCCTGGCTTTGTCCGGATTGGATCTGTTATTGTTATTGTATTCAGACTTAAGATGATCAAAGATCATTTGTTTCAACAATATTTAGTTTTTTTAAATCTCAAAGTTTTTCGGATAAAATATAGCCCAGATGCCTCGTGACATTGCTCTTTATCTGCTTGTAAGGCTTTACCACAGTAGGTTCAGCGATTATGAAGATTAGTTCATACACCACACACGACCAGACCACAGAAATCTAAATAATAAGGCAAGGTGCCTCTTTTTTTAGAAGAGGGGGAAAACGAGCATTGATGTTAAGTGACTACCGCCGCCCATGATCAACCGCAACACCAGGGGAATTGCAGGTAAGTTGCCGGCCCTTTAAAAGAGTAAGCCCTTTTCTTGAAGGTCCCCAGGTCGTATCGGTCCGGAAAACGTCGGTGGTAAACTATTCCACAGAGAGGTCGTACGCGGAAGAAAACTCCTGAAACGTACAGTGATGGACCGCCATTATTTAGATTTCTGTGGTCCGGACAGACATACAAAAATCTTAAAATAGTCTCAATAGCAAACAATATACCTGAGCTTAATAGAAACCAGTTTTCCTATATTACACTTCATTTTTATTTATATGTAAAACCCGTTAGATCACATAGGTAGGAAGTGGCTAATGGCACTGATCATTTTAAAGATTCCCTGGTCAGTTCTGTGTATTCTTCTTTTATCTTCATCCTAAAGACGTCAATCCTTTGCGAGCTTCAGCTTTGCTTTGTCAGCTTCAGAGGGCAGTTCTGGAAAGTAACTTAAATAGTTTCATTTCTAAATTATACAAGCTATGTGTCATGCAAAGAATGTGGGAACTATTCCCTCGGATTAGTGATCCGTTGCAATTTCTTCGACAATTTTCTGAAAGCAAAGGAAAGACTCATTACGCTGACGACAAATTAAGTTTCGCTAGGAATCCTTTGATTTCATCCTTGGCCTTTAGAATGTTTATTCTCATAATGATTTTTTGTATTTACGTGAACACTACACATTGATTAAAACTACTTTTACGGATTTTATCGCTTTTATTATATATGATTTTTAATTCCCGACGTTTCGGGTTAATTATTATTTATAAAAAAAATAATTAAAAAGCTGAAGGTACTCCGGGTTAACACTGACATCAGGACGTCAATCATCTCCTTTGATCATCTCAGTCCCCCGCGTAGACAGAGATAGGTTTCTCTGTCTACGGTCCCTCGTGTATATAATAAAATTGATAAAATCCGTAAAAATAGTTTTAATCTAAGTTTTCATCTCACTTTTGGCAGCTCTTATTCAAAAAGATCAGGAAGGATTTCGAATTTACATATTCAAGTGGGGTCACAATAGAATAGAAGGGAAATTAAATAGTACGTTGTTTTAAAGATCAGTAACAATGTTTTATTATGGAACTGGGAGGAGGGGATCGGTTGTAAACGGGTCGCGAATTCAAAAACATTGAAAAACTCTGCCTAGCCTATCACTGTCCATTGCGGCATATAGGCGTCGTAGGGGGAATTATCGCCATAGTTTCCACGCTTGAAAAACGAGTTGGCAATCTGTTTTTTGTTATTTTGAGTTATTTGTAGGAAAATGCTACTGCCTATTAGCCCATTCAGTTGCTCTCTGTCGTCTCTCACGATATCTACGGGATGATGCAGGTAGTGCTGCCTCTACACGTCAGTTTCAGTAAACTGTCTTCTTTTGGAGATATATTTCAAATTGTGTGGCGCGTTTGGTAATGTCATGATAGCAATAATCAGCCCGGAGAGCGGCCAATACTCTATGTAATTTGATAGTTGCACCTACCTTACCGTCTTATGTATTATTTTGTTATAGGAGATGCAAGGAGCAATAAATAAATAAAAATTAGGCGACAATAAATTTTGCTACAATTACTTCAGATTTACTATTACCTATGGTAACCAGAGGCGCAACAGAAACAAAATATAAGTAACATTTTGCAGTTATCGTTATTGTTAAATGAAGCCTACATTATTTGGTAAAACCATGTTGTATCTATATTATTTGGTAGAGCCATGCTGTATCTATAGACCAGGAAGTACTACACTCTCACAGAAAACCAGCGTAAAATAGCAGCTTCATCATCATCATCAGTCCATCTGATGGTAAATGGTTGCTATGGCCCTAGACATCAACATATATCTTCGATTACGAATCAAAATGCAGATGCGTTGTCACCCGTGAGGACTAGGCTGGAATGCCTCGTTTCCAGTAAAAAGAGGTCTCCGGATCTCTATACTCACCATACGAAACACAGCACCGTTAAGCTAGTATTTTACGCTGGTATTCTGTGAGTCCTTCCCCGGTCGAGCTGACCCATTCGTGCTATAACTATACTACTAATATAACTGCAGCATGGTTTTACCACGTGTCTGATTTTAGACGGCTCCGTGGCACAGTGGCTTAGCAATGAGTTACAGCGCTGAGGGCGCGGGTTCGAATCCCGCACAGAACAAGTAATTGTGCCGGGTCTGGATGTTTGTCCTTGTGAAATTTATGTTTGTAAACTGCCTACGTGATACAGGAGAAAATCCTAGTGTGGAAATAACGTTTAAAAAAATTATCCTGTATCTTCGGCAAAAGAACACTAGAGAGCGCTTATTTCGGTAATAGTGCTGCCTCTTTGTATCGCTTACGATCCCCATTGTAATATTATCTAAATTATCTTTAAAACAAATGACAAAAAAAAGATAGCAGCTGAGTTTTTTCGCTGTTACCTCTCCTGTCAGGAAAACGTTATTTCGATTTGATGACCACTCAAATTAGTAATCTTCAGTTACTAACCCGCCTAACTACTAACAAAGCTTTGCAACTATGGCATAATCCCGCATATGAGGCAATGTATGGCGGAGGCCTATGTTCAGCAGTGAACATTTGTGGGCTGTAATGTGTGGACTAGATGGAGGGAAGTGCTCGTTTGGCGCTCTTTAAAACCTAGAACTTCTCTATGCAATTGTACAATATAATTTTAATTATATTGTACAATTGCATAGAGAAGTTCTAATAAATTGTACAATATAAATTGAGTTTCTAATAGATATTAGATTTCTTTATTGCTATGGATTATATATTTACGATATCTTCTTTTATTGTAAATAAGTTGTAAAGTTATATCAATGAATAATAATAGAATACCAACATTAATTTATTCAATAATATCTTATAAAAAACATCTTTACAAGTACAAAAATAAAACAATGAACATTCTAACGGTAACTATCATATTGCATTTTTAAATGTACATTATTATCAAGGTGTGTATAATCTTTACATAGAATAATAATAAATTACAAAAATATACAGAACAATTTTAAATATAATACTAAACTTTTTATCATATAGGGACACAGATTAAATGAAAACATTCTTATAAAAGTAGTTGCCACTGTGAGTGTGAGGCACAAGATTCCACTCGTTTCTAAGAATTTTTATAGCAGGAAAGAGACACGCTACTCCAACGCAGACTTCACCTGTCCTTTTTTCACCGTACGCCTATGTGTTCTAAGCACAGGGTACACACTAAAGAAGTCTCGCCATACATAAAAGTACTCTGTGGTTCTCACATCTTGTTTCTACTCTCGTATCGCATACAGAAAAGAGTGCAATAAATTGTCAGCCTATGTCTTTACGTACGATTAAAATCTGGGTATATTGACTTTTGTCACGCAAAGGCAGTGCGATTTATCATTAAGGGATTAATAACTATTTACCACGGGTTTGAAGTCAAACATTAGTTTAAAAATAAAAATAAACGTAAGTAGTAAGCAGTAAATCAGTAATAAATATTATGATAAATAATTAAAATTGCAGTTTACAGTATTAATTCGTACTGTACTATTACTATCTATTCTATGTGGTATTAGTGGTGCTAGCGTGGATCGAACTTGGGTTTCTAGCGTACAATGCAATTTAAAACAAAGGTTTAGCGCATGACTTATCTTAATAAAATAATTAAAAAGGTACTTCTCTACTACTAGAAAATAATCATCATCGTCATAAAAAGCATCTATTTTTTAAATAATACATTATTTCCGTCGTTAGTGAGTTTTTCTCCAAAGACAAACATGTTTGGTGTTATGGTAATACACACGCTATCAAACGATAAATAAATTATTACTAAATCACTTAAATAATTTATATTGTTACTAGGTATATGATTTTTTAAATGAAAAGGAATTATTTTTAATTTACGTTCTAATAATGTAAATTGTTTTTATTTTTAATGTAAATCTAAAACCTGAATAGGGCAACATCATCTTCGGTCAATCAATATTCGGAGAAAATGAAGTACATATTCAGAAATAAAAGTCAAAGTTAATCATAATCAGGTAAGATCACAATAAAATTCAGAGAAGATATAATTGGAAATATAGTTATAGCTAAAATAAATTAAAAACAATAAATAGTGACACGTTGTATATAAGTCTTAGAAATAAACATTATCAATAAAATAAAGGTCTAGGTTAGTTATTTGCTTATAATATCTGGGTTTGTCCCTGTGGTATTTCTAATTGATCATATAGGTATGACTAAATGATTGTAACTAAAGCTTGTCGTCTACACAACCTAAAATATTGTTTAAAATTTTTTCTTTGTTTAAATTAAATGTGACAGATCTAAAAATGGCACTAAACTAGTCGACGAACAATAATATAATTAAAAAATAATAACTATATTATTAACATTTCTAATATTCATTTTAAAACTCCTGGTAAGCTTGACTTAGATGGTGTTTGTGTTAGAAGTGGTTCACGACATTAGTCGAATGGTATATTATCCGGCCCGCACCCTGCCATTACGCTACTGTCGCTTTAATATTATTAAAAAAAACCCATTTAATAAATTACGCTAGTGTCGTTTTAATATTATTAAAAAAACCATTGAATAAATTACGCTACTGTCGCTTTAATATTATTAAAAAAAACCATTGAATAAATTACGCTACTGTCGTTTTAATATTATTAAAAAAACCATTGAATAAATTACGCTACTGTCGCTTTAATATTATTAAAAAAACCATTGAATAAATTACGCTACTGTCGTTTTAATATTATTAGAAATAACCATTCAATAAATTACGCTACTGTCGCTTTAATATTATTACAAACAACAATTGAATAAATTACACTACTGTTTGCTTTAATATTATCTATTATATTAAAGCGACAGTATACGTCTACAAGCTAAACAAATTGCGCGTCGTCTATAATTAGACCAAAAAAGAACAAAGACGGGGCGCGTATATTTTAAGTGACAGAAAAACCAATTCAAAACCATAATCAACATTTTGTAAGGACACGCACTCACGTACAAATATGCACCTAAAATTATTTGTAAGTAACATCATAGTTTTAAGTGCTTAATTGTGGGTCTAGTAAAGAATATTTACGGATTGATGAAGAAAGAAAAAAGAAAGATGTGTGCATGTGAGCGTATCAAGAAGTTAAGCATGGTTTCAGCTGATTTGAGTATGCAGCGCTCCATCTTTCATTTTTTGTTGGTCTGAGGTAAACAATAAATAGGTTAAAATTATTTTAAAAAAATTGGCTAATTTACTTCAAGAAACATCTCGTTTGCTTTACTATTGACAAATAATGTTTAACTAATTTTATTAAAAAAATTTATTATAAAATTTTTTTACAAATGTATTAAATTAACCAATTAATTCTACTATAATGCCTTTAAATAAGAGTAGAATTCCTTAACATTTTCTTAACCGATTGACTGGCTGTAATGAATAATTGAAAAACTTTGAAACAGTTTACATTAAATTGGATTGTAAGTGACTTATCAAACAGAGTTTTTACATTAAAATTGCGGAAACCGAAGCCGAATTCTGTATGATTTCAAAGGAAGTTGCGCTAAAAGATCTCCTTGCGGAAGTTAAAGTCAAATACGGTATGATTTCAAAGGTAGCGGTGCTAAAAGACGTGGCAGAATTAAAAGGCTAATTCAGTACGATTTCAAAGGTAGTGGTGCTAAAAGTGCGGAATTCGGTACGATTTCAAAGGTAGCGGTGCTAAAAGTGCGGAATTCGGTACGATTTCAAAGGTAGCGGTGTTAAAAGACCTCCTTGCGGAAGTCAAAGGCGAAGAGCGCGCACTTGCGGCGTAGCACTCGTGCCAGTTGCGGCGGCCCGCAGTAGAACACGGTCACCTTGCCGTGGCGCTGTTGCTGCAGCCGCTGGAACACCTTGTCCCAGTTGGGCCGTCCCGCGTTCGTACGCGTCTTCAACCCTGTGATTAGGTCCCGCTTCTCCTGCAACCGCGTTATCATTTTCAACACCATTTATTAATATTTATTGTTAAAATAATTACTTTTTAGATTTTGTACGTGGTAAAGCCACGCTGCAGCTACATTATGGTTGTAACATGTATGGGTCGGTTCGGTCGGGTTAGTTGGTAGTTAGGACCACGCTCTCATAGATTATCGGCTTAAAATATCGTTTCGTATGGTGAGTGTAGAGGACGGTAGACTTTTTACTGGAAGCGAGGCATTCTATTTTAGACCTCAGTGGTGAAAAACTGGCAAAGTATCTGCATTTCGATTTTTAAGCGAGGCTAAATGTATGTAGATGTATATGGGTCACAATATCTTCTTAGAATTAGGTGGACTGTTTCCCCGTTTATCACCCTTACTCTTTAAAAAAAGCATGGTTCACTTTATAAGTACAAACCACAGGCCGCACGTGGAAAATTATTTGACGTGAATACGTTTTTAATTTTGCTGCGATAGTGAGAGGCAACTCAGAAAAGTGATGATAACAAATCGGGGGATACAGCCACAGCATCTACTTACCATCAGGTGGACTATGTGCCCGTTTATCACCGTTATTCTAAAAAAAATATCATAGTCCACTTTATAAATAAAAACCAAAGGCCGCACGTGGAAAATTATATGACGTGAATACGACTTTAATTTTGCTGCCATGTGAGAGGCAATTCAGAAACCGACTGTAACAAAATCATCTATATCCAAAATTTAATTACACCACTCGATAGCTAAAGGATCAAAGAATTCGTTACGTTGACGATTGTAACGCATTGCACGCGGTGGAGGGAGCGCCGTCATATTGAGTTCGTTTCGTATCGTACATGTATTGACCTTGATTTATATAATATTACACTAGATCAGTAATAACCGCGCCAAAGTGTTGCCACTGGACATATGGCCACAGCCATATGCCTAGCTAACATCAGTTCAGTGTTCAATGTGACGCCGACAGAGTTGAACTGCGACAAAAAATGGCTAAATGCGTAGTGAAAGAATGCTATTCAAGGTCACAAAAACGTAAAAAATCAAGTGGAATCACTTTCAATACATAATTTTTAGTTCTTGTTTTCATATAAACGTAAAAAACCTCAAAACCTAATTAAATAAAATTATCAAATATTGTCATTTAGGTTCAATGTTGCCACATTTGTGATTATCCTACATTAATGGGAGACTATATAACTAATGGAGTAAGTTAATTTGTTATGTCTGATTTTAAATATTTTGGAAATTATAATAAAAACTACATTTTAACTTTCATAGAAAATAATTAATTATTTTTATTTTAGTTTATTCATGAATTATCTATTAAATATATTTTATTGCCTATTTTATATTAATAATTTTATACTAATTATAATTTCATATAAATTTTATATTAATTATATTTTATTACCTATTTTATATTGTTTGATTTATTAGTACAATAAAAATACTTATAAAAATATCTTTTATTTCATCATTATGTTTACTTCTATTCATCTGATAAGCTTTGTATCCTTTTTTCTAAGGGGACTAATAAAGTTTTTAAAATAAAATATACTTTTTTTAATATAAAAACAATTAACTGCAGCTTAATAAAACTCATTTTTATTGCGTATTTTAGGTAAAATTTCATATAGTAAGCCACACCAACCCGCCATTGCATGTTTGTGTGTCTATCTTTATCTAATCTTAGTGACGATATTGTTTTCGCAACTTGTGTAAGTGAGATAGATATATGTTTATTTAAAATTGTTATTAGTTTCAAAGCTACGTCGTCGTGTTTGGATAGTGGTTACACGCGCGGTAATGTGGTTTGCTCCTCTAGTGATGAAGCCACGAAGGCATTTGAAGCTTGTAAAATTGCGATCCAAAATGCAGCTTTACTCGCTCACCCATCACACGAAGCAACCCTTGCTATCTTCAGCGACGCATCCGATCTCTCAGCAGGAGCAGTTCTCCAACAATACAGCAATGGGAAATGGCAACCACTTGGATATTTTTCGAAGAAGTTCTCCGATACTCAACGTAACTACAGTACATTCGACCGAGAGCTACTCGCTATTTACATGGCTATCAAGCACTTCAGAAAAACGTTCGAGGGTCGAAACCTGATCGTTTTTACCGACCACAAACCATTAACATATGTACTTCCAAAGAAACCATCACTATCGGAAACACCACGAAGAGCAAGACAACTTATTTTCATAAGTGAATTCACGACCGACATACGTCACATCAGTGGAAAGGACAACATAGTTGCCGACGCACTCAGTCGCGTACCAATCGACAGTGTAACGTGCCCTACATCAATCGACTATCATAAGATCGCCGCAGCACAAGACAGAGATAGTGACAACATAAAACATCTATCGAAGCAAGGTAACTTGTCCATCAAGCAAGTTACAATGCCAATGACGCATCTACCTATATACTGTGAAGCCTCAACGACAACCATGCGACCATACATACCAGAAGAATGTCGTCGCGAAGTCTTCAATGCACTGCACAACATTAGTCATCCAGGTGTTAGAACAACAAGAAAACTCATCACTGAAAAATTCTTTTGGCCTGCAATGCAAGCGGATGTTGGCAACTGGGCGAAGCAATGCATTCAATGCCAAAAATGCAAAGTACAAAGGCATACATCAAGTAGTCTAGCTACATTTCCACCCACGGAGAGATTCGAACACTTGCACGTTGACATCGTTGGACCATTACCTACTTCACCGCAAGGACATCGTTATCTCGTAACAATGATCGACAGAACAACAAGATGGCCAGAAGCAATACCTACCGATGATACTTCAGCCGAATCCGTCGCGAAGATAATTTATGAAAATTGGATTACTCGTTTCGGATCACCTAAAACCATCACAACGGATCAAGGAAGGAATTTCGAAAGCAACCTATTCCTCAAACTTCTTCAAACTATGGGAATACAGAAGACGCGTACAACAGCATACCATCCTCAGTCAAACGGAATAATCGAACGATGGCATCGTACATTAAAGACTGCACTCAAAACTCGTTTATCTCAACATACAAAGTGGATTGATGAGCTACCTACAGTGCTACTCGGACTACGAGCAACACCGCGTGCAGACACTAGTCTTAGCGCCGCTCAGCTAACCTACGGCTGCAGCATAAGGCTGCCGTGTGACTTCTTCAGTTCAGCAGCGTCAAACAAACAAGAAATGGATTACGATTTCGTAACTAAACTTCGAGAATCAATTAACAAAGCCTTATCGTTGAAATGCACCGAAATGCAATCACACAGAAATAATAAATCAGTATTCATTCACCAAGATTTGAAAACATGCAAACAAGTTTTTGTAAGAAACGACGCAATGAAAAAACAATTTCAACCTACCTACGATGGACCGTATAAAGTATTAGAGAGAAATAGCAAGACTTTTAAACTACAAATACCCGGAAGGAAATCTACGATTATATCGATCGACCGACTAAAGCCTGCCTATATTATTAACGAGGATACTGCAGAGGATTCATCATCATCATCAAAACCACCAGCGAGGAAGCTTGAAAATTCATCATCTACATCAACCCAGTTGAAACCTATTTTAAAAACTACGAAATACGGGCGAGTCGTCAAGCCTCCGGTACGCTTTCGCTGGGGGAAGAGTGATGTAGCAGCCGGATTAATCAAACCGAAACGGGAATAAATAATATATACTCCGCTGCTACCATAACGCGGAAGGCGAGAATAAATAAAAAAACATTTTATTTCCTAATTATTCTTGGCTACTGAGATACTGCGGACTGTATATAGATAATTTGACGTTCTTATAAAGAAACAAGAAGCAGCCGCAAATATCATTCAGCGCCACACCGACTTCACACGCCGCTATCGTCACGTATCCGTCGACCAATGGTGAGCCGTTTCTTCAACGCCGCAGTTCGTTTCCTCTTGCTGTTCCGGAGCTGTATTCCACACCGCCGCCGCCCGCCGACTACGCGTGCGCACCGATCTGCATGTCTTATATAGCCCGGTCCAGCGACGTAGCTTCGTGAACAACAAACAAGTCTCACGCCGGGAAACGAAACGTAGATAATTGTATATTTTAAATAGTTTTCATTGGTCATAAAATAAGCAATATAATTGGCTAGGCAAAATATTAATTGTTACCATTGGCAAATCAATAGTGAGCCAGCCATATAAATATAGGCAAGGTTGATGCAAAAGATATTCCATTCCGAATCCCATTCGACAGTACATTCATAAACATAAACAGTAGTTTCATTTCTCCACCTTAAAGAAAACCACTCGGAGTCTGTTAATAGTGGACAGTTCGTCACCACTATTACATGTATAACTCAATATGTATTGAATTAAAGTGAATATACAGTCCAGCTGATGATTAGCTGGGCAATTGTTAACCATGTACGCCTGCAACCGACACCAACAAAAATCCACAGATGCGTTGTGAATTCTCAAGATTACGACGGAATCTCTAACATCCTGTAATTATACTGACTCTCTATTGCACACCAATTACCTAATTACCCTATAATTAACTTCTTAACTAAACAAATATAATCACCGAAACCAAATAATTACGCAAACGAAACGCATTTTGTACACGGATATAATCAAAGAACCAGAGTAACTGATTTAACCCAACAGATTTCTAAACTGAAAGAACCGAAAACCGATGGGAAAGAAAGATCCTCGAATGGCAGGCTTGTACCGGTAGGTGAAGTGCAGGGCGGTCACCAACTAGTGCGACATTCTAGTAGGACATGCAGGAAGTCGATGGATGCATTTGGCTCAGGACCGAGCTTTGTAGCATTCCCTAGGAGAAGTCTATATTCAACAATGGATTTGTAAAGGGCTGCAATGATGACCATGATGATATGGGTGTACGTGGTAGTGCCACACTGCAGCTATATTATTGCAGCACGAATGGGTCGGCCCGGCCGGGGTAGGACCACGGTCTCACAGAATACCAGCGTAAAATAGCAACTTAATGTTGCTGTGTTTCGTATGGTAAGTGTAGAGTAAGAGTACCGGAGACACCATTTACTGGAAACGAGGTATTACATCTCAGTCCTCAGGGGTGACAGCACACCTGCATTTTGATTCTTAATCGGGGATAGAATTAGATGTCTATGGGCTACAGCATCCACTTACCTTCAGGTAGACTGTGTGCTCGTTGGTCACCAGCTCTTTGTCTACAAAAAAGGTATGTATGTGTGGGTACCTTCTCGTGCAGCAGGTCAAGTGCCAGCTGCAGGCCAACAGCGCGCATGTCGTGCCGCTGCAGCGCACTGGTGATGTACATGTGCATCTCCAGGAACCGCTGCTCGCCCAGCTCCGCCTGCTCCATCTCCAGCTGCGACAGCAGCGACACAAACCATTCGAATGACCGCTGCTCCCGGTTTATCCAGAAAAAGTCCACCTGTAGGTGACACGGACAATATACAGGATGTGCAGTATTATCTAAAACCTTGAAGTAGGTCATTGTAGATGACCTATGTTACGTCACGGTTAAGTAATGGCTATTTAGAAAAAAAGTACAAAAAATGTTATTTATCAAGAGTAGATTTTTTTTTCAAAACAATTTTTTTACCTTATTTACATTCTTGTATATTACGACCACAAACTACTGAGTAATTTGTGGTCGTAATATACAAGAGTATTTCTAACAAAAGGAATATACAGGTTGAATATTTTTTTCTAAAAAAAAAAACAACTTGTATAATTGTTTTAGTAAAAAAGCTAAAATATTTATTAAATTGTCCAGTGACAATCCCGTAAGCGGATTGTAGGTCAAACCACCCACTAGATGAAACTATCTGTATACATGCAAGTGACTCTGGACTGTGCTTGATGGCACTTCTTGGAGGAGGCCTATGTTTAGCAGTTAACATGCGAAGATTATGATGATAATTTTAGGAGTTGCGAATTTGAAGTGATAATTTCTTTAGGCACGTTGGATGATTTTTAGATGGGTAAAGTCTTAATGAGTTCGTGTCACCAACCTGTGATAGTAGTAGAATATCTATAGCTATAAGTATGATGTGTTGCGCTTTGACAGCAGTGAAAGTACAGATTATCAACCATATTAACTACATAAACTTTGATAGTCAAGCAGTACTGCTAGCGCTGAGACCAAACTTAGTGAAGTCGAAGATAGTTGCGAGAATGCGTGAACCGAACGGCCTGGGGTGTAACAACAGGGTTGTTTTGAGATGGGTTCCGGGCCATGTGGGTATTGTAGGCAATGGAATTGTCGTCAAACGCGCACGGAAGGCATCAAAGAGTACACAATATATATATATCCCTCCCCTATTCCTCTATATCCTACAGTCATATCGGCCAGAAAAATCCACTGACGAAAGTAAATTCAATAGGCCTCATATTTCATATTAAACGTACTTAGTCGGGTCATAAGTTCCGTCAAAATCTTATTACTTAAAAGATTTGAATACCGGCTAGATGAACTTCACCAATTTTAAAAATATTACGTTTGCGCTAGCCGAAAATAAAAATTACATTAATTTTCATTCATTTTCAAATATAGAGTGGTCGAAGAAAGAAGATAGAGTAGCGGTTATCGCGTTGCACCGCTGTGATTACGCGCCAACAGAGATTTTTAATATTCTACGATTTGTAACCCTACGATTTGTTTATCGCACTATCAAACGATTCACTGAAGATTCAAGCTTCGAAGATCGTAAGAAGACCGGCCGACCTCGTACAGTTATGAAAAATGATAAGGTATGCCCACATATGAAGAAGCCAGCACGCATATTCCAAAGGTTCAACGAGCACATTATCCTTCGTCACTCGTGGTTTGGCTTGGAGTCTCATGTTCAGGCTTAACTGAGGTGTTTTTCTTTGAAAAAGGTGTAAAAACCAGTGCCGAGGCGTATCAAAATACCGTCTTAACAAACATATCGTGTGCTCACTAAGGCCGTACATCTTGAATTGGTATCAGAGCTCTCCTCATTAGCATTCCTCGCAGCACTCAGCCGAACGACAGCACGCCGCGGAGCCCCGCGTGACCTGTATAGCAACAACGGGACCAACTGCGGCGGCGCTAACCAACACTTACAGCAGAAATTCATCAATCTTCGACAAACCTTGGACGATGTTTTCTTCTCAGCATTTTCAGACATGAAGATCGAATACCACTTCAACGCCCCCTCGTGGCCGATTGCAGGAGGTCTATGGTAAGCCTATTATATTGTATTACAATATATATATATATATATATATATATATATATATATATATATATATATATATATATATATATATATATATATATATATATATGCAGTGCCCAATGATTGGCATTGCATCACGTGCCCACTGGACCAAGTTCCGATTATACGATAAAAATCTTATAATCGAATACGGTTCATTTTTGTACTTTCTAAAAAAAGATTCGGCACCGGGACAGGTACTGGGAGTTTATACGTGGTAGAGCCACGCTGCAGCTATTTTATGGTTGTAGCACATTCAAGAGCGGGGTAGGACCACGCTCTCGCAGAATATAAGCGTAGAATAGACATAATATAACAAAACGAGGCATTCTGTCTCAGTCCTCAGGAGTAACAACGCATCCGCATTTTGATTCTTAGTTACGGACAAAAGTAGATGTCTATGGGCCACAGCATTCACTTACCATCAGGTGAACGATTACGTCACCTTTTTTCCATAAAAAAGATGGCAGGATAATATACAGGTTGTTAGGTAATGAGAGCTATTAATATCACGCCCACCGGAGCTACTACTTCACACTTATTCTATAAAAAGGGTGGCAGGATAATATACAGTATGTTAGGTAATGAGAGCTAAATACATCACGCCCACCGGAGCTACTACTTCACCCCTATTCTATAAAAAGGGTGGCAGGATAATATACAGTATGTTAGGTAATGAGAGCTAATAACATCACGCCCACCGGAGCTACTACTTCACCCTTATTCTATAAAAAGGGTGGCAGGATAATATACAGTATGTTAGGTAATGAGAGCTAATAACATCACGCCCACAGCTACTACTTCACCCTTATTCTATAAAAAAAGGTGGCAGGATAATATACAGTATGTTAGATAATGAGAGCTAATAACATCACGCCCACCGGAGCTACTACTTCACCCTTATTCTATAAAAAAGGTGGCAGGATAATATACAGGATGTTAGGTAATGACAGCTAATAACATCACGCCCACCGCAGCTACTACTTCACCCTTATTCTATAAAAAAGGTGGCAGGATAATATACAGTATGTTAGATAATGAGAGCTAATAACATCACGCCCACCGCAGCTACTACTTCACCCTTATTCTATAAAAAGGGTGGCAGGATAATATACAGTATGTTAGATAATGAGAGCTAATTACATCACGCCCACCGGAGCTACTACTTCACCCTTATTCTATAAAAAGGGTGGCAGGATAATATACAGTATGTTAGGTAATGAGAGCTAATAACATCACGCCCACCGGAGCTACTACTTCACCCTTATTCTATAAAAAGGGTGGCAGGATAATATACAGTATGTTAGGTAATGAGAGCTAATAACATCACGCCCACTGGAGCTACTACTTCACCCTTATTCTATAAAAAAAGGTGACAGGATAATATACAGTATGTTAGATAATGAGAGCTAAATACATCACGCCCACCGGAGCTACTACTTCACCCTTATTCTATAAAAAGGGTGGCAGGATAATATACAGTATGTTAGGTAATGAGAGCTAATAACACCACGCCCACCGCAGCTACAACTTCACCCTTATTCTATAAAAATGGTGGCAGGATAATATACAGTATGTTAGGTAATGAGAGCTAATAACATCACGCCCACCGGAGCTACTATTTCACCCTTATTCTATAAAAAGGGTGGCAGGATAATATACAGTATGTTAGGTAATGAGAGCTAATAACATCACGCCCACCGCAGCTACTACTTCACCCTTATTCTATAAAAAAAGGTGGCAGGATAATATACAGTATGTTAGGTAATGAGAGCTAATAACATCACGCCCACCGGAGCTACTACTTCACCCTTATTCTATAAAAAGGGTGGCAGGATAATATACAGTATGTTAGGTAATGAGAGCTAATAACATCACGCCCACCGGAGCTACTACTTCACCCTTATTCTATAAAAAGGGTGGCAGGATAATATACAGTATGTTAGGTAATGAGAGCTAATAACATCACGCCCACCGGAGCTACTACTTCACCCTTATTCTATAAAAAGGGTGGCAGGATAATATACAGTATGTTAGGTAATGAGAGCTAATAACATCACGCCCACCGGAGCTACTACTTCACCCTTATTCTATAAAAAGGGTGGCAGGATAATATACAGTATGTTAGGTAATGAGAGCTAATAACATCACGCCCACCGGAGCTACTACTTTCACCCTTATTCTATAAAAAGGGTGGCAGGATAATATACAGTATGTTAGATAATGAGAGCTAATAACATCACGCCCACCGGAGCTACTACTTCACCCTTATTCTATAAAAAAGGTGGCAGGATAATATACAGTATGTTAGGTAATGAGAGCTAATAACATCACGCCCACCGGAGCTACTACTTCACCCTTATTCTATAAAAAGGGTGGCAGGATAATATACAGGATGTTAGGTAATGAGAGCTAATAACATCACGCCCACCGGAGCTACTACTTCACCCTTATTCTATAAAAAAGGGTGGCAGGATAATATACAGGTATGTTAGGTAATGAGAGCTAATAACATCACGCCCACCGGAGCTACTACTTCACCCTTATTCTATAAAAAGGGTGGCAGGATAATATACAGTATGTTAGGTAATGAGAGCTAATAACACTACGCCCACCGGAGCTACTATTTCACCCTTATTCTATAAAAAAAAAGGGTGGCAGGATAATACATGCAGTATGTTAGATAATGAGAGCTAATAACACCACGCCCACCGGAGCTACTACTTCACCCTTATTCTATAAAAAAGGTGGCAGGATAATATACAGGTTGTTAAGTAATGAGAGCTAATAATAATACGCCCGCCAGAGCTACTACTTATGCCAGATAGTTGGGACTGAGGTGAACTTAGATGTTATGCAGATGATCGCAGTGTCATCATTATTGAGAAGTTGCCATTTAATTACAGGTGTTTTTTGGTTTCTTGAGTATGTACTTGTATATTGACAAAACAATGTTTATTTATTTTTTATTTATTTATTTTTACAAAATATAGTTATTAAATAACATCCGACAGTACAAATAAACTTACAAAAGTTTTTCCATGTACCGCCGATTCGTAACTTCGACCATGTTCAATCGGTTCGCGTAGCGACAACTTACATAATACATGGTGTGACAATATTTTGACAATATTTTTTTTAACTATATGTGTACCACAGGAAAGGACAGTTACTGAGTGTGATAAATAATATTAATATAATAAAAATAATTTGATTGCTGTATTTTTTAATTTTAACACATATTTAAACCTATTTTTAAAATTTTTCTATATTTAGGAGTAGCTTGCTACCATATCTATAATTAAAAAACGTATTATATATCTTGTTGGAGATTCATACAAATTATTGCTTTTTTTTGAATAGATATATAATTTGGCTGCAGCGTGGCTTTACCACGTACAATATATGCCGTATAGATCTTATAAGTGCCATGTTGAGATGCGATGCAGAGGGAAACAAATGAGAAGATATGCAGCAAGGTCTTCCTAATACGACTAAAATAAAATAAAATCGGTTTCCAACCCACTTGCAAAGCGTGGCAACGAACGAAAGGACTATGTCAACGGTGAACTGTAATAGGCTATAATGTTAGCGGTAACGGTACGTGTAGCACGTATAATATGGCTAGGAGCTTACCTTGTTGAGGGCCATGTGGCGGTGCGGCAGCGGCACCGGGCAGGAGTGTCCGCAGCGCGGACACGGCGTGCGCGCGGCGCGGTGCCGTCGCATCACGCTCTGCAGAATGGACGCGAATGGCGTCACGCCGATCCCGGCCGCGATCAGCACCGCGTGCTGCGCGCGGAAGATGTGAGACGATGCCGCGCCGTACGGACCATCCAGGTAGATCTACAAGTCATCACTACATTTTATAACCTAGTAACTGTGCCAGCGCTGGTAGCTCACAGACTTAACGCTTGCTGTTAATATCCGAATTCGAACCCCGCAGGCACCTATGAAATTGTTAGTAAACATTTCACGTGCACTCCGGTGAAGAAAAACATCGTGAATAAACCTACATGTCTTAACAATAAAAAAATATTTCAAAGACATGTACTGTCCACCAACACGCATTGGGACAGCGTGACGGACGTGTACTAGTCCTGAAAACCTTCTCAGAAGTTGTTTTCTTTTTTTTTTAAGATAAGGATGACAAACGAGCACACAGTCCACCTGATGGAAATAGATGCTGTGGACCATAGACATCTACATTTAACCTCGATTAAGAATCAAAATACAGATGCGTTGTCACCCCTGAGGACTAAGATGGAATGCCTCGATTTTAGTAAAACAGGTGTCCGGTTCTATACACTCACCTTACGAAACACAGCAGCATTAAGCTGCTATTTTACGCTGGTATTCTGTGAGAGCGTGGTCCTTCCCCGGTCGAGCCGACCCATTCATGTGACAACCATAATAGCTACAGCCTGGCTCTACCATGTAAAAAAGTAAGAGGAAGCCTGTGCCCAGGAGTAGAACGTAGTAGTCTGTAACTTTTTTTAACTGTGCCAGATATAGATATAATATAGTATTGTTTGGCGATGGAATGACTAAGGCGAGACCAAAATCAAAATATACCAGGCTGCGTGTAATGTGGTGACAAATAGTACTGTACCATGCATGGCCTGTCTCAACTTCACTTATATATACCGATTGCAGTATATTCGTGTCTTCTGATATGGCGCAGATGATTTAAGTGAATATTTGTACCCAACTACAGTGAAACCAAGAAGATAGGGTTACAATTTTAGAAGGCCATGTTCATTTGTTTCCTCAAATCTTCTAAACTACTCATCTTATATTATATTATATTAAATTTAAATACATTTCTTTTAGTTTATTTTAGATTTTTTTAAGCTGCATGAAGTCACATAAAAACTAATATGAAGGCTTATTGAGGAATGGAACAGTTTTTTATTCTTAATAAAAGTAGTTTTTTTAACGTCGGGGTTTGCAGACGCAGCGAAGATCCTGTTCTTCAGACCGAATTTTCAGTCACGTTGGCCAGTCTCTACGGAGACTAGTCGTCAGCGCAGGACAGGATTATAATGCCCAAGGGTATGCACAAGCACAGGTGCACTTTCTATTCCGTCACACTCATAGTCCGATGCGACGGCAATCCGACACGACCGGTTAAAGATCAGACACAGTATGTACGGTTTAATGTGCTCTCCGAGGCACAGGGGTGAAACACCGTTAAATTTCTGACTTCAGGCTGCCACTGAGAATTTCTTGACAGAAAAACCCTATAACTGATTTCTAACCCGACCCGAGATTCGAACCCGTGACCTCGTGTCCAAAATCTGCATTTACGACTATAAGACAACGAGACAATTTGCAAAAAATATATAAATTGCATTTAGACGAATATCTAGATTTAGAACAATTATATGCAAGTCATACAAACAGTGAGAGATTCAAACCCGCGACCTGCAGAGCCTCAGCAAATCGTTTAGACACGCCACTAGCGAGTCGTCCATACGTAATGACATATATAAGTAGTATTAGGAACAAAACTAAATCTGGTTTTATTACAAATAGTGATATACATAGATAGAAGATAGAACATACATAGGTAGAAGCACAAATTAGTTATACCAGTTCCTCGACTCCAAGGAGTCAGTACCTAATTCCTTCATGTACGCTTTTATAGAAAAGTTCAAAATGTTTATTTAGTAAAATTGTTTAGTAAAGGTTAATATATAATAAATAGTACATGATTGATAATAATCTCTGAGAATGAGATCGATACCATGCTGTTTCTAAACGTTTTCTTACATTATTGTATAAAATATAATATTTTATATTATGCCGCATATACACATTTATATTTTATATTATGCCGCAGCATAAGCTTTACCTGCGGTAAAGCTTATGCTGCGGCAAGCGGTAAAATAAAATAATTGTAAAACCGATTTCAATATAAATAAAAGGAGAACATAATCAATTTTGTCGGAGTCAATTAAATACGCATTATTAAAGATAATTCAAAATGGTCACATTTTCATTAAATTTACCTGGGACCACATAAAAAGCACCAGTTTTCAAATAAAAAAAAGAATCATCAAAATCGGTTCACCTGGAAAAAAAGTTCTGATAAAAAACACAGTCGAATTGAAAAACCTCCTTTTCTGAAGTCGGTTGAAAAGTATATTACCTCCAATGGTTTTCCAATAGGATAGTCGTCCATATTGTCATCGTTAGTACATTCCGATGTGACGACGTTTGCGTTTACTGTCTCATTTTGTGCTTCCGTATCCTTATCTGGTGACAGACTCTTGGAAAGACGTCTTCTTGCTGAAATAATTATAATTTGAATGACATGGAGAGAAAAATGTATTGTTGACAGGTTGTGAAGTCTGTATTTAGCGGAATTAGTAATATCGGTTTTCGTTAACTATATAAGTGTCCGTGATTTAGCACACAATAAGTGTTTCAAAACACTTTTTGGTTTTGATGTCTCAATCAAAAAGTTCATTTTAAATAAGTTAAATTTACAACAACCTGTACAATATCAAAAAATCACATTTAGCACAGTTTATTAACACTACCGACCTTCGAGTTATCTACATCATGTGTAAAAATTAGTGGTTAAACTTCTAAATTTAATGATGGATTTTTTGTTTAAGAACCACTATTAGCACAGGATAAATAATAGGTATTAGTTAGTAGTATTATTTATTGTTTGGTACCTGACGCCATTTTCATTCTTTTGCTTAGTTGCAATGTAGAGAATTCATTACACCATAACGTCTTGTTGGTGTCGTCAGAGGCTATGAGTTATGTCAGAAATGTATTCCTTTTTCGAAACGTAGCATGACAAGCATCCCCTTTACGCCATAGGTAACAATATCCAGATCAGTGATTGAAATCATCAAAGGTGCACGTTTTCAGAGCAAACAATTTACAAAAAAAATATTAAGTGTTCCTTCTTTTTCACGTTATACAGCCAGTAACAGTCCACGGCTGTACAAATAAAGTTGCCTCTTCTGTTGAATGCTCAATTTGAGGCTGGAATTGACACATTTAACGATCATCATTGATATGACGGTCGTAATACCAGATGTCTTGTGTGTTTGACAATGCTCTTTGTCATGTATTTATTAACCGTTACAGCCCAGTAGTCCACTGCTGAACACAGGCCCCTCCCATACGTTGCTCATTGGGGGATTTTGCAATAGTTGGACGCTGCTGCCCATCTCCTGCTGCGCATCCACGCTGTGATATGGTTTCTTTTATAGAGTAAGGGTGACAAACGAGCATACAGCCTGCTTGATGGTAAGTGTATACTGTGGCCCATAGACATTTACATCAATCCAGGATTAAAAATTTAAATGCAGATGCGTTGTTACTCCTGAGGACTAAAATGGAATACCTCGTATCCAGTTAAAAGAGTTCAACAAGTACCTTATGGTTGTAGCACAAGTGGGTCAGCTCGACCGGGTTAGGACCATGCTCTCACAGAATGCCAGAGTGTAATAGCAGCTCAATGCAGCTATGTTTCGTAAGGTGAGTGTAGAGACCCGGAGACGCTATTTACTGGATACAAGGCATTCCATCTTAGTCATTAGGGGTGACAACGCATTTGCATATGATTCTTATTCGAGGATAGATGTAGGATGATGTATGTCTATGGGCCACAGCATCGACTTACCATCAAGTAGACTGTGTGCTCATTTATCACCCTTAGCCTTTAAAAAAGATAAAGAAAATTGGTTTCTTGATGGTTTGCATAATTGTTATATTATTTTGGGGATGTTTGTATTTACATAACTGTGTTCTATAATTTTAAAATGCAAGTGTCAGTAAAAGCGCAATTATGTACCAATAGTGAGTATACTGTCGTGGGAGCGCCTACGCTCGCAGTCGTCGAAGCTGGGCGTCTTGAAGGCGATGATCGGCGGCTTGTTGCGCATGTAGCGGAAGCTGTGCGCAAGAGCTTTGTGGTGCGGCGAGCGAGCCACCGAGCAACGTGTTGCGTCCCTGGAGAGGCCCAGCTCAGATTCCGATCGGGTGTACTCGCGCAGCCTGCAAATTGTCGCGATTATGTTCAACAAGATCACGGTAAAAAAAATTAAGATGATTAATAGAATCAGGCGTTACTTTGCGGAAATCTATTATAAAAGTTGTTAAAAACTTATACAGTAAAAATACCCCACTCTTCCTAAATATTTCGCGTAATTAATTTAATATTATATAAGTTAAATTAAGGCCAAGTGGTACTAGTTATTCAACAATAGTATTTTAAACATGATTTTGTCGCCGAGACTTGATATCCGTTATATTCAGTATATAATTGATATACGGATACTAATACGGATAATGTGTGTTTTTATATACAAAATATTTTTTGTATGTGTGTATTTTATGTTTATTGTATTTACACTGGATGACCTTATTACCGTCTGCAAAAAATAGGGTGTAACATGTGAAAGGAGTAGAAGCCTATGGCACTGATATTTAACAAAAAGTAAAAACAAATTCAAATAATCCACCCTAACCTACGACGAAGGGGTTCTTTTTAGCGGTAAACGCGCAAACTTGTGTCTTTTGGGGATTGAACTGGACCAGATTTAGTCACCCTCAGTCCGAGACTTTGTTCAACAACTATCTATACACGAACACTTTCCACAACTTGGAAATTTTATTTTATACACGAACTCCTTCCATGACTTAGACAATTTTTAAGAAATTTTTTAATTATCTTATAAATGTTATTTATCTTTATTTTATAATATATTTTCGACTTGTATTTCTATTATTTATCATATTTTAAATATTTTTCCATAATATTGGGCCGTCACATTATCAAAACATCATATCAAAAGATTTTTTTAAAATAACTTGATGGTAACATGTCTATTTATATGATATTGATATGTACGAGTAATAAATCGCAAACACCTTATAAATTATCACGGTATTTATTATTGTAAAAAGACATTTTATAAGTCATTTCTTAAAAATAACACAGCAAACAGGTACAGTGCGAGCTCTTTGTTTATTAAATAAATTATTCATTTATTAGCAAATAAATCCCAATACAGAGTGTCTCAGAATGAATGGATAATCCTGGAGCGCCTTATACATAGTACAGGTATCAGGCGAACAAATAAAAATACAAAAAATATATTCCAATTGGTGCCAAAAATGTGAAGATTTAAAAAAAATTATTGATATTACTGTACTTTCATGTACACCACTGCCGCAAATGAAATTCGTTGCGTTTTTGGTGTTCTCCTATTCCTCACAGACTATTCTATTAAAGAGTAATCTGTTGAACATTTTTGCAAAAAAAAAAACTTTAATTTTTAGCATTAAATTTTATAAAAAATAAGTTTGATAAAAGTTAAGTCAGTCAGTTTTCATTTTAAACGTCACGAATTAAATGAATACATAAATGTGACACATTAATATTTATCTAACGTGCGTGATATAATCCTTAGGTTAAATATTTTTGCATCAAATAAAAATTAACATATGAACCCACTTGTAAGCAGAAAAACTACTTAAATTAGGTACTTGATATAAGAACTGTTTCAAATATGAAGTAGGAACATTTTTACACTTTAACACGAACACAGTTTATATCAATATAAAAAAAAACAGTTTATACCATATTATATTTTTACTACCAAATAGTTTGAAAATGCACTTTATTCTTTAAGTCAATGCAACGAAGTATACCAGTAAGTTGGCAAATATAAACAGGAAAGTCAATACAGTGTTTAAAATTATAAAAAAAATCTATCAACATCTATTTTATCTTTTAAACATCTATCATCGTAATATAACGAAAGCTTAAGCGAAGGTATGAATTTGTTAATTATATGAAGGGATTTTTTATAAGTATTTTTAAAAACTTAAAATAATTTATTAAATAAAATTATTAATAATTTCTTCTCTTCAATATTCTACATAATCCTAATATACTCCGCTATATCTAAAAAATCGCTTTACTTTAGTTTAACCTCCAGATGTTCCATGTAGATCAAATACTAGAACACTGTTAAGATTTCCGTCTTTCAATACAATGCTCTATTCACATTCTTTTACTGTTAATGCAGTACGATTGTGGAATTCACTTCTCTTTATGATTCGTGACGCTAAGTCGATGTCTAGATGTTTAAAAGACTTGTTAAAGAGCACTATCATTCATATCATAATTATTAATCCGTGATGTGTAGATATTCATATATGTAACATTAAAAATATAATATATTAAATTATATTTTTTTGTTATAATATATTATATTTGAGTATATATATATATATATATATATATATATATATATATATATATATATATATATATATATCTGTCCGACACCGTCCGTAAATTCATACATAATACATATACATAAACACTCACGCCTGTCACCCAGAGGGGTAAGCAGAGACTACAGACTTCCATTTGGCACGATCCTGACACACCTCTCTTGCCTCCTTCACATCCATACACCTACGCATACTTGCTCGTCGGTTAAGTACTCCTAATTTGGCCCGTTTTCAATAAATCGCCAATTTGGTCTATAAATTTTCGCCTAGGACGTCCCTTTCCGACTCTGCCATTCACTTCTGCATCATAAATTTTCTTGGTCACTCTTTCCTCATTCATTCTTTCCAGATGACCAAACCACCGAAGCATTCCTTTCTTAATCCTGGTCACAACATCATCTTGCAAACCACACTCTTCTCTTATTACACAATTTCTTACCCTGTCATTCAGATTCAGCCCTAACATACTCCTTAACGACCGCATTTCTACTGCGTTTATTCTACTCTCGTGCTTCTTCTGCCACACCCAACTTTCACTACCATACGTTAAAGTAGGGACCAACACAGCATTGTGAATTGCCTTACGTGCCTTTTTCGACACATTTTGACTCTTCACAATAGGGTGCAAGGCCCCATTTACTCTATTTCCCGCATTCACTCGTCGTTCTATATCCTTATCATATCTCCCATCCCTGCTAAATACGCAGCCCAAATATACAAACTCATCTACTTGCTCGATCAACTCCCCTTCTATTCTTATTTCACAAATCGTTTTACTTTCTTCTCTTTCAAAAACCATAACCTTCGTCTTACTTGCGTTCACTTTCATACCCCTTTCTTTTAATGATCCGTTCATTAATGTAACCATCATTTGCAACTCGGCCGCCGACGACGCAAGAATAACTTGATCATCGGCGTACAAAAGGCATTTGACGGTTAACTCACCCATTCAGCCCATTCTTAATCCGCATTCTTCAACTTTCAAATTTTGCAAACAACTGTCCATAAATAGGTTGAACAGTCACGGGGAAGCCACACAGCCCTGTCTGACACCTTTATGGATGTCAAACCAGTCCGAGTAGACCCCGTTGATCCTAACACAAGCACTAGAGTCCCTATAAAGAGACTCCAATGCCTGTATAGCAAATCCCTATCCACTCTGTCATAGGCCTTTTCCAAGTCCCATAGGATGCATCATCCGAGATCGTCGGTAATGAGGCTGTACTTGCCGCGGAAGCACGGTGGTCGTGGCTTCTTGAGCGCGCTCACCATGCATAATCGCGAAGTGTGCAGCCTCCGTGATTACTTCCTGGCGAGATCGGATGATCCATTCTATAAGGACTTCATTTCTTGTGATAAAGGACTTACCCCTCTATCCTTAGCCAACGAGCAATGGCAAGACCCAACAGTGCAGAGCATTTCCGACCGGGAGACCGTATGGAAGGAGAAGGAGCTCCACGGGAGGTTCTACAAGGCTCTACATGAGCCTTTCGTGGACACAGTAGCCTCCCTCAACTGGCTACGCTTTGGCGATCTCTTCGGGGAAACCGAGGGTTTTGTCTGTGCAATACAGGATTAGGTTATTAAGACCAACAACTATCGGAGATACATCCTAAAGGATGGCACCGTCGACATCTGTCGAGCTTGTCGCCATCCCGGTGAGTCACTTAGGCATGTCATCTCCGGTTGTTCGGCGCTTTCTAACTCTGAGTACTTGCACAGGCACAACCTAGTAGCCAGAATTCTTCACCAGGAGCTCGCTCTGAAATACGGTCTCGTGGATCGGAAATTGCCGTATTACAAGTACTTACCGGAAGCCGTGCTCAAAAATGATCGCGCCAGGCTCTATTGGGACCGGGCCATCATCACAGACAGGACTATTCTTGCGAATAAGCCTGATATTGTGCTGATGGACCGGGCACAGTCAAGGATATTTTTGGTCGACATTACCATTCCGTATGACGAGAACCTCGTGAAAGCCGAAACAGATAAGCAAACAAAATATCTGGACCTGGCTCACGAGGTGACCGACATGTGGGGTGGTCTACCGACCGAAATTATTCCTGTAGTCGTCTCTGCGAACGGGCTAATCCCAGTCAGCCTCTCGGGTCATCTGCGGCTGGGACTACGTGGCGGACCGCTCCAGGCTCAAATACAGAAGGCGGTGCTCCTCGATACCGCCCGCATCGTCCGCCGGTTTCTTTCCCTTTCCCCCTAACCCTCGGCCGTTTGGTCTCCCCTGCCGAAGGCCTCCATCTGGTTGGGCTTTTATTTATTTATTTATTTTTATATTTAGTTTATGTTATTGATATTTATGTATATTTATCTTTTCATTTTCATTTATAATTATATATTTATAGAACCCAACCAGATGAGAAAACTATGTTGATACCCCATAATAATAATAATAATAATAGGCGTAGGCGACCCCATCGCCTGCTGACGTAACAGTTATGTGACAAAACTACTACGTCGGCGCAGTCAGTCAGCGCCCTGCCAAAAGGTGTGAGCGCCGTGCCTAGGCAAAATTGTGGGTGCAAAGGTCCGTTTGTGCATATAACCGAACCACGAAACGGTGCCGGGCTTGGGCGTCTCCCGTTATTTGGCGCCCATAAATGGATGATGGTACAAAGAGGAACGCGCATAGGGCCGCTGCCTGGGGGTCGCCGGGGCGCGTCTGGAGCTGGCGCTGGACGCGGCAGCATGCGGGCCGCTAGCCGTGCGCGAGGAGATGTACAATCACCTAGTAGCCCTCCGCATCCATCATCCCCACCAGAAGGCTTGGTGTCGGCTGGGTCTTCTCGGACTCAGCAAGCGGCACCCGCCGCTGGTGGAGCACGTCGCATGCGTTGGTCACAAACAATGAACGCAAACGCACTGCGGGCGTACTTTAGGTCAAAAGGGGAAGAAACCGGATGTTTGGCATATCGGGCTCGGATGCATCGCTTTTTTGCAGAGCTGGAGCCATCTCTATCTGTCACTGAGCAAAACCTGGCAGACCGAGTTCGGTACATCCTGCGCTCCAACATATTTGGTGACGCCGAACTCGAACGACTACGACGTGAGGCTGTTCCCTCATCGGATGAAAATGCTACGGCTGGGAATGCGGCGCCACTAATTGCGCAGCAAACTGCAAATGTGGACGCTGCCGTCAATATTCCATTTGTGGTGGATTCAGACGATGATGAAATAGTCCCCCACGAACTAGAGAAAATGAGGAGCATATTGGAAGAGTCGATGTTGGAAACGCGCAGCATGCCTCTTGAAAATCGACCGCGCCTTCCCCGCATACCCCTTAGCAAGCGAAATCGGGCTGTCGTGCGGGCTCTTAACCCAATGCTGGTGACCTATTTGGAAGCCAGCCGGGACCTTTGCGAGACGGACTCAATTATTCTTGGCGCCGCACTGGCAGTATGCCGTATTATTGGCGCCAAACTTCCCATGGCTGAACGTGCTACTCAACAAGGTAGTGCCATCCCAGCCTGGAGAAAAAGAATCGAGGACCGTATCGCAAAGGCAAGGGCCCTATCGGCAGACTGACAAGCTTCAGGTCGGGTAATAATAGACCGAGAGTTGTGCGCACCATTAGAATGGCGTTTGCTGGGACAAATATTAGTTTGTCCCAGCCGGATATCACGCAGAAACTAACGGAGCGCATAGATGACCCGAAGCAAAAAATCGCTACTTGGGGGAAGCGGATTCGACGATTTAGCGAGAGGTCAAGGCGGTTCAACCAGAATCGTCTCTTCCAGAGTGATCAGAAGAGGCTCTATAAATCATTGGAGCGACCAGAGGTATGTGGAGCGGGCCCAGGACCGGATTAGGCTGACACTGTCGCATTTTGGCGTGGCCTGTGGTCAGAGCCCGTAAACCACAGCGAGGGCCCTTGGATGGAAGTTGTGGCGAGCCAGAGTGCAAGTGTTACGCCTATGGACCCCGTCACCATAACGCCTGAAGACGTGGCTGAGGCGGTCCGTAGGGCGCCGAACTGGAAAAGTCCGGGGCTCGACGGGCTCCATCATTACTGGCTGAAAGGGTTCGTAGTGTGTCACGCTGTGCTCGCCTGACAGTATCAAGAGGCTCTCGATCAGAAGTCGCTCCCGAGCCTCTTCACTACTGGGATCACTCACTTGGTTCTTAAAGATCAGGATACCACAGACCTGAGGAAATACCGCCCCATCACGTGTCTACCCACTATATATAAGACACTGACATCCATTTTGAGCGCGAGAATCACTCGTCACCTGGAGCTAAATCAGGTGATGTCACGCGCTCAAAATGGATGTCGGGGCGGTGGTCGTGGAACCAAGGAACCACTCCTCATTGACGCGGTCATTGGCAAAGTGGTGAAACGCAACCGTCGGAACTTCTCCGCCGCCTGGATAGACTACAGAAAAGCATTCGACTCGGTGCCCCATACATGGCTAAAGAGGGTCCTCGAGCTGTACAAGATTGACTGTACAGTTAGAGACTTCCTCGAGCAGTGTATGGGGCAGTGGAGTACGATCCTTTGTCATCTGGGCGAGCGGATGATGGCTGCGGAGAACCACATAAGGATAAGAAGGGGTATCTTCCAGGGCGATTGTCTGAGTCCAATCTGGTTCTGCCTCTCTCTAACCCTCCTCTTACTAGGGGCTCCGGGAGAGGATTTCAGCTACGGAAGGGAGGAACAAAAGTGACCCACCTTTTCTATATGGATGACCTCAAGTTATTCGCCTCCAGTCGCTCCCATCTAAACATCACTTGTGAATTTAGCAATTCTATTGGAATGGAGCTGGGTACGGATAAGTGTGTGGTCCTTCATGTTGAAGGGGGAAGGGTTGCTAACTCTGAGGGCATAGATTTATCTATGCCCGTCAACTTAAAGACCCTTTCCGAGGCTGAAACATACCGATACCTGGGTATGTCACAGAACATCGGTATCGATGAGGCTGGTATGAAACAGTCAGTTTGCGATGTGTTTTATGCACGCTTGACCAAAGTGCTTAACAGCCTTTTGTCCTGTGTGAATAAGACACACGCATATAACGGTTGGATCATACCTGTTCTCATATATACTCGTACCTTTGGCATACTCAGGTGGACTCAGACCGAACTTAACGCCCTGGATAGAAAAATCCGCACTACCATGACGTCCCATAGGATGCATCATCCGAGATCGTCGATAATGAGGCTGTACTTGCCGCGAAAGCATGGTGGGCGCGGTTTTCTGAGCGCGCTCACCATGCATAATCGTGAAGTGTGCAGCCTCCTTGATTACTTCCCGGCGAGATCGGATGATCCATTCTATAATGACGTCATTCTAGTGATAAAGGGCTTACCCCTCTATCCTTAGCCCACGAGCAATGGCAGGACCCAGCAGTGCTTAGCATTTCCGACCGGGAGACCGTATGGAAGAAGGAGCTCCACGGGAGGTACTACAGGGCTCTTCATGAGCCCTTCATAGATACAGTCGCCTCCCTCAACTGGCTACGTTTCGGTGACCTCTTCGGGGAAACCGAGGGTTTTGTCTGTGCAATACAGGATCAGATTATTAAGACCAACAACTATCGGAGATACATCCTAAAGGATGGCACCGTCGACGTCTGTCGAGCTTGTCGCCATCCCGGTGAGTCACTTAGGCATGTCATCTCCGGTTGTTCGGCGCTTTCTAACTCTGAGTACTTGCACAGGCACAACCTAGTAGCCAGAAGTCTACACCAGGAGCTCGCTCTGAAATACGGTCTCGTGGACCGGAAATTGCCGTATTAAAGTACTTGCCGGAAGCCGTGCTCGAAAATGACCGCGCCAGGCTCTACTGGGACCGGGCCATCATCACAGACAGGACTATTCTTGCGAATAAGCCTGATATTGTGCTGATGGATCGGGCACAGTCAAGAATATTTTTAAGCGATATTACCATCCCGTATGATGAGAACCTCGTGAAAGCCGAAACAGACAAGCAATCAAAATATCTGGACCTGGCTCACGAGGTGACCGACATGTGGGGTGATCTGCCGACCGAAATTATTCCTGTAGTCGTCTCTGCGAATGGGCTAATCCCAATTAGCCTCTCTGGTCAGCTGAGGCGACTGGGACTCCGTGACGGACCGCTCCGGGCTCAAATGCAGAAGGCGGAGCTCCTCGATACTGCCCGCATCGTCCGCCGGTTTCTTTCCCTTTCCCCCTAACCCTCGGCCGTTTGGTCTCCCCTGCCGAGGGCTTCCATCTGGTTGGGCTTTTATTTATTTATGTATTTTCGTATTTATTTTATTTTATTGATATTTATGTATATTTGTCTTTTCATTTTCATTTATAATTACATATTTATACATCCTAACCAGTTGAGAAAACTATATAAATACCCCACATAATAATAATAATTTATTAGTAATCATTTTGGCACCAATATTAAGCATATTACCAATATTAAGCATATTAAGCATATTTCAAGTTTTCAAGCTACTGGACTGGAAAGGATACGGTATTAACATCAATGGCGAGTAGGTACATCACTCAACACAAGTTGTTGACGAGTACGTTTACCTGGGACAAATAGTCCGACTAGGTAAGTCCAACTTCGACCGAGAGGTCAATCGATGGATTCAACTCGGCTGGGCAGCGTTCGGGAAATTACGACATATCTTCTCGTCAAGTATACCTCTATCTCTAAAAACTAGATTGTACAACCAGTGCGTGTTGCCAGTGATGACTTACGGATCTAAGACGTGGTCCTTCACGGCTGGCCGTATGAGGCTCAGCGAGCTATGGAGAGGGATATGCTCTGAGAGAGTTTCTCTGCGTGATAGACTTAAGAACAATTAATTAATGTATTATTTTTGTTAACATAACATAAACACTCACACCTGTCACCCAGAGGGGCAAGCAGAGACTAAAGACTTCCATTTGGCACGATTCTGACACACCTCGCCTCCTCCACATTCATATACCTACGCACACAGTCATGCTCGTCGATTAAGTGTACTCCTAATTTGGCCCATTTTCAATATATCGCCAATTAGGTCGATAAACTTTCGCCTAGGACATCCCTTTGCGACTTTCTATTCATTTCTGCAACATAAATTTTCTTTATCACTCTTTCCTCATTCAATCTTTCTACATGACCAAACCACCGAAGCATTTCTTTCTTAATCCTGGTCACAGCATCATCTTGCAAACTTGTGTGATAAAAGAAGAGTGTGGTTATTTTTGTTATGTTAAACTATTAAATAATTACAAATGAAAATAAAAGTATGAAATTATGCATGATTCAAATTATTATATAATGTTAAATACCGATTTAATTGATTGATCTCTTACGTTTTAATTTAATTTAATTCACTACATTTGTTAAGTTAACAAGTTAAATTAACACTTAGTATTTATAGTTTCTTGTAAAAATGTTATTCTTTTAGTACTTTATTAGTGTTGTTGGTGTTAAATGAATAAATAAATAAATAAGAAATAGATTGTAACATCAGTTATCTGCCGGTGAAAGTCCCGTGAAAATCGGTCCAGCCGTCCCAGAGATTAGCTGGAACAAACAGACACACAGACAATGTTCGGATCTGAGTCCTATGAGGTGGCAAAGCATCTGCATTTTGATCCTCAATTTAAGACAGATGTAAATGTCTAAGGGCCACACCACTCACTGATTATCAGGCGGACGAGAAACGAGTTTAAAACGAGCCTTTTAGTTTAAACGCCTTACTTGTCAAAGTCCAATATACAAAAAATTGGTTGACCCTGCAGGCTATCTCTGGAACTTCCCGCTAATTTCAAATGCAAAGCGCTCCAAATCTCACCAAATTATGACGTTGAATATGAAATATTACGGGGTAATTTAAAAAATCTTTTTCAAAATTTTTCGTTAACTATATCTCACGAACGAATCAACCGATTTTGACCGAAATAGTAACGATCAACGTGGTTTTTCAATGTTAAAAGCTGATTAGTTTTTGGAATCGATCGGTAAAGCCGTTTAAAAGTTATTCCAAAAAATCAGTTATTCAAATTTTTTATTTTTGACGTTTCTCAAAATCTACCAGTCTGAATTAGTTAAATTCGCTTAGTTCATTTCAATCAGTCAAGCCATTCAAAAGTTAACTTTTGAAAGAGCACAGAATAAATAATAGAGGTACACACACACACACACGACACGCACGCACGCACGCACGCAGCGCACGCACGCACGCACGCACGCACGCACGCACGAAAACGCACAAACACCACGCACGCACGCACGCACGCATGCACACACATACATACAGACATACAGACACCATCGAAAAATTATCAGAATGGCTTCCTGTGACGTCAAAACGTCAAGATTTGATGAAAACTCAATTTTCGATAAACGGGGTAAAAACAATAACTTCCCGATTTTTTTTAATTTTAAATTTTCTTTAAAAAACGAATAATCAATAAAGAGTTACTTACGTCTGCATTCGCTGTTTCTTTATGTTGTTGTGCATATCGGGCATAGAGCGGGACTTCTCCAGCAATCGGAGTGGAGAGAGGAGAAGTCTCGTTCGTGACATGCGCACTTGTGGTGAGAGTGCTAGAAATATACAAGTGGTAAAATTAAAACTTTTGTACAACCGACTCAAATATAAATAAAATGAGAACATCATCGAATCATGTAGTCAAAGTTAATTAAATACGCATTAATAATAATATAAATAATGTCCTCCAGACCGAATTTCGGTCACGGCGGCCTGGTCCAACGGAGACAAGTCGTCGGCGCAGGACAGGATTAATTATAGTGCCCAAGTATATGCGCAAGCACAGGTGCAGAGTAGATGCTGCTCCCTCACTCTCATAATCCGATGGGACGTAAACCGACACGACCGGAGAGAGATCAGGCGCAGGACCAACGGCTTTACGTGCCTTCCGAAGCACGGGGGTGATATATCGCCAACTTCTGACTCCGGGCTACTGAGGATTTCTTGACGGAAAAACTCAATAATTAATTTTTTCGCCCGACCCGGGATTCGAACCCTACTACTAGACCAACGAGGCAGTCTAAATACTATTATTATTTATACTATTATAAATACGCATTATTAAAGATAACTCAAAGACTACTGGTCAGATCTTCATTAAATTTACATGAGACCACATGAGAAGCATCTGGTTTCAAATAAAAAGGAATCATCAAAATCGGTTTACATAGAAAAAAGTTCTGAGGTAACACACATAAAAAATATACAGTCGGTTTGAGTATGTTAATGCTACTGTGTTCGTATGATGAGTGTACAGAACCAGAGACCCTTATTACTGGAAACGAGGCATTTCATCTTAGTCCTCAGGGGTGGCATCATTTCGATTCTTAATATAATCATCTAGGTATAATAGTCTACGTTCCTCTGGGTCACATATGCACTTATCATCAGGTGGACTGTGTGCCCGTTTGTCACCCTTATTCTATAAAATAATAACGCTGCCCACACCACGATCAAACACTACTGGCTTCTGGACCGTTTTTATTCCTTCTTTTTAATTACCTTTTGAGACGACACTGTTTTCCTCGTCAAAACAGAAGGCGTCGTTAGTGTAGGAGGTCGGGGAGAAGTCCACGGAACGCTTGGCTCTTGTGCTTCCCGACGAGCACTTGCGTTTGCTCCAGTTGCTCTGATTCGAGATTGAGCGGTTTAGTTTCCTGTGGGTATAGATTAATTATATCATCATTAAAATGTTCAAAAATGTCATAATCATTAACACTCACGCCTGGCACCCAGAGAGGTATGCAGAGACTACAGACTTTTTTTGGCACGATCCCGACACACGTCTCTCGCCTCCTATACATCCATATGAGGGCGACACGGAAAGTTTTAGAACCGGCCACTAGTAAACGATATAATAAAAAGATTAGTTCAAATTTTGAAATTGGAACAGTTTGACAATACCCCTAAGCTCAGAAGACGCATGACATGTAAGTTCGACAATAAGTACCTTACGCTGGCTCGGGAGACGCATAGATGTATGCTTCACGTGGTTTCGAGTTACCCTACAAAAAAAGGTTTGTCATTACAAACTATAACAAAAATATACTGAAATGTATAATACATACATAGACAAAGACATATTCTATAATTTGGTACCAAAATCTGTTAATGTCAAGTAAAAAATAAACACAAAATCTCATTCTGACGTAACGGCTTTTTACACCATTAGTGCGTGGTAGTGTGTGAGCTAATGCTTAGTGATTTCTCCGTTTTTCTGTGTGTTTTTGAAATAAAATGATAAGTTTTATACTTTTGTAATATAACAAACACATAAAAAGTGAAAAGTAAGCGCAAAAAATACTTCGAAATCGAGAAGATTCGTTTTAGCGGTTGGGTAAAAAATGTTCTATTTTTCCAATTCTCTTTTTTTTAAATGCGAGCAGCTATGCAGGTCTAGGGAAAGAGACCAGTATCACTGCGACCTAGAAGATCTATTGTGATCGCTGCTATGGCTACAGTTCACAGCTAAGCCCTATGTCTTCAATGAATAGAAGGAGCTGCTTAGCCGTGAGCAATTTCACTTCTTCTGGACGGAGTACATAGTTTACCAGATGAGTGTTACGTTTGCGCATTAAGGGTCCGCAATCAGTTAGGATGTATAGAGGGGTTTTTTCCGTTATGGAACAGAACCGACACATCCTTGAGTTGCTTAGTCCCAGGATGGACATGTGCTTTTTAAGACAACAGTGTCCAGTTAGGGCTCTTGCCAGAATGCGCAATTTATTTTTACTTAATCCCAGGGCTTTTGAAGCGAATTTACGATCAAAAGCACGAATTAAGGTTTTGGAATGTTTTAAGCCTGGTGTGTCAGACCAGATCTTAAGTGATTTATTGTGTAATGATTTCTTATATTTACGCGAACACTATACATGATTAAAACTAGATGAGTCATCTCAGTTCGTGACCATGGGTGGTGGAAAGCGCCCGAAACGTCGGGAATTAAAAATAAAAGTAAATAAAAAGTAAAAATAACGCGATAAAATCCGTAAAAGTAGTTTTAATCATGATTTATTGTGATTAAAAGTTTCAAGGGTCAATCGGGCTAGGCTTCTTAAGATTCCACAAAACGGCTCAGGTCCAAATTGTGTGCACTTTGAGCCCTCCCGTGCAAGTTTGTCGGCAAATTCGTTGCCTACAATACCCTCGTGACCCGGAACCCACCTTAAAACGACCCTGTTGTTACATCCCAGGGCGTTTAAATGGTTCACGCAGTCTCCAACTAGCTTCGAGTTCACTTAGTTTGACCTCAGCGCTAGCAGTACTGCTTGGCTATCAGAGTTTATGTAAATTATATGGTTGACGTAGTGCTTTTGCAGATTGATTTCCGCACACCGAAATATGGCAAAAATTTCTGCCTGGAAAATAGTGGTGTATCTACCCAAATTCATGCTAAGTTTGAATTTGGGGCGTTCCCCGTAAATTCCAAAGCCTACGTCGAGGCCCATTTTTAGACCCATCGGTATACTATATGATGCTACCGACCTCACAGATAACCTGGCCATTCAGCCAGTCTTTTCTGTAGGGTAATTCCACTATATACTTTTTATCAAAAGTGTGTAGTGGACGCATAATATCTGAGATCATGCATAAGACCGGTGATTCCTTAATTGAGTCGAGCATGGATCTCAATCTGTAGGAGAGCAAGCTCAGACCGCCCTGGGCGTTAATCCTATACAAACTAGCCTTCGCCTCCTTGTCTAGATAAAGATCAAGGGGCGTTAAGCATAGAAGTGCATTAAGAGCGGCTCCAGGCGATGATCGCATAGCTGCCAGTTGCCATTAAGCAGGCAGTCCTTTGTAGACTATTTAGTCTGTCCGCAGTCGTCTTTTGGTTGGCCTTGTTACACCAGACAATAGAGGGGTAGGTGAGAATCGGCCTCACTATGCTGCTGTACAGCCATAGGACCATACTGGGACGCAAGCCCCAGTTGTTCCTGATCAAACGACTCAACGATATCAAACGACATCAAACGACGACTGACGTACCTAAAGCAATTTTTGCCTTATGGTATACGTTGCTAAGGTGAGAGTTCCACGTTAGTTTTTGGTCGATTGTTACGCCCAAGTACTTTACTTCTGTGGAAAATGGTACCTTGCCATGGTACTTTACCATTAAGTTTTGGTTGGACTAATTAACCATCTCCTTTTGGTAAAGGGTATTATAACAGTTTTATCAGCATTAACTGATAAACTGTTATCCCTACACCAGTTATTTATGGTGTTTAGGGCTCTTTGTATTATTGACGATAAAGTACTTTGGCAAAAGCCCCCCGAAATGATCACAAGGTCATCAGCATAATCCAGTATGTCAATGCGTAGGTCTGCCATTTTGTACAATAGTTGGTCAACCACAAGAGTTCAAAGAAGGGGTGACAAAACACCTCCTTGTGGGCAGCCTCTTGTAGTTGCAACCTCAATTGAAGTTTGAAATAGCGCTTTCTATTTGAGAGCATCGACCTCACCCATCTGATGGTTGTGGGGTCAACATTTTTAGATGTCAGGCCCCCAATCAGCAGTGATGTGGGGCTACTGTCGAAGGCGCCTTTAATACCTAGAATGGCACAAAGAGCTATTTCTTTATCCTCCAGTGCTTTTTCGACCCTGTCAATAACACTGATCAGGGCTGTTTCCGTAGATTTGCCTCTGCGGTAAGCATGCTGATTGTAATGTATGGGCCTCGTAGCTAGAGCTACATCCCTGATATGTCTATCTATAACCTTTTCCAATGTCTTAAGCAGAAAGGAAGATAGTCTTATAGGTCTAAAGGACTTAGGTAAAGTGTTGTCCTTTCTACCAGCCTTAGGTATAAATAGAACTTTGACAATTGTCCATCGTTCTGGAATATATCCCCAGGCTAAACTTGCTCTGAAGATTTTCACCAGATAGGGAAGAAGGATGTCAATACCCATCTGCAATTGGATGGGAATTATTCCATCCTCCCCGCTTGTTTTAAATGATTTAAAGGAGTCAACAGCCCACTGCACCAGGTTTGGCCTTATTATCTTTGCAGCCCTACACCAGTCCTCATTACAAGTCTCATTTATTAATTACAATTATCATTTATTTTTAGTGTAAAATGTAAATAAAAAATTGTTTTATAACATATTTGAAATAACTTGACGTTGTATTTATTTCAAATTCACACAAAAACATATTTGAAATATTGTTTGAAAATTCATACAAATAACAATGAATTTCGGATTTCTTTTTTAATTTTTTAATATTTTGGTATGAGTAACGAATAGAAACACATAAAACATAAAAATATACATATTTCCAAACATTTTCATATAGATTTCTCAAAAAATAAACGTGTAGAATTTAAATTATTAATAATTTCGAAAGTGAAAGTGAAGTATCTACTACTACTATGCTTTAAAGGGTAATTTATGAATTTTATTACAATTTCTAGCAATTAAAAATAATTTTATTCGATAGTTTATACATTCGACAAGAATTCCTGTAAGTTTTATCCATAAACATTGTCTCAAAGTGAAAATATAGCAAAATTTGCAAGTAAGCAAAAAATTTGCAATTCCCGCTATTTTGGTCATGAGCCAACAGGTGTTGAAAATGTCGTGACCTTCTGAGCTTACAGGTGTGTATGTATTTTATAAATTTGTCATTTGTTTACGATTTGGCGGCAAATTGAAAATTGTCTGTATCACGTTAGCATGAATTTAACGCGAGGAAATTTTCGTACTATGATTTTTTATGACTTTCGATGTCATTTAAGTCAACAAGAAAGTTATGATAAAGTCTGATTGGCCTTTCACGATGAAGCTCCATCTCGTGCCACTGTTTACAACTGGTTTAATAAGTTTAAACATGGTCGCACTAATCTCACCGATGATCCGCGTGAGGGGCGGCCTTCTACGGCGACGACTGAAGATAACATCAGTATTGTTCGGCGTATGATAGAGACTGTCAAAAGGGTGACTTATCATGACAAACGGTGAAAGCTGGATTTATTATTATGATCCTGAAACTAAGAGACCGAGGAGTTGCCAACTAAAATGAAGAGAGGTCGAAGCGTGGGAAGAAAGATGGTGGCCTCGTTCTTCCGGACAGGTCATTACGCATTAATTGTTTTAGAGGATCGAAAAACGGTTACTGCAGAGTGTTGTCTTGGAAAAAGTTCGGGAGAAACGACCTCGCAGTAGGATCCTTCTTCACCATCACAACGCCTCGTCACACACCGCAATATATATATATATATATATATAGATATAATATATAATATATATATATATATATATATATATATATATATATATATTGTTTTACTTCGGAACTTTGATAGCACGATTTAGATTTCGATGCGTTTCGCTTGTGGCGCGAACAGAGCACCACCACACACGGAATTATGAGAGGGCTGGTTTGCTACCTAAACTAGGTAAAGATACATATAAGATACACATAATTTCTGTAATATTTTTACGCGAATCTTAAGTGAGGTATTTTTGACATTTATCCATTATAGCCTATAAAAGTATATATACATACATACATATATATATATATATATATATATATATATATATATATATATATCCATCCAGTCCACTGGCACCAACATAGCCCCTCATAGTTCTATAGTTTTACAAGCTTGAGTTGTAATCAGGACGAGGCTGCTGTCCATCACCGGTTTCCTTTACCCTCTGTCACCTTATACGACACCCACGGGATTATATTCACCTCGTGAATTATAAGCCAGTATTTGACCAACCAACCTGGTGCTGAGTGGTAATGAAGCACTAAATGACATATCGCACTATCTTAGCGTCACAAAAACCTATAAATTTTTGACTAGAAGAATGAAACTACGTCTAAATATTAGTTACACGCATATTGTGCTTAGCTCAGGTTGTGAATGGTTTATTTCATCATCATCAACATTATTTTAGTCCATCACAAGTCTACCACTGAACATAAACATCATCCAAGTAATGCCATCGTAAAATAGCAGCTTAATACTGCTGTGTTTCGTATGGTGAGTGCAGAGATCCGGAGACCCTTTTTACTGGAAACGAGGCTTTCCATCATAGTCCTCAGAGGTGATAACGCATCTACTTTTTGATTCTTAATCGAGGATAAATGTAGATGTCTATGGGCCACTGCATCCACTTACCATGAGGTGGACTGTATGCTCAAAAAAAAAAGTCAACTTTGATCCACCTGCATTCAATAACTTCTTTCCTGACACCTGCAGTCACTCCAATTAATGAGGGGTCATCCAACACTTCGCTTACCGGTACGAAGTTACCGTTCTCCCCATTGGCTGTCGGTTTTTCGAACAAAACGACCGGTCCATTGCTATTTTACCTCTCACTATCGAAGCAAATTTAAAAATGTATTCACATCAAAAATACTTTCAATAAGTAATTGACCATCAGTACTGACCGCTAAGTGACTGAACGGCGACTGCCGCAGAGAGGTCAGCCGCCGTAGAGTCTACATGCCGAAGATGCTGAAGATGCCTCGTGTAGAGGCGAAACACGTGTCGTATTATCGTCGATGGTTTGTCTTTCCTGAAATAGTGGTGTTGGGAGTAGTGATGCCGAGAGTAGTAGTGTTGGAAGTAGTGGTGCTGGAACTAGTGGTCACGGGATTAGTGCACGCAATTGAAGGAGGGCGGGAGGTGCTCTTCAATCCAGGTAATCATTGCATTTAATTAAGCGGATGTTTGCGAATTAAATATTAATATCTTTAATACTATGTAATAATTTAGGTCGATACTGACTGGTGTGCACACGAGTCGTTGGCATGGAGGCGTTCATGTTCACGCTCGAAGTACTCGTAGAGACGGTTGGTCCACTCGCCCACACCCCTCACGTGCAGCCACAGGTAATCTGAAGGGGACGGTAAGAACTTGGTTAGTAAAACTTGTTAGGTGCTAGAACTACTTTCTCTTTTTAAAATCCCTTCAGATATATGTGGTAATGCTGTTGAATCGCTACCATGGCGTAAAACGACCGACCTTTTTACGTGGTAGAGCTGCGCTACAGCTAGGTTGTAGGACGAATGGGCGGCTCAACCGGGGAAAGATTGCGCTCTAACAGATTACCAGAGAGAATAGCAGCTCAATGTTGCTGTGTTTCGTACGATGCGTATAGAGGAACCAGAGACTCTTTTTATAGAAATAAGGCATTTCATTTTCATCCAAGGATAGACGCAGATATCTATGGGTAACATCAACCATTTACCATCAGGTGGACTGTGCTCGTTTGTCACTTATTCTATAAAAAAGTTAATTATCGTCTCACCTTCCTGCTCCGGTGCACTACTGATGGTGAAGGGATGCCACTCGTACGTGGCGATAGCGGGGATGTTCACGAACACGTAGTCCCCGGCGTGGAAGTCGAATAGCGGGGGGCGCCGGATGACCAGGTGAGTGACGCGAGACGGTAACAGGATACCCGACGAGATGTATGTTTTGCCCCGTTCTGATCTAGAATCAAATTCAATAATATTTTCGATTCGGACTTATTTCTAGATGCCCTGGTAGCGGTGGAAGAGAACTCATTTCATCTCGTGGGTGACGTAAGAAGCAATCGAGGGAAATAGAAACAGGAGATTGGCAGCAGCATCTTCCTGATAACACTTCAAAATAATAAAAATCTGCAGTTGCCTACCCGCCAGGCAAGCATGGCAACTATGGCAAAATCCTCACTATGGCAAGTTCAGCAGTAGACTGTTACGATTTGATGACGGAGAAAGAGGCTAATTCCAAAAATCTACTTCCCATTAACTTCTTCTTCCAATATTTAACCTCCACCAGATTAACGGAACAGGCTCTCATGATGAACTGGTGGGGGACAATCCGTTCACTTGAGCAGGTAATCAGAAGTGTCATTATTTCGACTTTGTGCTTGCCCACTTCATGGCATACTAATAACCCTTTTGGCTAAATAATTTGCAGTTATTTCGATATTTTTTTTATAGAATAAGGGTAACAAACGAGCACATAGTCCACCTGGTGGTAAGTGGATGCTGTGGCCCATAGACATCTACGTGTATCCTCGATTAAGAATTAAAATGAAGATGCGCTGCCAGCATTGAAGACTAAGATGGAATGCCTCGTTTCCAGTAAAAAGGGTCTCCGGATCTCTACACTCACCATACGAAACACGGCAGCATAGAGCTGCTATTTTACTTTGCTGTGAGAGCATGGTCCTTCCCCGGTCGAGCCAATCCATTCGTACTACAATCATAATATAGCTGCAGCATGGCTCTACCATGTGAATTGATATTAAAAACCGACACTTTAACTTTTGTTTAATGTTATATATATGAATAAATTTTAGTAGCAGCAACGAATAGGCTGCCTGACCGGGAACGGACCATGTTTTCACAGAATAACGGTAACGAAAAGAGACCCTATTTACATAATCAGTAATACCATTTTGGTTATCAAGGATCTGCATTTAATTCTCTTTTTTTTAAATATTAGCAATGCTATCAACATCACTGGTATTCCCTTTAACCACACCTAGTAAGCTTAAAACGCGTGTGTTAGGAGTGGTTTACCACAGTAGTCAAAAGGTGGATTCGAACCCACGACCTTTTGCGTTCGCGGTCCGCACCCTGCCATTAGGCTACTGTCGCTTCTAATTAATTCTTAATTGAGGATAAATCTGTGTGTACTGTCTTACTGTTTGTGTACAACAGCATTCAACTGTCATCATTTATTATTTGTTACAGCCCATTGAATGTCCACTGCTGAATAGACCCTCAAAAGTTACTCCAAGGCTATTGAGATATTTGTTTCTTGCGGGATTCGAAATATCAAGACTAGGTCATTGCGCTATAGAGCATGCAGCGCTAACATATTTGATAGAATACTTACCTCATCCAAGCCAAACGCATGATCCGTTCAATTATGTAAATGCTCCCGGGCAATATGAACCACTTCCAGAAGTTGGGTGCGTGGAATATCACCAAAACCCAGAATGGGACGTAGAGTAAGTGGGTCCAGTAGAATACCTGCAATTGGAAACAGAAAATTAGTTAAAAAAGTAATGACTTTTCTCTCTATAATATACACAGTATGTAACAAACAACCCGGAGATCCTTTTAAGGAAATGTATATGTACTTATTATCATCGTATTCATGACAGTGAAAATTTTTGTCGTTATTAAAGGGATTTTAGTGCTCACGATAGGTAAATTTAACTTAATCCTATGAAAAAATGTTATTCACATCTGAAGTAACTGATACGCGCATTGGTAGACGGGTCCTAGGCAAAATACTCTAACAATCAGATCCCCAGCCAATGCAGAGGTAATAAACCCACATACAGTTTGTAAATAAAAATGTATTTAAATTGAATAGAATTTTTTCATGATTTTCTGAAGTAAAATTATTTCTATATGTTTGAATTCTGATTCTATCCACTAAGGCTTTTGTTAAATATTGTATAAAAATATGATGTTTGTTCGTCCCATACGCGTTCCTAAATCGTACATCCGATTACTGAAAATTTGGTAAGTTTGTTGTGTGCCTGCGAAGTTTTCTGTCAAAAATGGATTTTTTTGTATAATTGTCTCCATTCTATGCGTTCCTAACACCCCATATGCCAAAATCCATCAAGCCATTTAGGCTAAAGAGCGTGACAAAGAAATAGTAGACTTGAAAAAGATTACCATCCTAGGGTAGTCGGGTAAAAGATATAAAGATAGTTGAAGAATGGGAACCTCGAAGCTGCCACCTCTGCGTACGGCAGGACGGCTAAAGACGGCCAGCACTAGCAGGATGACAAGCAGTGCCAGCCCCGTGGGGTTGGCGGCGCCGCCCACCAGCCCGAACAAGCCCGGTCGGCTCGTGCCTATCCACTCCCACACTGTGAAGTTATGCGCGTTCAGCACCGGGTCCTTCACCACCACCAGACCTGAGTAAATCACAATTATACAAACCAAATATCAGTTTTGTAAATTTTCAAGGAGGCAATTTTATACGTGGTAGAGCCACGCTGCAGCTATATCGTGGTTGTAGCACGAATGGGTCGACTCGACCGGGGTAGGACCACGCTCTCACAGAATAGCAGCGCGAAATAGCAGCTTAATGCAGCTGTATTTCGTATGGTGATTGTAGAGAACCCGATACCCTTTTTACTGGAAACGAGACATTCTATCGTTGTCCTCAGGTGTGATAAATCATCTGTACTTTGATTTTTAATTGGGGAGAAACGTAGATGTCTGTGGGTTGCAGCATCCACTGACCAGGTGGGCTGTGGGCTCGTTTGTCACCCAAATAACATATAAAGTGTGCCTGCTCTTCTATAAGAAAATGGGGGTGTAACTGTGTCGTGAACAAGGCAGTATGTTTTACGTAACGAAACGATCCCAAAATATCTATCGCTCAGCGCGATGCGTCACAATCACCACTCAAGGTAACGGACTCTTTGATGCTTCACCTACCGAGTGGTGTAATTAAGTTTTGATGTAGATGATAAACATGTTGCTGCAACACCAAACTGAGATATCCCACGATTTTGATACCATCAGTTTTCTGAACTACCTTTCTTTATGTAAGCAGGCTTAAAGATAATCAAGATCAATCATTACAGCCTGTCAAAAGTCCATTGCTGAACATATGTGTCTCCTAGGAATTGCCTCATATAATATCACCCATATTCGACATAGTCGCCTCACTTGGACGCGTCAGCAACAGCAGTTTTTATTGATGCTGTCAATCTCCTGTTTCATTTTCTACTAGCGCTTAAGCGCTTATTACAACCCCCCCCCCCCAATACGAAGTAGTTATACTTTTACGCCGCCTTTGCACGTATACTGGGTGATAAGGAGCCTATCACCTACAGAACCACAAACTCAATATCACTAATATTCGTCTTTTATGACACGCTATAGGTAGGTAGTACAGCTGCTAGTTTTTATCCCACATATACTTGGAACTTTTCATGTTTCAACCCCCTACTTCAGAAAGCACGTGAAGCCGTTGGTACTGTGCTTGATCTCTCTCCGTTCGTTTCGGTTTATCGAACGATCGGACTATGAGAGTGAGGGAATAGAGAGTGCACCTGTGCTTGCGTATACACTTGAGCACTATAATCCAACGTAGATGGCAAGTATACGTTAAGACGGACCATCTTGACCGAAATTCTGTCTGAGGACATTATTATTCTTCCAAGCCTGTGATAGGTTTTGTCTTTGTTCAACAGTGCTCTGTTTGTGGATATGTTTTAATTAGGATTATTGTAGTAATAAGCGAGTACTCACTGAAGTTACACAAATGCATGACAGTGTGCACGATGCTGTATATGATGATGAGAACGCCGGTTAGTTTGTGCAAATAGATGTGATGGTCGAGGGGCAAGAAGGATCCCAACCCTCGCACTCGAAGCGCCGTGATACAATTCCGCAACATAAGCACCAAAACCCATGAGCAGTTGAAATTCAGGCATTGACCTGGAAGTGAAAACCAAAATTAAAATTATTTTTGGTATCAGATCTACTTGCTTCCTCCATTACCCATAATTTTTGCAGTCTATTCTCTCAGTTGTATAATTGCAATTCGATATAGTTATAAATGCATTCACCTAAATATAGACATGCGATTCTTCATTCGATTTTCGCCTCATAAGGTTTGGTGGGGGAGAGGGATTGGAAAGAAAGGAAACCGAGTGGTATCCTCATACTGATAAGCGATTACAATATAAAACCTCATCTCCGATGTTTATCCCATTATAAAATTAAAAATCTGCCACTTCAAAACACTTACCACAAGCCCTAGCAAATATAACGAATCCATTAGAGTTCCTGTACTCCACACACCTGGCCGCGAATAGACCGAGGTTGATCAAAAAGAACAGGCCCAAGTACGCGAGGAACACCTGGTTGTTTTTGAAGTAAGGCCAGGAGAGCTGGTACGGCTTCATCTTGTTCAGCTTCTGGAGGAATGATGTTGGCTCAGGGTCTGGTGGTGGGGGGACCAACCAGCGGTCTATGCTGCAAAAATGTTAATAATATATTTTTTAGTTCAATATTTTGTACGTGGTAGTGTCGCGCTGGATTGTATGAGAAAGAACTACGTGCGCAAATAATACCATTTCGATACCATTGCGAAATAACAGTATAAAGCTACCGTGTTTCGCATGGTGAGTGACGAAGAATGATGAAGAGAAACGGAAACCAGTTTTTTTGATGACGCTGCAAGTTCTTGTTCCTCAGGGGTGACAACGCATCAGCATTTTGATTCATAATCGAAAATACGAGTAGATGTAGATGTCTATTGGCGACAGCACCCACTTACCATCAGGTGGATTGTGTGCTCGTTTGTCATATTATGAAAGATTGCACCGTCATTAGCTAGTTTAAGTGCTACTTTAGTGTAAGCTAATTTTAAGCTCAAAGCTTTAGATAGATGACAGTATAACGTTTATACTAGATGAAAAACTACCGCCACGACCCAGTCCGGCGACGGGCGGCTTCATAAAAGAAGCTTACTTCTGACACTACACCTGCTGATTGGCTATGGCAAATCTTTCCTACTATCCAAAAGGCTCAAGTCAGCAATAAACTGATTATTTGGACACTTCGTACCAAATAGTGTCGGTGGTGGTCCTGTATTAAACTAAAAATGTTTAAAAAGGGGCAGTACAACGTGTTCGGTAAATGGATATTATCAATTTTAGTGGTACTATTGGGAACACCTTTTGGATGAGGGTGGCGTGTGGTTGCGAAGTAAGATCACCCATCACTCTATTTTTTTATAGGTTACACAGTCCACCTGGTTGTAAGTGGTTGCTGTAGCTTATAGACATCGACATCTATCTTTGATTACAAATCAAAATACAGATGCGCTGTCACCCGTGAGGTTTAGACTGTAAATCGCGCTGTCTCGGCGTAATAAAAGCCGTTATACTCTTATAGTTTGAAGACGCCCAGATTGTATTCAGACGGAAATACAGACACCGATAAATGATTCCACTCCTTTGCTGTACTCATTACAAAAGTCGAAGCAAATCATTTGGTTCCAATGCCTGAAATATCGACATCAGAGGAGTGAAGAACAGTCGACAGTCTGGTTGTCTGATGGTGGAAAAGGGAAGAAGGAATTAAAGCATGTTTACCTGATAGACAAATTCTCCAGCAGCCCCCCATGTTTGCTCAGTTGATCTCTGAGCGCTTCGTAAGTGATGGCGCCACGTTGCTCCACGTCCGCATCCTCGAACATAGCGCCAGTTAGCTCCAGAAGTTGGTCATCGCTGAACGTCATTCCGTTTTCCTCCATACACGCGCGCATTACGTGCTGCAGCTCGCGATGTTGGATTAAGCCATCGCCTGTAATAATAATAATAATAGATAATAATAGTCATTTATTTCAGAATTTTCACCCATTTTAAATATTATAGTACGTGAGGGTAATATGGTCACTTTCTTCTAACTCAAAAACTACAGCCTTGTTTGCATAGAAGGCTCTATGATACGATAGCTCTTCATCAGTAAATCAAATATTAAAGGGTCAAAAAGACGCAGCTTTATCGACGCATTTTAACAATTGATGTTGTAGTAAATCTTTTAGTCGATTTTAGTTTTGTGTAATGTAGTTAGTTTTTTTCGAAGCTTGTTTGCCATTTTTTTCTTAATATATTAGGTAATACTATAACTAATCTCTAAATCTAATGTAATTGTAATTTTGACGTACCAATGTTATGTAATGTAACGAAATGGCCAATAAATAAATATAAAATAAAATAAAATAAAATAAAATAAAATAAGGAGCCTACTCTTTTTACCAGACTGCCAAGGAAGGGTTATGTTTTTCACGCGTATCTTGTATGTTTGTAAATTTCTTTATTTATTACCCGACTGCCAAGGAAGGGTTATGTTTTTCACGCGTATCTTGTATAATTGTAAATTTCTTTATTATTACCAGACTGCCAAGGAAGGGTTATGTTTTTCACGCGTATCTTGTATGTTTGTAAATTTCTTTATTATTACCCGACTGCCAAGGAAGGGTTATGTTTTTCACGCGTATCTTGTATAATTGTAAATTTCTTTATTATTACCCGACTGCCAAGGAAGGGTTATGTTTTTCACGCGTATCTTTTTTTTTTTTTTTTTTTTTTTTTTTTTATAGAAGAGGGGGGCAAACGAGCATGTGGCTCACCTGATGTTAAGTGACTACCGCCGCCCATGATCAACCGCAACACCAGGGGAATTGCAGGTGCGTTGCCGGCCCTTTAGAAAGGAGTAAGCTCTTTTCTTGAAGGTCCCCAGGTCGTATCGGTCCGGAAAAATCACCGGTGGTAAATTATTCCACAGAGAGGTTGTACGCGGAAGAAAACTCCTTTTGAAACGTACAGTGGTGGACCGCCAAGCATCCAGATGGTGTGGATGGTATCGGGACGTTTGCCGTGTAGTGCGTTCACGAAATTTGGCGGCTGGGATTAATCCGAACAATTCCTCAGAGCACTCCCCGTGATAGATGCGATAAAATACGCAAAGAGATGCAACATCTCTTCGCAGCGCCAGTGAATCGAGCCGATCGGAAAGCACTCGGTCGTCGACGATTCGAGCCGCTCTGCGCTGGATGCGGTCAAGTGGAAGGAGCTGGTACTGGGGAGCCCCAGCCCAGAGATGGGAACAGTATTCCATGAGCGGCCGAACCTGCGCCTTGTAAAGTTGCAGGCGGTGTGCCGGCATGAAATACTGTCCCGCTCTGCTGAGCACGCCAAGCTTTTTAGAGGCCAATTTGGCCTTCCCTTCCAAGTGACCACGAAACTGCACGTCACTCGATATGTCGACGCCGAGGATTCCGATACTGGCTGAGGCAACAAGGGGAGTGCCTTGAAACTGAGGGGATACGACAAAGGGGTTCTTTTTAGCGGTTAACGCGCAAACTTGTGTCTTCTGGGGGTTAAACTGGACTAGATTTAGTCGCCCCCAATCCGAGACTCTGTCCAGCAGAGACTCGACTTCAGACACAAGTTTGTCCCGGCACTCAGAGACGTTTTCCCGAGAAATATTTGCTCGGCCGGTGTAAAGAGCATCACCAGTGCTGTCATCTGCATAGCAATGAATGCTACGGGTTTGCAACATATCATTGATATGCAGAAGAAACAGCGTTGGCGATAGCACGCAGCCCTGTGGAACACCAGCATTAATAAGCTTGCAATCGGAGCTTGCACCGTCTACAACGACCTTGATGCTCCGATCTGCAAGAAAACTGGTGATCCAATCGCACAATTTCTCGGGAAGCCCATAGGAAGGGAGCTTCGAAAGAAGCGCTTTGTGCCAAACCCGATCGAAGGCCTTCGCAATGTCCAAACTAACGGCCAATGCCTCCCCCTTGGACTCTACTGCCTCCGCCCATCTGTGAGTTAGGTAGACCAGAAGATCACCAGCTGACCTACCACGGCGAAAACCGTATTGGCGGTCACTAATCAGCTGGTGATCCTCAAGGTACCTCATGAGCTGGCAGTTTACAATGGACTCCATTGTTTTGGAGAACAAGGAGGTGATGGCGATAGGCCGGTAGTTGGACGGGTCTGAGCGGTCGCCTTTTTTAGGGATCGGGTGGACGAAAGCCGTCTTCCATGATTTTGGGACTACGCCTAGGGAGTAGGAGTACCGGAAAAGACGCGTTAAAACCGGTGCCAACTCTGGAGCACACGTCCTCAGCACAATTGGGGGGATTCCATCAGGCCCACTCGACTTATGGATGTCCAGGGAGAGGAGTGCTTTGCGAACCGAGCGCTGAGTGAAGTGCACTTCCGGCATGGAGCACTCACACCGCGGGATGGTCGGCGGCGTACTCCCCCCGTCATCGAGAGTCGAGTTAGACGCAAAGAAAGAGCCTAGAAGATCGGCTTTCTCCTTTGCGGTGTGGGCCAGTGAGTCGTCCTCCCTGTGCAGAGATGGAAGAGATGGCTGACAGAAATTCCCCTGGACAGCCTTGGCGAGAGACCAGAATGCACGGGTTCCAGAAGGAAGACGAACTAGTCTCTCGCCAATTCTGCCTATGTGCTCTGACTTTGCCTTGGTAATGACTCTTTTGAAGGTATCTTGTATGTTTGTAAATTTCTTTATTACCTCGTATCTACCAAACGGCTGGATGGATTTCGACAATTAAGATATCATTTTATACGTCTTAACAACCCAAGTGTTCTTAGATATTTTCAAAATAATTAAAAAGGCGGATTTTTGGCGCAAAATAATCATACGTTAATAGAAAAAAATCACTAAACCTATCGAATAGGATATCTAAAAAGTAGTAAACTCTACTTCGGTTTAACAGACTATATCATGAGCTGAAAGCCTAAGCAAAATAGCCTAAGTAGACCAGGGTCAAAACCATCAAAAATAATTAAAAACGAAAAAAAAGGTAATCCCTTCCTTTCAATAGATTTCATCTTACTTAATTTTTTTTTTCGTTTTAATTATTTTGACAGCTTTGACCCTGGTCTGTTGGCTATTTTACTTTGGCTTTCAGCTCATAATATAGTCTGTTAAACCGAAGTAGAGTTTACTTTGCTTATAGTTTTTTTCTTATTTTGTTTTCTTTACTCAATCTTGCTTCGGGTTTTTAGTGCATTACTTTTAAATTGTCTTTTTGCAGTCGGGTTTTTGATTTTTTAATTATTAAAAGGCTGTCAACGCTACTGCGATTCCCCTGGTGTTGCAGTTGTACATGGACGGCGGTCGACACTTACCATTACGTGAGCAACATGCTCGTTTGCCCTCTTTTCTTTAGAAAAATATATTAATCCTCAATGTAGAATCAAAATTCAGATGCGTCGTCACCTCTGAGGACTAAGACGGAATGCCTCGTTTCTAGTAAAAACGGTCTCCGGTTCTCTATACTCAGCATACGAAACACAGTAGCATTGAGCTGGTATTTTACGCTGGTATTCTGTGATAGCGTGGTGTTACTCCAGTTGAGGCGACCGATTTGTGCTACAACCATAATAAAACTGCATGCAGTATGGCTCTATCAAGTATAAATATTCTTTTTTCAATTAAATTTAAAAAAATATAACAAACCATCCAAATCATAGACTTTGAATAGGAACTTGATCTTGTCTTCGGGGGTTTGCCGCCCAAAGCGATGCACTGCCGCAATGAACTCGTGGTGAGAAATCGTACCAGAGCTATCTTCGTCGAAGATTTGGAACACGCGCTCGGTGAAAAAGGGCTGAAAGAGAAGACGAGTATCTTTTTTATAGGTTACTAGCAGGAACCCGACGCTTTGCTGCCATAGCTGTGAAAATATCGTTTTAAATTTGGAAGGCTTGTATTGTTTTATGTATGAGAATATAATCATTGAAGTTGACTAATATACAATTTTCAAATAAATTAATCGGTACGTTACGCACCCCACCTACTGTTAGTTAACTGTACCATGCCTATAACCATCACCCTCACGCAAGTGCAAGCAATAAGTTTCAAAGTTTTACCACAGTCTGATGAACGATTATGGCAGCACATAAAATACGAACAAACAAACATTAATTTTCGCATAACCGATTTTTTAAATAAAACGTACCACCGTTTAAAATAAATCGCGAGTAAACACTTTTTCGATTTTAAAAAACGTTACCGCCACATTTGAATTTTTTCCTGAATCGTAGATACAGTTTACATACATAAATTACACAAGGATACAAAATCAATCCCGAGACAATTATTAGTAGATCATACAAATAATTATTCCGAGCGGGCTTCCAACCCGCGGCCCTCAACCGCAACTCATTACTAAACCGCTGCCGCCAAATGATTTAGTATTTTTTTATAGAATGGAGTGACAAACGAGCACACAGTCCACCTGATGGTAAGTGGATGCTGTGGCCCATAGACAACTACATTTATCTCAGATTAAGAATCAAAATGCAGATGCGTTGTCACCCACGAGGACTACGATAGAATGTCTCGTTTCCAGTAAAAATGGTCTTCGGTTGGAGATTTTGTTACGATTAGATTTAATGGGCTTAATTCTTTTTGTGGAAACCTAAATTTAAAAAAAAGTAACCTAAAATACCCCTTATAATGTCAGCTGTCTGCCAGTCTCGTCAAAATCAGTCCAGCCGTTTCAGAGATTAGCCGCAACAAACAGATATGTCTGTATATCTGTTACAAAAATTTTAAAAATCGTGTTTTTGTTATAAGTACCGAATACACTTTGTATTTAGTAAAAAGTTGTTATTTTGACATTACAAACAGACAATTCAATTTTATTTATTTGTATAGATTAACGGCGTGATGATATTGGAAGGTTTTTAAAACTTACGTTCTTAGATACGACAATCTTCTGGAACTGCTCCCTTGTGATCTCTTTCTGATCCCCCACAGTCTGCCTAAACAACTGCTCGAGTCTGTCAACGCTGGGCTTGTCGATGCCCACACGAGGTCTGTTATGAGAGACAATAACTGATTAGTAGCTCAACTATTCTGTTAAGTCCAAAATTTAAACCAGTAATTTATAAAATCCGACAGCGTGAAAAAGATTACTGAAAAGAGAAAAAATTTATACCCTATGTTACTTCTGAAATAAAGACGATTCTAACGACACCACATATGTTAAGATCAATCAAGCCGTTTGGGCTAGACAATGCGTAGACATACATACGTACAAACATACGTACATAAATAGACATACTACGAAACAATAAAAGACATAACAAAATAGACATTATAATAAAAAAACTGACATACATACACTCGAAAAAAATTACGCTACTTATGGGGCAGTTACGATGACGATATGGTCCTTCTCAGCCTCACAATTAAAGGCATACGGAAATTAATATGTGTATGCGAAAAGTTTGCTAATGAACATAATACGAATTATAATACAAAAAAGACGGAGATGGTGATTTTAAGGCGAAGAAGGGCCCCGACAATGTGCCTAAAGTACGCATGGCGGTACAACCTGTTAAAATAGTTCAAAGGTTATCAAATACCACGTCCACATATTTACGTGGTAGAGCCATAATGCAGTTATATTAGTAGTATAGTTATAGCACGAATGGGTCGACTTGACCGGGGAAGGACCACGCTGTCACAGAATACCAGCTTACCGCTGCTGTGTTTCGTATGGTGAGTGTAGAGAACCGGATACCCTTTTTACTGGAAAGGAGGCATTCCATCTTAGTGCTCAGAGGTGACAACGCGTATGCATTTTGATAAACGTTAATGTCTATGGGCCACCACCATCCATTTACCATCAGGTGGAGTGTTTTCTCGTATGTTACCCTTATCCTAGAAAGAAACAAGAGATTTAGTTCTGGTCTACCTGCCGCTGGAGACTGCGGCGATGAACTCCATGATGTCGTCAGCAGTGACGTAGCCGTCGTCGTCCGTGTCAACGAGCCGGAACAGTTTCTTGGTCACCTTAAGTAGTGTAATTAATATGTATGATTATCATATCAATCAGATATCAGCATAATATAGCTGTAGTACTAAAAATCTCGCTCGTTTGAGGAAATACATCGCTCGTACTATATATATGTTTCCTTTTCTTACAATGTCATCCGATTTTAAGCTAAGTATAAAATATGGCTAATTTTTGGTTGTAGCACGAATGGGTCGGCTCGACCGGGAAAGTACCACGCTCTGACAGAATACCAGCATAAAATAGCAGCTTAATGCTGCTGTTTTTCGTATGGTGAGTGTAGAGAATCGAAAACCCCTTTTGACTTCAAACGAGGCATTCCATCTCTTTTTTGATAGGGTGACGCACCTCCGTTTTGATTTTTAATCGAGAATAAATGTGGATGTCTATGGACCACAGCATCCACTTACCATCAGGTGGACTATGTGCTCGTTTGTCACCCTTATTCTATGATTGAAACTACTTTTATGGATTTTATCGCGTTTATTTTTACTTTTTATTTACTTTTATTTTTAATTCCCGACGTTTCGGGCGCGTTCCAGCACCCATGGTCACGGGGGACTGAGATATCAGTCCCCCGTGACCATAGTTTCAATCATGTATAGTGTTCGCGTAAATATAAGAAATCATTATGTAAACCCTTATTCTATATAAAAAAGAACAGATTACACAAAAAATAAAAATAGACGAAAGCGAATTAATAAAAACATGGAAATATAACAGCATAAGATGTTTGCATAAACTGTATGATAAAGATAAAGATACATTTATTGCATAACTGTGTACAATACGATCTTAGTACAAAAACATATAGTTTTAGGCTCAACAGTTTACCCATTTCGGATAGGCAACAATTAAATATGGACAGGGATGATCTAAAAGAAGCAGGTACCTCTTTAATTGGTAAAGAGGCATTCTTTTATACGTGGTTGAGCCACGCTGCAGCTATATTAGTAGTATAGTTGTAGCACGAAGGGGTCGGCTCGACCGGGGAAGGACCACGCTCTCACAGAATACCAGCGTGAAATAGTAACTTAACGCTGCTGTGTTTCGTACGGTAAGTGTAGAGAACCAGAGACCCTTTTTTACTGGAAACCAGGCATTCTATCTTAGTCGTCAGTGGTGACAACGCATCTGCGTTTTGATTCTTATTCGAGGATAAATGTAGATGACTATTTGCCACAGCATTCACTTACCATCAGGTGGACTGTGTGCTCGTTTGTCCTATCCTATAAAAAATCACATTACTCCTATGGCGTTACATCGTATTTGAATTTTCATTCTCAATCGAGGAGAGACGTAGGTACCTACGAGCCACAGCATCCACTTACACATCAGGTGGACTGTTTGCTAACTTGACACTCTAATTTCCACAAAAAAAGTTTCGATTCCACCTGATTCCACAATAAGATAAACATGGGTTTGTCTATACATATAATAAATCTGCAGAAAATTTTTATGTTCACGTTTCACGAAAATACTACTTGATTGATTTTCATGAAATTTTGTACGTAGGCAGTAAGTGATTGTGTATATCATATAGGTTACTATTTATCCGCTTACAGAAGTGAAAGAGGGTTATGTTTTTTCTTTTTTTAAAGTATAATGTCAGAATGGCTCCTGATGTTTCTATGAATCATAAAGAAATTTTAGCTTCTCGTGTCCTAATAGGTCTATAGAAAAGTGTGTGGAAATAAAACTCATCGTCAGGTAGAGGGGCACAATGACTGCCGGACCAGCTAGTTTTTAATCAACCCTTGTGTAATTACTTATATACAACTTGGTAATTAAAAGACGACTGTCTCGTTGGTCTAAGTGATCTGATCTTCTGGTCCAGGGTTCGAATAGCAAAATAAGTTATTGTATTACCGCTAATAAATTCTCAATAGCAGTCCAGTGAAGAGAAGATGGCGGTGTTTCAACCCAAGCCTTGTGAAGCAAGTAAAGCCGTTCGGCCTGCTCCTGATCTCTCCCCGGTCGTATTGAAATACCGTCCAATCGGACTATGGGAGTGGGGGAATAGAGAGTGCAGTACTTGCGCTTATAATTGTGCACTACAATTTAGTTCAGCCTCCGTTTAGACCGGCCGGAGAACATTATTACTATAAGCGCTTATATTTTATGTTTAGTTTTAACATTCTCACCACTTTGTTCTGCAGAATCAGCTGGAAGGTCTCTTGCGATATGACACCGTCGCCGCATAGCACGTAGGCGACGCTCTCAATCTGTTCCACGAAATCCAGCTGCTTGTCTTCACTGGAACCATAGTATAACTGTAGGTTTTTATATTTTAATAGGATGCTTTACCTGGTAGAAACGTGTTGCAGCTATATTGTACTTGTAACACAAATGAGTCGGTTCAACTGGGTAAGGATCACGTTCTCACAGAACTTCAGCGCAAATAGCACCTTAATGCTGCCGTGTTTTAATGTAAGTGTAGTGAACCGGAGACCCTTTTTACGGGAAACGAGGCATTCCATCTTAGTCCTTAGGGGTGACAACACATCTGCATTTTGAATCTTATTAAAGGTAGGATGTCTACGGGACATATCATCCCCTTACCATCAGGTGGACTGTGTGCTCGTTTGTCTCCCTTATTCTATAAAAAAGGGGGATAAACGTGCTGAGACTACCTGATGGTAACTGGATTCAATGGTCAATGGACGCCGATTGTCCTCGATAAGGTATATTTCTGTAAAGGGTCTTCACTTTTTGGCATGGAATACGCATTAGAACCCAACGGTTTGCTCCATCTTTCATAATGCGTACAGCGAAGGTGTTGATTGCTGAAGCTATATTACGATTTTAGGACGAATGGGTCGGCTTGACCGGTGAAGGACCACGTTCTCACGGAATACTATCAACGTAAAATAGTAGCTTAATGCTGCTGTGTTACATATGGTGAGTATAGAGAACCGGAGCCCATTTAATTGGTAACGAGGCTTTCCAAATTAGTACATAGGGGCGGTAACGCATATCTGCATTTTGATTCTTATTCGAGTATAGATTTAGATGTTTATGGGTCACAGCATCCAGTGGTGGACTAGGTGGACTGTGTGCTCGTTTGTCACCTTAGTTTTAAAAAAACAATGATACTATTTAGTATAGAATATGTTATTTTTAATATTGTTACTATTTTTCGTCTAATTAAATAAAATAAGGAATCAAAATGCAAATGCTTTTTCACCTCCAGGTCTAAGATTGATTGTTACCAGTAAAAAAGTTATCCAGTTCTTGTTAGTTAGAATACGAAACATAACAGCTACTTTACGTTGATAGACTACTTTCTTTATCATCATCATCATCATCATTACAGCCCTTCATAAGTCCACTGCTGAACATAGGCCTCCCCCAAGTAATGCCTCAAAGCACGGTCCTGAGCCACCTGCATCCATCGACTTCCTGCATGTCTTACCAGGTCGTCACTCCATCTAGTGGGGGTCGCCCTACACTACGCCTACCGGTACGAGGCTGCCACTCGAGAACCTTTGTTTCCCATCGGTTATCGGTTCTTCGAGCTATATGGCCGGTCCATTGCCACTTCAGCTTACTAATCCGTTGGGCTATGTCGGTCACTCTGGTTTTACTGCGGATATTCTCATTTCTGAGTCTATCACGCAGAGAAACTCCAAGCATAGCTCTCTCCATAGCTCGCTGAGCGACCTTGAGCGTCCTCATACGGCCAGCAGTGAAGGACCACGTCTGTGATCCGTAAGTCATCACTGGCAACACGCACTGGTTGTACACTTTAGTTTTCAGAGATTGAGGTATAACCAATACTTATTTTACGGGTTATAAATATTGTGTGAAAAATGGTCAACTAAGTTTCTTGCCATTTCTTCTCACAAGGTCAACAATAGGGTATGTTTAAGTGGTGACATAGTTTTTTTTACTATTATCAAGTGTAAACATTTTTATTTAAAATTAGCCTTTATAAATAATAAATAAAAATATTTTAACTTATGACCTTGACCATTTTCCTGAAAAAAAGTGATAGATACATTTGGAGCCATCTTGATTATAAAGTATAATCTGTGGTCCTGAGACTCCTGGAAGCTACTTCAGATTAAGAAGGCTAATAGTCACCGAGTAGTGGTGCTGTACGAGATTCGATCCCTTTATTTCGCCCAGGGGTGTCGAAAAAGGTATCTCAGAACCAAAAAGATCTCATGGCGTACATTTTAACCTCGTATTCTACTTTTTTATAATAAGGATGCCGAACGATCACAGCCCAGATGGTAAACGAATGCTGGGACCCATAGACATCTACAACTATCCTACGTTAAGACTCAAAATGCAGATGCATTGTCATCACTGAGGACTAAAAGAATACCTCGTTTCCAGTAAAAAGGGTCTCCGCTTCTCTACACCCACCATACGAAACATAGCAGCATGAAGCTGTTACGTTCACGTTGTTTTTCTGTGAGAACGTGCTCTTACCACGGTACATTCGTGCTACAACTATAATATAGCTACAGTATGACTCTAAATCTTACAATATACTTACGGAAGCCTTTCCTTGAGGAACTCGATCCAATCTTCCTGTACGAGGTAATCTTTTCTCTCCACGTCGAACAGCTTGAATATCCTCTCAAGCAGATCCTGGAAGGAAAAGACGTGGCGGTGAATTATTACATAACTTTAACTTTACTGAAAGATAATAGCTTCCTTAGTAATATAATTAAACACTTTTAATATAGAATCAAACATTTGTGGTTACAAAGTTTAAAGTTAAAATCCACATGTTTGAAAAAAGTTAAAAGATCGAACCCGAGTTACTTAGAGCTATCACGGTTCCTTTACCATACTATTATAGTTAAAGCTTATTACTACAGCTAATCGCAAGTCTATTGCTAAATACAGGCCTCCCAAATTTTGCCTCATAGGGGACAAGGATTGCTCCCATAAATGCCTCATATTTGACCAAATTACCACGCTTGACAAGTGGCTTAGCAATCGCAGTTTGTTATTTTAATTCTGCTGTAATCAGGGAAATGCTGCTGCCCGGGTCTTTTACAAGTACCTACACCTATAGTGGAATTACATGGTTGAACAATTACTTATAAGCTATACAAATTCATGTGCAATTTATGTTGTTGTTTTATCATCAGTAGTGTCATCATTAGTAAAAACTCAAACTATTTTATTTTTATTTTTTTATAGTTCTATTAACCATTGCGATGCCTATACCTACTTGTCAGCACCTGCCAGTATTTTACAGATAAATTCAATTTTTTTCAAATTCTAATTTATTTATTCGCCAGAATGTATGAGTACAATAAGCTTTGATCTTAAAATATGTCTAATGGCCCATTTAAATTCTACCACTTTATATGGTGTGCAAATATTTTATATTATGGTATACACGCAAAAAAAAACTTTTTAACAACAAGTGGGAACTCAATTTCGTACATTTATGATTATTAAAAGCTAGATTAATTGATGTCAATATTATAATGTCAACCAAAAGTCAACCCAACAAGAGTTTAAATTTTTTAAATTTAAGTAATAAACAGAAAAAAAAAGAAGTTTTAATATGCATACCAACATATAAGTAGGAAAGCCCACGCGCCCGCCACCACCAAATTTAAAAAAAAATGTCACATCATGTAATGATTTTTCTTAATTATTAATGTCCATACTTCCAGGTTGTTCATAATTAATTAATTATATATCATAGTTATATATCAATATTACTGAAGTCAGATTTATTTTTCACAAAAAGACATAAATCCATTTAGGTCGAGAAGTGGATTATCAACTCTGTATCAATCACATCCGATGATAATTTGCCGTACTAAAAGCGAATTAAATCAATTTTATTTGTCATAGTTAAAAGTTAAAAGTTTTTTATGTAGGTTAAACTACATACAAAAACTTTTTGACCAACCTAACATTTATTTTCGGCTAGAAAACATGTAAACAAAAAACGCAAGAGTCACAGGTGTCCAGGAGGTTAATTTTTAATTTCTTAATTAAGTTTTAACTTATTTACTATGTTAGTAAAATTAATTTTTAAAGGTTTATTTTATCTACTTCACAGAGAAAATAAAACATTTTTCACATTATCCCTTTTAAAGTACTGCTATATGTTAAGACTATTTGGAAGAACACACAATCCATAAAAAACGTTCAAAAACTGACCAACCCAACAATTCTTTATTATTATTTATAAATACAGATACAGGGGAGAAATCATTAAGTTATAAAGAAACGGATGCTGCGTGTGCCTATAAAACTAAATCCAGTCCAGGACTCACCCATTTCATCGAGTACAGCCTATAAAAGTCCACTGCTAACTATAGGCCTCCCTTATAGATTGCCTCATGGGGGATTTTGCCACAGTTGCCACGCTTGGCAAGCGGGTAGGCAACCGCAGCTATTTATTAAATTCTGGGTTATTATCAGGAAGATGCTGCTGCCCATTTCCTGTTATATTTTCCCTCTGCCGTCTCTTACGACACCCTCGGGACGATATGGACTAGTGGATATTCTTACACCGCCACTGCACGGCGTCCAGTCGAGTCCGGGACAACGTCACCAAAAAATGCCACATGGATGAATGAATGAACTTGGATATCATACAAAATAAAACTATATATACATCATGGCCACCGTGTAGTGTAGTCCACTACCCCATATGATTATGCGGGTGTCGTGAGAAGCGAGAGAGGGAAACTGAAACGGGAGATAGAAGCAGCTTCTTCATGATAACAACTTGAAGTAATAGAAAAACTGCGGCTACCACTGCGCTTGCCAATCGTGACAACTATTGCAAATATAAACAAGGAAGCTATATCCGAGGGTGGCCTATGTTTGGCAATGATGATTATGATGATGATGATGATGATATCATGTTGTATAGCTATTACAACTAAGCTTACAGTAATGGGACTATAATTAATTTCAGGTGACGAAATATAAAATTATACCTATCTTACGAATTATCATTAAATTCACCGGCCTTTGTTACACATTAAAATATATGCAATAAGATCAAATTTCATATTTATAGAATAAATTTAAGTTAAATTGTATTAAAACTCTCAGTGAAATTACCACTAACCTGTATCGTTTGTTGTTGTAAGAAACACAATATAAATTTGACAGATAGTTTATATTAATCTACCCTCAACAAAGCTTTTAATCGTATGCCATATTTAGTTTCCAAACTTACAAAAACATTCAATTACTAAAAAAAATTCGGGGGTACTTTTAAATCGACTATGTCTAATTATTTGAAGCTACCTCAAACTAATAAAAAATGTAACGTGCCACTACTAACTAACTTGAAATCCCTTTCGAAACCACTTCACGAGTGTTAGATGAATCAATGCTTTCATCTTAATAAAAAAAATCCCTATAAGTGGGCTTAAGTTCTCCTCGAAATCTCATAATCACCAGAAATAAAATACCTATTTTGTAATAAATTTGTTTAGTCTGCGTTGTTCTAGTGGTGGTCACAACGCGTATGGTCCCGGATTCAAATCCCGGATCGGGCCGAATTAAATTATTGGGTTTTTCTGTCAAGAAATTCTCAGCAGCAGACCGGAATCAGGAAATTAGTGGTTTTTCTTGGAAAACGCATAAAACTTTTGATTCTTCGCTTAATCTCTTTCCAGTCTTGTCTGATTGCCGTCTCATTGGGCTAAGAAAGAGAGGGAATAGAGTGTGCATTTATGCTTACTAATAGCAGTTACAGAATATTAAATGTCAACAGCTTAACATTTTTTTCTTTATAGAACAAGGGTGACAAACGATTACACAGTCTACCTGTTGGTAAGTTGATTCTGTGGCCCATAAACATCTACATTTATCCTCGATTACGAATCAAAACGCAGATGCGTTGTCACCCCTGAGGACTAAGATGGAATGCCTAAATTCCAGTAAAAAGGGTCTCCAGATCTCTACACTCTCCATACGAAACACAGCAGTATTAAGCTGCTATTTTACGTTGGTATTCTGTGACAGTGTAGTCCTTACCCGGTCGAGCCGACCCATTCGTGCTATAACCATAATATAGCAGCGTGGCTCTGCCACGTATGAACATAGATATCCACAATCTACACAGATTTTCTTCGCGGGTTGGCAAACGCAGTTTTGTATTTTTAATTTGTTTATTAAGAAGATGCTGCTGCACGTCTCCTGGTTTCCTACTCTCTGTTAGATATTCTTACTCCGGCACCACATGGCAGATCGCACGCACACTCGTGCACTATCTTCTCCTGCCCAAATAGCTAGTCTTCTTTGAGACTGGTCGCCGTGACCGAAATTCGGTCTGGAGGACATTGATATTATGATTTTAATGCCGGTAATAAAATATTCAACGTTGACGTTTATTTTTCATTGCACTCTATTAAACAAAGACGTGAAAGTAGCCCCAAATACATCGAGGTCTCTTTGTAAATATGTCTGCGGTTAGGTCTGTTTTTATTAAGCAATGAAACAAGTTTTTTTTTAAATATAAGTATCACGATATTCTCACATTGTCATCCGGTTCTGAGCTATTAAAAAGTTCAAGCCTAGCTCATCGACAAGTTAGTTTAAAATCATTTACTAAATTAGACCCGAAGAGAGATACTTGAAAGCGAGTGCTGATAATATACAAAACTTATGGATGACCTGTATGTGTAGACGTCGACGGGGATTTGAATTTTGAATCATCAAAAGTCCATTTAGGAATAGTTGTAAGGAGTTCCGATATTGGATATATTTTACGCCTGGCATAAATAATATAGTTTAACGCCACGATTAGGAAGAAATAAAAATATTCAGGCGTTTCCCACAGGCCTTTTGTGGCAGACACGGGACGAAATTGTTTTTTTTTATAAATATTACGCCTAAAATATTTTGACCTATAAAACATCTTTGCGTTACGACTAGGATTTTCTCCTGTATCATGAAGGCAGTTAAAGTACATACATTTTAGAAGGATAAACATCGAGACAGGGACAATTATGTTAAGCAATATAAATACATGTTCCATGCGGGATCGGATCCGCGGTGCTCAACGACACTGCACCACTGAGCCTTCGGAGTCGCACGTTATTACGCTCACTAGATGTTGCTACTTGTCGCTGAGGTAAACACAATCGTTACCGATGGTCTTACAGTGTCCTCATCATTAGAAAATTTGGTTTCTAGTCTATTAAAAGTATAATTTTTTTATACATACTTTTAATTTTTTAATCCTTCTACTTTTAGCAATAGCCGCCGTAGTGTCGTTTATCCATTTCTAATCAAATGTATATGAAACATAACTTACACTCTACACTTTTCTAACAAATTAACTTGCTCCGCTATGAAATCTGTGAAATATATTATCTCTTTTCTTAGTATCGCCACTTTGGTGGCATAAAAGTCATGAATGTCCTCATTGTGAACTGATTTTTATTATTTATCCTCTCCCGAAACGGGGCCGTCATGGCCAACGCTAGTATGCGAAAGCGTTCCCGTGGCCCTGCCAATATGCAACGATGGTGGAACACCATGGGATTTTAGTCGGTGCAAGACCCGCATAGCATTTCTTTGCCCTCTCGAGGTGGGTATGCATAGGCGATATAGTAGTCGAATGGGGGATTCAAATCCACGATTTTAACTATCACAGTCTGTATCCTTGTTGTAAACGTTACCTCCACACTATGATTTTCTCTTGTATCGCATGGAGGCACTTTACAAACATAAATTGCACAAGGACAAACATCCAGACCCGGCACCATTACTCATACAAAAACTTGTTACGTGCGGGATTCGAACCCGCGGCCCTCAGCGTTGTAGCTCATTGCTAAACCACTTCGCCACGGAACCGTCCGTAAATTTATTATTATGCTACAGTTCCACTGCTGGGAAATTTCTTCTCTTTTATTGAGATATATCCATATATCTATAAGAAAAGAGAATGCTCCAACATTGACTTAGTGCTTGTCGGTCAACTCGAGTCAGTCTTCAAAATATTTTATTTCTCTATTTTATCTCCTCATCTTCATGATTTTTCGCACAAAAGCATGTATTAAATCACATTAGTGCCTTCATGGATCGAACCCGGATTTCTGCGAAATTTAGGTCGAGCACTTGCCTACATGTCTGAAAAATAAGAAAAAACAACATTTCGAGGATATGCGAGGTTCACCAACACGCATTGGGGCAGCGCGGCGGTTACTTTCTGACCCTAAAACCCTCTCAGAAATGAGGGGAGGCAATGCCCGGCTGTGGGACGTGTATAGGCTGTAACTTTAACTTAGTAGTACCCCTACTGAATATGGCACAACGTAAATGTGGTATATCGGTACCTAAACCTTCAATCTCTTTTCACAAACTTCACTAACAACATCTATAGTAATAAAGTCAACGCAATCGTCGATGAGATTTAATAAGTTTGGGTGTTAATTGGGCGCGAGTGTTGCTTAACCGACAACATGTCACAGTGACAAGTGACAAGTGACAAGTTAACCCACGCGACGCGACGTTCCGATGTCGAGATACAATCTGTGGGAAACCGCTTGGAATACCGCTGGCATTTTGTGGTTGTGGAGTTATTTGTGTTGACAACGGTAGCAGGTGCTACTTATGTTTGTACTTGGTAGAAAAAAAAACTACTGATCAGATATTGATGAATTTATATGGGACTACATGATAAACACCAGTTATTTAATAAAAAAGAATTTCATCAAAACAGGTCACCTTGAAAAAAGTTCTGAGACATATAAGAGAAAAACGTTCAGACTAAACGTTCACATAAAAAGCTATATAATTCAGAAAATCCTCCTTTGTTTGAAGTCGGTTGAAAATGGCAAATGATGCCTAAACATTTCATATTTATCTAGTCTATTTCGATTAAAAAATGTAATACTTTTTTTATTAATTACTTGCAACGCTACACATATTAAACGCTGCAAAGCATGCATACATTATTTACAGTTACAGTTACCGAAATAGAAATAGAAATAGAAACTTTTTTATTCAATGTTGCTTATAAACAATACTTATTGAAAGTCAATTTTTTCATTTACCACTGGTTCGCAAAAAAAACCTCGGTCCTGGGAAGAACCAGCATTAAACCCAGCGGGACCATTTTTTTTCAAATAATAGCTTACAACGTTACAGCCTATTAAAGTCCACTGCTGAACGCATAGGGGGGGGGTCAGCAGGCGCTGTTTATTTTTTTATTTTCAATCATTATTAGGAAGACGCTGGCACCCATATCCTGCTGTCGAATTCAGAGCCTTTTCGCCGACGAGTACGAGTATTTAATAAATATAATGCTACAAGACCTTTTGCACACATCAGACTGACAAGGCTCCCGTCAACTTAGGTCCAGGACAGAGATAATTCGCTGTAAAGTCCCAATGACCTGAATGTTATCACCTGCAGCGTTATAAGATACCAAACCACCTTGAGAAATCAGTTTTGAAACCACGCCACTTTGCAAGTGATGTTTCACACGATGATTATACATTATTAATTACTAGATACCCGCTCTGACTTCGCTTGTAGGATCTATAATTGTGGCTTCATTTAAATTTAAAATAAACAAAAACATTATTGTATAGTATTTGTATGAGAAAATTTTACGTGGTAGAGCCACGCTGCAAGTTCACCTCATGGTAAGTGGAGGCTGTGACCCATAGACATCTACATTTATCCTCGATTAAGAATGAAAATGCATATATGTTGTCAACCCTGAGGACTAAGATGGAATGCCTCGTTTCCAGAAGGTCTCCGGATCTCTACACTCGCCATACGAAACACACCAGCATTAAGCTGCTATATTACGCTAGTATTCTGTGAGAGCGCGGTCTTTCCTTGGTCGAGCCGACCCATTCGTGCTACAACCATAGTATAGCTGAAGATAAGACTATTTTTTTTTTGTTTTTTTTGTAGATCAAGTTTTTAAACATAGCCTATATCGCTCTTGCTCTTACTCCCTGTTGGTAAAATTTCATCACAATCTGTTCACCCATTCCGATACTGTTATATAGCCCGGACAAACAGACAGACAAACTTTTAATAATGGTTATATATGTTTTAATATCAAGCAACCCCTGAGCTTAGTTGAAGCTTCAATTTTATTGATATGTACAGATAAAATGCGCGATGAGTTCCTTCGGATGTGAATCGACCCTTACTCGACAAGCCCAGAAAATAATAGGTTCAATCCTTGTAACCGAGTCACGTATACCACTTGCAGCCGACCTTCAGTGCTAGATCAATGATCCTTGTCGCTATAAACCTGTGCCTTAATGCGACAGTCGTGACTAACCGATCAGCTTATGTCTATAAGGTGTGACACACACTTGCGACTTTTATCATGATGATTTGTATTAATATAAAGCCCATTCGGAGGCCACTGCTACATAATTAAGTACAGTGGTCAGATATACTACAGCTACCTTTATATTGTGGTTGTAACACGAATAGGTTGTTTTTTTTTACAGGATAAATGTATCAAACGAGCACACAGCCCACCTGGTAGTAAGTGGATGCTGTGGCCCATAGACATCTACATTTATCCTTGATTAAGAATCAAAGCGCAGATGTGTTGTCACTCCTGAGAACTGAGCTGGAAGGACAACGCTCTCACCAAATACCTGCGTAAAAAATCAGCTAAATGCTGCTGTATTTCGTATAGTAAGCGTAGAGAACTGGATACTCTTTTAACTGGAAATGAGGCATTCTACCTTAGTCCTCAAGGGTGACAACGCATCTGTATTTTAGAAGAATATCCACTACCTCATATCATACCGTGGGTGTCGTAAGATGCGCTAGAGGTAAACAAACCAGGATGGGCAGTAACATCTTCCTAATTACAATAAAAAATAGAAAAACTGCGGTTGCCTACCCGCTTGCCAAGCGTGGCAACTATGGCAAATATCCCCTCTGTGACGTAATCCATGAGAGCAATGAGAGGAGCAGTGGACTTTAGTGATTGTCATGTAAATTTTTATCAATAGACATGCAGGTTTCGTTACGATGTTTTCCTTCACCACTAAGCACTTATTCAATCATCACTTAAAATTGCACTGAACAATTCTATGTGTGCGGGAGCGAAGCCGCCTTGCTCGCACTGTTAACTAACGATGAGCCACTGAGTTAACACAGCTCTTTTTTGTGTTCTTAAATACAACCCTCACCTTATTAAATGATAATGTAGCCTTAGATGGTGGTGGTGGAACTTCGCCATCGATTGTCGCTTCTTCGAGCTATATAGCCGGCCCGTTGCCACTTCAGCTTATTGATCCGGTTTAACTGCTCAACTACTTGTAACTTTTAACGGTTAGTGGTGGCCTTCGATGGTAAATCGCACCATTTTAGCATAACAAAAGCCACTCTGACCTTGAAGATACCGATTTAGATGTAAAGACAGTAGCTGGAAAAATTTCTCTTCATTGCTTCACGTATTACGAAAGGCGAAACAAACAATTTATCTTGAATGCTTAGAATGTCGACAGAAAATGGATTAGTTCCAGAAAGGATACGAATTGAACACATCGAGAGATGTATTAAATGCGTTTAATTCAAGTAAGTGTTTCTCAAGCTTTCGACGTGGTTGAGCCATGCTGCAGCTATATTAATAGTATAGTTGTAGCGCAAATGGGTCGGCTCGACCGGGGAAGGACCATGCTCTCACGGAATACAGCGTACTGTATTCTGTGAATACCAGCGTAAAATAGTACCTCAATGCTGCTGTGCTTCGTATGGTGAGTGTGGAGAACCGCAGACCCATGTAACTGGAAACGAGGCATTCCATCTTAGTTCTCACGGGTGACAACGCATCTGCATTTTGATTCGTAGTGGAAAATAGATATAGATGTCCATATCAAACTCATATATATAACTCTATAGCAAACACTTACCATCAGGTGGACTGTGTACTCGTTTGTCACCCCTATTCGAAAAAAGGGGTATTAACGAAACACAGTTTTTTTTACAGAATAAATGTGACGAGCACACAGTCCACCTCATGGTAAGTTGATACTGCGGCTCATATCCATTTACATCTATCCTCAATTAAGAATCAAAATCCAGATGCGTTGTAACTCCTGAAAACTAAGATGAAATGCCGGAAAACGATTCCGTAAAAGGGTCGCCGTTTGATTAACAGAAGCATTAAGCTGCTATGTAACCCTGATAGTATTTAAGAGCATGAAACAATCGGTGTTGTGTGCAACGTGTAAGTTTGACATCTGTGATTTAATTATTTATTACCAATTTATGAGTTGGGTGGAAAGAAATCAGGAGATGACAACGTCTTCTAATAACGACTAAAAATAATAAACTGCGGTTGTCAACCCGATTGCCAAGCGTGGCAACTATGGCAAATATCGCCCCCATGAGGCAATCTATGGGGGAGGTACATGTTCAGCAGTGGACTATAGTAGGGTGCACCGGTAGCAGTATGAGTTGATTTACCATGTGAAAATTAGAGGCATATGTACGAGTGAAGCGCAAACTTATAAACGAAGAGGCCTGTGCAGTGTCGGTCGTAAATGCTAATTTACCCGACTCCCTAGCAAGGGTAATGTTTTTCGCGCGTACCTTGTAGGAATGTGCATTTATTTGTAAATTTCTTTATTACCTCGTATCTTCCAAACGGCTGGATGGATTTATCGCTATATTCGCCTTAAAAACCCAAGCGTCTTTAGATAGCTGTTTGAAAAAATGGCGGATTTCTGGCGAATTATTGATCCAATGAATAGTAACGCGTTACTAAAAAACCAAAAACCAAAAACCAAACCTATCAAGTAATGTATCGAAATAAAGGAAATTAAAAAAGAGTTACAAAAATATGTATAAGTTATATATTCTGGCTTTTGTCAAATAAATGAATGATTAATTTAAAAAAAATCTTATTTTTATTTTATTTTTGCTTTATTTGTGGATGAAATATTCTGGAACTAGAAAAAGAAACCATAACAATTCAGATATTCTCAAGCTACGGCTTGTTCATTATATTTTTATTGTGTATTTTTTATAATTCTAAACTTTTCATTCCAAAAAATTATTGCCAAAAGATATCGTTAAATATTTTAAAACTATTGGTGTTTGGAAAACGGCAGACTCATGGGAATTTTCTTCAAAGTTTTTGCATCTGTAATTATAATCGATCCAATAGCACCTTATCCAGCCACAGTTTTTAATACACGAGTCGTATCTTCATGAATGTTTCCTGCATTTTTTATAGGATAAGGCTGACAAGCCAGCACACAGTCTACCTGATAGTAAGTTGCTGTGGCCCTTATACATCTGCATCTATCCTCGCACGCAATTCAAAATGACCGTTGTAAGCCGGAATGCCTAAGACTTTTCCAGTAAAAAGAGTCTCCGGTTCTTTACACTACAACACTTCGATTGGTCCTTCCCCGGTCGAGCTGACCCATTCGTGCTACAATTATATAATTAATATGCCTGCAACATGGTTCTACTATATTGAAAACATAGTAATATATAAAAAATAATGTTTGTTTATTCATCTTTTAAGCGCTGTCATACCGTCATCAGGTTACGGTAAAACTTTGTCAACTTATTCCTTGAACTTGCGCGAAGGTTATAGGCATAGTACAATTAATTTACATTAGGTGATGCGCGTATCGTATAGACGAATTTATTTTAAAGTTATTAATACGTTGTTTAACTTTAACGAATGTACTATCCTTATTAAACAATATAACACTACCAAATTTAAAACGATATTTCCACATTTATTTCGTCTGCGGCAGCAACACGTCAGTCCAATATAAAATTGTATAGTGTGTAGGCAGATTAAAACTAGTATGTCAGAAGGTAGTGGAGTCATATTGCGTTACGTGCATTAGACGCGAAGCTTTGTCACACATTTACTATTGTTGATGTAAGATCTGAATGATCTGATATATCATGACACGTGATACACATCTTAATCCCTTCGTGGTACTCGATCGACATAATGACACGTCCAATGCAATCGAAAGCAAGTTTTTTTGGTACATGCATGTTGTGGCCAATCGACATCTACTTTCAAATGTTGTTTTTCGCTTTTTTTTAAACCTTTACCTATTCTAGGATTTTCTTCTGTATCAAGGAGGCAGTTTACAAACATCAAACATCTAGACCTGGAACAATTAATTATTTATTTGTAGGCCGTCTATTATTACGCGCGGGATTTGAAGGCCACCTCAACTATATATAAAACGTGTAATCGAACACAGTTTAAAACGTTATCGTTATAGCCTATTAAAGTCCACTGCTGAACACAGGCCTTCTCCATAGACTACTTCATAGGGTGAATATCTGCCATAGTTGCCAGTCTTGGCAAGCGGGTTGGCAACCGCAGTTTTTTTTATTAATCGTTATAGTACTACGACTACGACTAGTACTACGACTACGCTGCTGCCCATCTCTTGTTTTTGTGTGGTTAACCTCTGTCGACTCTTACGAAACCCACGGAACACTACGAGTACAACCAAATTAATAATAATATAATAATAATATTCCACAACTATGACACAACGCCATCTAGTCCCAAGCTAAGCAGAGCTTGTGTTATGGGTACTAGACAACTGATAAACATACTTATATATTTCTAAATACATAAATATTATAGATAAATTACACCCAGACACAGAACAAATGATCGTGCTCATCACACAAACACTTATCCTGGGTGGGAATCGAACCCACGACCTCCGGCATAGCAGTCAGGGTCACTAACCACTAGACCAACAGGCCAGTCAAAATTACAAATGAAGTAATAGAAGTTCGTTCTGAAGAGAAACACCTAACTAGTTCAATCCCACAGGGCAGCGTTTTAGGTTGTGTGCTGTTTCTTATTTATGTAAATGACCTGCCAAAACGTTTGTATAGAGAATCAACACTGCCAGTATTATTTGCAGATGACTTGTCAATACTTATAAAAAGTAACGACAACATTAGCTCTGAAGCCCTTATCTACGATACCTACACTTCATAATTTCACTCATTGGCTTGATAGCCATAATCTAGAAATAAACCTTAAAAAGACAAAATTTTTACAATTTCGTTCATATAATAAACCACCCCCAAAAAATTCTATACCTTTAAACGAGCAATTCTTGTATAAATATATATATATAATCGGAATCTCGGAAACGGCTCCAACGATTTTCATAAAATTTTGTGTGCAGGGAGTTTCGGGGGGCAATAAATCGATCTAGCTAGGATTTATTTTTAGAAAATGTCTTTTTGTCGCGTTTTTAGGCAATGAAAAACTGCTACAATATCGTTAGAATAAGAAGGTAAATTTTGACAATTTATTAATGATTACAAATAGCTTAATTGGTATATTGGGCAGTCACAAAAACCGTAATACCATGGTTCGACCCCGGACCGGACAGACCGACTTTTTTAATTTTTTTTTCAAGTTCCTTTCTTTTTTGAGAAAATCTATTTTTTCGAGCCCTTTTTTTTAATATTTTTTTAAAAACACGAAAATTTAAATTAAACTAATTGCACTCATGATTTTTTATTCAAATAACCAGTTCAGTTTTTTTTCTATTATGTCGCTAAGATCAAAAAATATTATTCGTATTTCATCAGTATGTAATTTGTATCTAAATATAATTTCCAAAACACACGAATTAAAAAAAAAACCGAGCGAAAAATAGCGGTCAACCGGGTACTTATTATTCAATTACAAAATACCCTAATAGAAGAGATAGACTCGTATAACTTGCTTGGATTAATGTAGATACACATTTATGCTGGAAGTCGCATATTGAAAAAATTAAATGCAAGCTCTCTAAATTTACAATATGCGCTTTATCAAATTAATCATAGCACAAATTCAGAAACTGCACTTTCCACATATTACGCGTATGCCTTTTCATGGCTTAAATATGGCATTATCCTTTGGGGTAATAGTGTTAATGCAGATGAATTGTTCATTTTACAAAAAAAATATGTTACGATACTTGCCAGATTTGATAACAGACATAGCCGTCGACCCTACTTCGTTAAATTTAAATTATTAACCTTAGTTTCTATTTATATAAAAGATATAAGTAACTTCGTATTTAAAAATAAACACTTCTTCACCCAGATTAAAGAAACACACAATGTAAATACTAGGCATAAAGATTTTATTTTTATAGTTCTAGGAGGGTGGGGGTAAATTAGGTTATATTTACCCCCATCTAGAACAAAAATACTTAATTGTAGTCCATATTACATGGCAATTAAAATATTCAATAAACTACCCATAAATGTAAAATCTGAAGTTAAATTAAGTTCATTCAATAAAAAACTTCATGATTATCTTATTTCCAAATGCTTATAAAAGATATGCAGGAAGTCGATGGATGCAGGTGGCTCAGGACCGTGCTTTGTGGCATTATTTGGGGGAGGCCTATGTTCAGCAGTGGACTTGTGAAGGGCTGTAATGATGATGATGATGATGAAATGCTTTTACACGCTCACTGAATTTGTTGATAATTTATTACCAAGCTGTAAATTACTAAGTATTAAATAAAATTTTATTTTCAAAATAGCCAAATATAATACAATGATGTTACATAGTTATAAGTCTATTTAATTATTTTAGGTATTGTATATTTCTAGTATATTGCAACGCCCGACAGGGTCTATAATGGTCACTGTAACTGCGAATGTACTGTACGTTATAGAAGCAATAAACGATTGAAATTGAAATCTGATATGGTGTAGTGGATATTCTTAAAAAGCCGCAACTCGGTTACAGTTAGACTGTTTTTTAAGATACTGCCTCCGATTGTACCCCTAAACCCTTAAAATCCTTAAAATCGTATACATTGGATGATCTCTGCGTTGCTGTCGTAATTGTAGCCATGTACCACCGATTCATACGGGTTCCTGGCGCAAAATATACACTTATTTCCAAAAAAACGGGCAGTTTTGATTGTTTCCTAACCTGAAAAATTAAAACCATACAAAAATCGAACCGAAAGTCCCGACCGAAGTCGAACCATCAAAAAATCGCAAATCTTCGTATGCGGACCTTAAGAATTAACTCGAAGATGTAAGAAATGTGAAAATTAGTCTATGTATGGTCAGGAGAAGGCTTCTCGTTGCCAATATACGTAGTCATCGCCCAGGCCGCAGCCTTAAATTACTCTGTGAGCACTGTATTGCCTTAGTATCTCTCGAAATTGTGTGTCATGGACTCCAGAAGATAGGGTATTCCTATCCGATGAAACCAGGATATCCCTCTACGGTATAGACCAACGTAGGCGAGTGCTACGAAGACGAGGAGAACGCTTTGTAGAGGAATGTTTTGAAGAACACACCTTATGGTAGGGCCTCTGCTATGTTTTGGGTAGGTATATAAATAATTTTGATCGTAAGAAGTTAGTCTTTATCGAAAACAGCATATTGACTGGACACCGATACCTAACAGAAATTCTAATTCCTCATGCATAAGCCTCATTGGTCAGCTCGAAGTCTCGACCTTAATAAAAAGAGCTCATCCTGGACGTTCTGAAGCGACGAGTGAGATCAGTGGAGGCGGCTCCGCAGACCATCAGAGAGCTAAAAAAATTTTATTACCGCGGGGTAGGTACACGTATTTTTTTTAAATAGGATGACAAACGAGCAACCAGTCCACGTGATGGTGAGTGGATGCTGTGATTCTACAGCATCACATATCTACATTTATTTCCGATTAAGAATCTAAATACAGATGCGTTCTCGCTTCTGAGGATTCAGATGGAAGGCCTCGTTTCCAGTAGAAAGAGTCTCCGATTCTCTACACTCACCATACGAAAAACAGTAGCATTGAGCTGCTATTTTTTATACGTTGGTGTGCTGTGAGAGCGTAGCCCTGCCCCGGTCGAGCTACAACTATAATATAGTTGCAGCGTGGCTCTACCACGTAAACCATAAGAAATATAGTCACTAGCACGCCCAAAAGAATGCAAGCTGTGATTTCAGAAAAAGGGGTCATACTCCATGTTAAACTTTTATTTGATTTACTTTATTAAAGAGAAAACGAACAAAAGAAATTGAAAAAAAAATCACTTGTTTCATTAACTTAATCAAAATGTTATGATAAAACTGACGAAAACTATTCGTTGCTAATAAATAACAAAATTTTAACACTAAGACTACCTTAAATTATCAATCTTATAGTAACCATATAATTAGTATTTTGTTAAGGTGCCCGTTTTTTTGCAAGAGAGTTTATAATAGTACTAAACGAACTCCCGGCAAAACTAAGTAAATATAATTGCATACAATCAATACTTCAATTACGCCATGTAATTATACCTTAACACTAAATGCAGGTCCTTATGAAGGTAGCAAATTAACTGCAAAGCGTTTAGAAAATGTCCATTAGACCGCTCAAAATGGCGTCGCGTATCCTCAGATCAATCAGCGACATCTAGCGACTAGCGACCATATAGGGAATCGTTTGGTTGTATACAATTTGCAAGTAGTCGCTGCTTACGACCGTTGTGTGGAATGCAAACGCATTCCAATATATTTATAATAAAAAGCTTTTACCGTATTGAGTTTTAATTGCTTTGAAGGAGTACGGTAATAATCATGACGACTCCGCTTATTTTATGGAATAAGCGTGACAAACAAGTTCATAGTCCACCTAATGGTAAGTGGATGTTTTGACCAATAGATATCTTATAACTATCTTCGCACGCGAATCAAAATGCATACGCGTTGTCAGTCTTGAGGACTAAGATGGAATGCCTAGTTTCCAGTAAAAAAGTCTCCGGTTCGCTACACTCACTATACGAAACACAGCAGCATTGAATTGCTATTTTATTTATTCATTTATTTGCATTTTAGTATGTAATCGAGTTGGCAACCGCAATTGGTTTCTGCCTGTTATTAGGTGGGTGCTACTGCCCATATCTCGGTTGGTTTCATTCACACACGATGAGTTCAACCGATCATTCCAACTGATCAGTTCAAACTAAAACTGTTGATATTTTTTAAAATATCGACTTTTCGATATACCATAAATAAACTTATATGTAAAACTCCGATATTAATATAAAAAATATCAACCGTTTTAGTTTGAACTGATCAGTTGAACTGACCGTGTGTGGCGATAATTACGATATCATCCACGGGATGATATGGGATACTGGATATTCATACACGGCTATCACAAGGTTATATAATAATTGTAAGTCAATTTATATGAATTACTTGCCGGTATCGGCGCATTGCAGCGGCAGTATAAATAATTTTACAAAAATCGTTTCAAATTTGGAAGTATTATATTGTTGAATTAGGAATGATAATACATTCATTGGGTGCGTTTGGCAGAAAAAAGCGCTAGCAAGCGCTTATAAGCGCTTAAATAGTTTTCGGCCAGGACACGATTGCTACTTCAGTAGCGCTGACACAATCCGCCATTTTGCTTATTTAATTTGTTTGTTTTGAAGTAGAGTTTATAAGTTATTTTGTGCAATATTAGTTTTAAGTAATATAATGACATGAATAAACATATACATGTTATTAAAATTCATGATTGGTAAGTTTTTAATATGAATACTTTACAAACATATATTTAAATTAGGTTAGGTTCCTCGGTTAAAACTAACATCGTGTCCTGGAGGAAAATAGCTACTTACGATTTGACAGCGCTTACCGCTTACGATCGCCATTTTGCTTACAAGCGCTTGCTAGCGCTTTTTTCTGCCAAACGCACCCATTGAATTAGAATAATATATAACTTTCAAATAAATTCGTAGGTAACGATACGCGCGCTACCTACGGTGAATTATTTGTACTATGCCAAAAAGTTTGGCGCAAGTGCAAGCAATAAGTTGATACATAGTTTTACCACAATCTGATGAACTGTATGGCAGCGTATAAAATACAAACAAACAAAGATTAATTTTTAGATATAAGATATAAACATACAGATATAATATAATTTAATTTAATTACATACAGATAAGTAGGTTGAACGAAAAAACATTTCAGTTCGTTAATTGATACATATTTATTAAAAGTTTAAATAAAGAAAGATACATGTTAATGAGGCCACTGACACATAATAAAATCATCTTTTAAATTAGGCGGGTAATGATGTTTCGAAAAACGCGGCAAAACGATTATTTTCAATTTTATTACAACAATGTACAGTTTTAATTAAAATATTATTTCTTTGTGGCAATAAATAGGTAGCAATTATTCGACTTGGAATGCTCGGGAATGCAAATGTATGATTTTATACTGCATGACATTTTACAGTCTGAAAAAAGAAATAGGGTGAAACATTTGAACGGAGTAGAAGCCTATGGCACTGATATATTTTACAAAAAATAAAAAATTGGATTATACGTTTGAAAAAAAGTTATTTAAACAATTACTTTGCCCTTTGCCCTTGACCGCTTGAGCATCTGACCCTGCGAAGTGACAAGGTCAAAGATGACTACAAAATTTATTGCCTTATTGCTGTCGTAAAGTATATTGATATGATTTTAATTTCGATAGATTTTAATTCTTAATTTATTTATTTAATTCAAAATTTTTGTTTTCATTTTTTTGCAAAATATCAGTGCCAAAGGTTTCTACTCCGTTCACATGTTACACCCTATTGTTTTCCAGACGGCAAAAAAAGGTCACCAGTATATTATTTTACTTAATCTACATTATAGAGTAACATGTTAAATTTGTGTAACACAATGTCATAATTATTTATTAACATTTTCTAAATGAATAAAATAAATATTAATTTATATTAAATAATTTATATATAGATTATTTAAATATAAATTAATATTTATTTTATTGAAAGCGGACCCTGGGTTCTCCCTTGTTAGGCGGGATGAGCAACTGGAATAAACGCTAGGTAGAAGAAGAAGAATTTATATATAGATTTATTTACGTAGTAGATTAAGGTCGGTTTGACTCGGGCCACGCTCCCACTGAATACCAGCGTGGCACACTAGAATAATGCAACTGTTTGGTATGGTGAGTGTAGAAAACCGGAGACCGTTTTTACTGGTAACGAGGCATTGCATCTTAGTCCTCTGAGGTGACAATGCATCTGCATTTGATTTCTAATCGATGATAGATGTAAATATTTATGTGTCACAGCATCCACTTACCGTCAGGTGGACTGTAAGTTATTTTGTCACTTCAGTTTAACAAAAAAAAATTAAACACAGCTGGTCACAGTTAGGGTTACCAGATTGAAAATTGAAAAGTCCTGACATTATGTTGCAAGCATTAACAAACTTGAAAAAAAAAACTAATTAATTATTGGTTTTGAGCACTCTCAATCTACGTCGCAGATTCCATTCCTTCCACGCAAAAAGCTATCGTATTTTGTAGCAAAATCGAAAAAGCCTGACATTTTCTAAATTCGACCGCAATACTGACAAGAGCCCAAAAGTCCTGACATGTCGGGACAAATCCTGATATATGGTATCCCTAGTCAGAGTGCATGTTGGCGGACTTCACATGTCCTTGATATATGTTATTTCGCACACATGCAGGTTTCCTGTCGATGGTTTACTTCACCGTCGAGGACGTGGAAACGGGTAATTAAAACAGTTAACAATTTCATTGCCGGCGGGGATCGAACCCACAGGTTTCACGCGTACTGAAAATGCACGGCGAGAGCTTAATCACTGAGTTATCATGCTTTATTGTTATTATAATATAACATCGATACAGTTTATACATAAGGCCACTACTGATGATAGGCCTTTCCATAAATAGCCTCACAGGCTGCCGACAAACTGTGTTCACAGTTTAGCAGATTGTAATTTTATATATTATGTACTCAGAACTAAAAAAAAAGACAATTCTGGCCTTATCGACTTAGTGAACAGTAGAGTCGGCAAGAGACGCCCTAGACGAAATCTTACATGTTTCTATAGTTTAAGGGTGCCAAACGAGCACACAGTCCACCTGATGGCAAGTAGATGTTGTGGCTATACAAACACAGCAGCATTAAGGCTTTTTTTATAGGATAGGGTGACAAACTAACAAACAGTCCACCCGATGGTAAGTTGTTGTTGCGGCCCATAGACATCCACATCTATCCTCGATTAAAAATCAAAATGCAGATGCGTTCACACTCGTGAGGACTAAGATGGAATGCCTCAATTCTAGTAGAAAGGGTCTCCGGTTCTCTACGCTGACCATACGAAACAAAACAGCACTAAGCTACTATTTTACGCTGGTATTTTGTGAGAGCGTGGTCCTTCCCCGATCGAGCCGACCCATTCGTGCTACAACCGACAACTATACTACTAATATAACTACAGCATGGCACTACCACCTATAAAATAGCTGCTATTTTACGTTGGTATCCTGTGAGAGTGTGGTAGGATCAGGGGAAAGGATCCCTAGTTTAATCGACCAATTCATGTTACAACCACAATATATCTGTAGCATGGCTCTACCACGTAAAAGAACTACCGAATATATTAAGGATAGACTAAATTAAGTGTACCTATAACTTACGAACATATATGCGTAGGAATATTATGGATGTAAATAAAGTGGAAGGCGTAGTCTCTGCCTACCCCTCTGGGTGATAGGCGTTAGTGTGTACGTTATGTTTACTTATCAACAAACGTGCTTTTTTATTTTTAGTTATTGTTTGAAAGACATTGCTGTCCAGCTCCTGATTTTTTAAATATAAGAGGGAGCAAAAAAGCATTCGTCTCACCTGATGGTGACTACCGCTGCCCAGGAACAACTGCCTCATCAGGGGAAGTGCAGATGCTTTGCCAGCCTTTTAAAAAAGAGTAGGCTCCTTTCTTGAAGGTTCCTATGTCGTATCAATCTGAAAAATCGCTGGTGGTGGTTGATTCCACAAGGAAGTTGTACGGAAAAGAAAACTTCTTATAAATCGCACAGTGGTGAACCGCCAATCGTTCAGATGGTATGGAAGGTATCCCATAGCACAGGGCAACCTAGTTTGGATACCGGTCTCCTACATAGATCTTATTTAGTAAGTATTTATAGCTGTTATTTAGTTGTCTAAGTTTACTATTACTTAGTTTATTGTAAAGTATTGATCATATGTGTGAGAAAAATAAATAAATACTAAATTAAAATAAGAAAATAGAATTAAATTAAAAAATTAAATTAAAATTAAAATCGCGACTTTAGTCGCGATGTGCGAGCTTATTGTATTGATTTATTTCATTTGCCGCCTCTTACGACACGAAACAATGAGGTAGTGGATATCCTTATAATGCAACTACAAGGTACTCTCACGTGCTTACATTACAAACTTCATCGCAAAAGGTCGCTCAACTTCGCCGACACAAGAAGGCGTTAACGAAAGCCCATTAATAATTCATGAGCTACTAGTATGCATTTAGAGTATACTGATTATCTATGAGGAAAACTGAACCAACCAATAAATCAACAAGTAGGCGGAACTTCGATGTATGACAACACAATGCAGCTTTATCAATAACAATATAGAGTTCTAATTTTGAGATAGGGATGGGTATAAGCCGATAGATTATATCGATATAACCTGGAACTAATAAATACATTGATTACATATATGATTGGAATATGAATACATATATTTATAAGCAATATTGAATACATATATAAACAATATTGAAGTGTCTGTCTATAATATCGAAATAACTGCCTTATTTTGAGCTGAGGGTTATTATTCATAAATGTCAATTTGTCTGTCTCTCTGTCTGTCTGTTTGTCCAGGATAGTCTTAGGAATGGCTGAACCGATTGTAACGACTCTACAGGAACAGATATAGAGTAATAATAAAAGAAAATAAAATAAAAACGTTTATTTTTCAGCCATCGTAGGCCCATGGCATGTTAGTAATAAAATTTAAGAACTAATGTTAGTGAATAAAATACTTAATTAAAACAAAAAAGCACAAAAATTGTGGACTTTTCAAGCTCCACATTGTAGATGTAGCAATGACATGACAAATCTACCCAGTGCTGGGCCATCTAGCCACTCCGCATATATACTATTCGAGCTTTTGCTCACTCTCACTCAAACTCACTTTGCGCATCAATGATCCCACTTTTTTTAACGCATGATCACAAAGTAATCATGTCAGAAGAGATCAAGCCTATATTTTATTTTCAAGAAATTTGAAGTTTTAATTTGCAAAAAAGCAAAAATTGATAGTCTTTAATAATTATGTTAAATCCTAATAATGTGAAATTAATATAGTCAGGCGAAGCGGAGGAGGTTCGTTAGTTTTCTGACATTATCATCTTTTTTATTAAGCTAGACATGATTAAGGGCTTTGTTTGGGCCGTCATATAACGGATTCCTTTATGTCGAGGATATCTTCCTGACCCTGATCCCTCCCTCTATGGTCGAGGAAAGCGACGTATCATAGCAATCTTGCACACTTCAGACCAGAAAACAGCAATGCAATTTTTCTGGTCTGAAGTGTGCAAGATGGCTTTGCAGGTGACAACTATATATATTTTCAACTATATATATGTATATATATATATATATATATATATATATATATATATATATATATATATATATATATATAAAATATACTATCAAACAGATCTAAACTGTTTGTGAAACGCCAAGAACTTTAAAATATCGCTAGCAAATAAAAACTGAGAATTTTGTGTTATTTCAAATATATAGCACACTCTGTCGATGCAAAATGCAGTTTGTTATATTTTGTTTATTAGATATCTGAGTTTTATTCTAATAGTAATGTTTTCTAGACTTCGTTTCGGTTACGGCGGCAAGTCTCAACGGAGTCTCCGTTGTCTATCCCCGTTGTATACCTGTGCAGGACAGGATTATAGTGCCCGAGTGAATGCGCAAATATAATTACACTCTTTTTCCAATGTTTTTGTGCTATATTGTATATCTATAACACGAAGGTAAAGCACTGACAATTTCCTAATTCCGGCCGGCTACTGAAAATTTCTTGACAGAAAAAACAATTTTAACTAATTACCCGACCCGGGATTCGAACTCAGGACCTCATGTTCAGCAACTGCGTTTACGCGACCACTAGACCAACAAGGCAGTCTGTTTTATATATTTATGTGAAATTAAAAGTTAAATTCAGCTCGCTCAATATAGAAATCTAAAACTAATGAATTACGGTCAAATCTCGACCACCAGCGACATATTTTATATTTATATGTTATAAATATATATTGAAATAAATAAAACCACTTCAAATGGATGAGCACAAATTACACATCATATAAAATATATTTCGTAAACATTAATACTTTGTCAGTAATTTGTTCATATCTATAATCGGTACAGCTAATCATTATGAAATACCAAGCTTAATATAGCAATCAAAATGCGCAAAAAGCCATTATGCTTAAAAATGCATTTATAAAATTACATTTGATAAGTCTCGTGTACTGGAATTTTTTAATAGCTATCGATTGGATACAATCTAGGAAATTTAAATTTGTTGGTTTCGCTTAAGTTCCAAGCAGTAATATCTGGAAGATTATAAGCACTGATTGTGAAGTCATTAGTATATTCGATTGCCAATTTATTCAACGCGGCCGATCTAAAAAAAACACTCGATAGTTCAACTTTTTCAGCTTATCACGATTGTTTTTACTAACAATCACCCGTAGCTAGATATAAGTGATCTTGCGTTTTTTTATACGAGCTCACAGTTTACATAGAAGCAGATGGAGAAAACTTAATATTCAATATAAATCTCCTATCCTCCATATCCTCTTATCTCGATAGATGCAAATTAATGAAATTGAAGTGTCTGCTTGTATTGTCAAATTAACGACTTTTTGCTAAATGCACAGTATATACGGTACTTGTACTGTGAAAACAACAGCGTTTTACTAAATGCACAGTACATACGGTACAATTGTTGTTTGTCTGTTTATTTCCGATAATCTCCCAAATGGCTGAACCGATGTTGACGGTACTTTCACTAGCTTAGCTGATGTTATAAGGAGTAACTAAGATCACTTTTATTTAATTTATTTATTTATTATTTATTGCATTTCTTAATGTACAAGAATACATATTTTAGAAAAAGAATAAGAGTTTCGCAAAATTTAAAACTTGTTAAATCCAGTTGTATTAAATTCTACGCGGATGAAGTCATACTCGTAGTTATAAATAATACTTATTGAAAGTCACTTTTGTGTTTTATTTACCACTGATTCGGAAAATACTTTTGTCTTGAAAAGAAACAGCAAAAAACCAACGGATTATTTTTTTGTAAAAAGTTGGTTAATTCAATCGATAAAAAATTGCGTAGCAATGAGTATCACTAGCTTCTCGATTACAGGAGAAACAGTTAATTCTAACGATACGAATCTCAATTTTTGATTTAATTATACAGGCTCTGCTAGCACCTCAAGGTACGTCGTTAAGATGGAAGGTTATTTGTCGAAGATCGATTCAAATCGTAACGTACCGATTGGACATAAGATTGATGGCTTATAATTGCATAAGTGCTCTCAATTTGGACCACCTAATGCTAACGGGTGGCGACGTTAGGAAATTAACGATACATCATTACGCAATGCTAAGTGAGCTGTTACGGTGACCCGCTTCTGATTTATACAGTCCTGGTAATTAGAATTGAAGCACTGTTTTAGTGTACCCGTCCCCGACCCGACATCAAGTCGTAGATCCTATTGATACAGCTTCAGGCAGACTAAACAGTTCGTTCAATACATCCACCACAATTTTAATTTTTTATTATTACGTATCATGTTATTGCTAATTATATTATAAACGTACAAAAGTAAAATAAGAGTTTGTATAAATAAATAAGGTATTTTTTAATTAATTATTTACCTATGAAAGAGTGCTGTGGCTAGTGAAAAGTCAGTTTTTTTTTTATTTCAGAGTATTGTGAGACTAAAGTTTCGTACAAAAAGCGATATTAGTTTCCCCCCCCCCCCCGTAAACACAGTCTAATTTTTTAAAATATCCATCCGTTTTTATTTTAAATAAATATTGCATACGTTATAAATTATTAGCATGTAAAACTCTATATTTTGACATAAAAACTTCCTTGGGCGTTTTAATTTTTTATTTATTTAACCAAAATTGAATTACTAAAAAAGAAAAACGTACAGTCCTAGCTTAAGGTGTACCAAATCAAAATTGTCTCAGCTCGTAAAGATTTAGGCGGCTGAAAACGTAACGACACAATATTTCAAAAAGGTAATGTAGACAATTGCCTCCAAAACTTGCAGCTCTATCGCACGATACGGCGGTAGCGTTACGAAGCGAGCGGTTTGAAGTATGAAACAGATAAACATTTTTGAAAATTCGTACTCGCGCCGCGTATCAGCTCTTCACATTTCACAGCCCTCTTGACTTAATTTGTAATTCCAAATTTAAACTTTTGTGATATTGTTTGCATTACACTATTTCTTTTACACAATAACTTTTAAGAGAATTTTTTTTTCTTTGGTAATGGACTCATGGGGTTGCACGTTTGCCAAACAAAAATAATTTCTCCTTAATTTTAAGACTCGTACGGTTGTGCTTTCGCCATTATTAAGTAATAAAAAATTATCCTTTATTCTTCTACACTTCTTCACAATATGTTGAAGCATCACATATTGAATGCAGTACGAGTATGAGCCTGCAGACAGTTGATTGCGATACTTTCTCAAGGCGCCTGAGATACATAATTTTAAGGATGACATCGCCATCCAAACACTTCATTCACCATTTCCACTAATAGTTCATATGCACAGACATTTAATACACAAAACCACATCACGATTATATATCAAAGTCTACTTCAAACAATAATTAAACAATATATATAGGAGCAGTAATTCGCCGGCGCGGCGGTCATGTGCCCGCCAAAACTCCAACAAAAATAGGTTTTTAGGGTTCCGTAGTCAACTAGGAACCCTTATAGTTTCGCCATGTCTGTCTGTCCGTCTGTCCGTCCTCGCTTAATCTCTGTGACCGTTAGCACTAGAAAGCTGAAATTTGGTACCAATATGTGTATCAATCACGCCGACAAAGTGCTAAAATAAAAATTGGAAAAAAATGTTTTATTAGGGTAGCCCCCCTATATGTAAAGTGGGAAGTGATTTTTTTTTAATTTCAACCCTAACGTGTGACATATTGTTGGAAAGGTATTTAAAAATGAATAGGGGTTTACTAAAATCATTTTTTGATAATGTCAATAATTTCGGAAATAATCGCTCCAAAAGTAAAAAAACAATGTGTCCCCCCCCCTCTAACTTTTTGAACCATAAGTTTAAAAAATATGAAAAAAATCTGGAAAGTAGAACTTTATAAGGACTTTCTAGGAAAATTATTTTGAACTTGGATGGAAAGAACAGTTTTTGTACAAACTCATAAGTGGGAACACTTACTGTGACGGACGGGAAACTACGGAACCCTACACTGAGCGTGGCCCGACACGCTCTTGGCCGCTTTTTTTTTTTATAGGATGGGGTGACAAACGAGACATAGACATAGACATCTACATCTATCATCGATTACGAATCAAAATTCAGATGCGTTGTCACCTAAGGACTAAGATGGAATGCCTTGTTTCCAGTAAAAAGGGTCTCCGGTTCTCTACACCATACGAAGCACAGTAGCATTAAGCTACTATTTTACGCTGGTATTCTGTGAGAGCGTGGTCCCTCCGTTGTCGAGCCGACCCATTCGTGCTACAACTATACTACCTACTAATACAACTTCAGCATGGCTCTACCACGTAAAAAATATTAATTTCTTTTATATGTTTGCTACCGTTGACTTTTTGATATCGCTTTGTCTGTGACCATAAAAATTTGAAAAAGCGCGTTATTAGCTGACTTCTAGTCGCACACATATGCACATAAAGCCATATTCTTGGGTGTAAATGATTTTATATGCATTTTCGTGAGTGTAAGTTTTTACAATAATATATAAATAACAAAAGGTTTTGTTTTGGTTTCAGCATCATTTCAAATATACACAGCGCAAAATCTATCCCAAATCTATCTAAAATACCTCAGACATATTTGTGGGTGGCTTTTACACGTTATCTTCGTCAATAGTTAAAGGTCGTTTAAAAGCTATTATGTAGAAATTATTTTAATTCCCTTTACTTTTTATAGATATTTATTTAAATATGAATAACGTCGTGGCACCAATGCTGCATTGACGATACTTAACAGCTTATTAAATATACCACGTTCTCTATGAAAATTGATGATGAATTTTTTTTGTAGTAGTATGAGTGGCAAACGAGGACACATGCCTCCCGATTGTAAATGGATGCTATGGCTCATTAGTACCTACAGCACCACCTGTACCAATCAAAATGCAAAATAAATTATCTACCCTCAGGGACTAAATTGGAATAACTCGTGGTAGAGTCATGCTACAGCTATATAGTGGTTGTAGCACGAATCTGTCGGCTCGACCGGGAAAAGACCACATTCTCACAGTATACCAGCGTAAAATAGCAGCTTAATACTGTTGGGTATCGAATGGTGAGTGTAGAAATAGAAATACACATAATCTTTTTTATTCAATATAGATTATAAATAATATTTATTGAAAGTCACTCTTATGTTTACTTTACCACTGGTTCGGAAAATACCTCTATACTGGAAAGAACCAGCAAGAAACCCAGCAGGAATTTAAAAAAAAAATTAGTTAACGATCCTTTAATATGATACACACTTAAAACACACAAAACAAATAAGCTAGGTATATAGCTAGGTGGCGATCACCTCCTTCCCAGGGGTTATTACCATCCCAAAATTCCAAACCTTTTTATTCAAACTTTCGATAACCGGAAACTCTTATCAATGGTCACGAGGCATTCCCCGTCTTATTAGATCTTAGTCAGGATGTCATCAGTAGTGACAACGCATGTGCGTTTGGTTTCTTAATCGATGATGTAGACGGCCATGGGCCGCAGCATCCACTTATCACCAGATGGACTGTGTGCTCACAGGTCAACCTTACTTGAATAAAAACATTAGCGTTTTTCCTAGAAAGTATTGTATGACCGCCAATATAATTTACTAAGCTGTCAGTCAAAGGCTTTTTGCCAGCATTGATTGATTATTTATTATTGGTAGTAGATACTGATAGAATGGCCAATAAACTCAGTTCGTGTTTGTAATTGGCGGACTATCTGGCCTAGAGGCCGACATGTCTTGTATGCTTAATTTGAATTTGCGTAATACGAGAGTAAAGTGGTCCGCCGGTTATATATGTAACAAATTGAACATGTTTTATACGTGGTAGAACTACGCTGTAGCAAAAACAAAGTACCAATGGGTTGGCTCGAGCGGGGTAGTATAACGCTTTCAACGCGTTCAGCTTTGGTAGGTGTAGAGAACGAGTGACCCTTTTTATTGGAAACGAAGCATTCCATCTTAGTCCTGAAGGGTGAAAACGTATATGAATTTTGATTCTTAGCAGGGGATAAATGTATATGTCTATGGGTCACAGCATTCACTTACTAGTAGGTGGACAGTGTTACAGTTTGTCACCCTTATTCTATTTAAAAAAAAAATGTAATCCAGCGGTTCGCATATACTCTCGCTAAATCATGGATCATTCATTTATGAAAGCCTTTTAAAGGTGTATTGGTGAAAATAGGTTTTTCCTATAGATTTGCCTTATAGGGGGAAGTTTTTAAAACATATGTTGTGGAACTCAGTCAATGTACTTGCTAGTTTTGATGTATGGAGGCCCCATTGAAGCCTCGCGTCTAGTGTGATTCCAAGAAAAATGATAATATCGACAAGACTCAGTTCCTCCTCATTTAATATTACATTAGTATTTAGATGTTTGACATTTTACAACGTTAAACCAATGTATCTACTAATTTAGATATAGTATTATTGACTTTGTCATATTTTAGTAATTGTCGTTTTAATTTGAAAATTAATGAAGTATCATCAGCAAATCAAATATATATATATATATATAATATATATTGATTTTCTGCTGATATATATACATGTATTTGTCGCCTCTTATATCTGACAACCACGGCATGATGTGGGGTAGTGTATTCACGCTACAAATGTATGGTGGTGGTATGGATAAGTATCAAAATGAATGCAATTACCAATTATGAAAATTGACTAATTTTGAAATTTTTACTTTCATATCCTACAAAATTATTTGATTATCCAAAAAAATACTGTTATTTTATAGTTTTAAGTTTTCACGGTTCGACAAAAAATGAGGTTGACTTCATTACGACGACCAGACGACAACTGTTCAGTGATGTCTCAGTGATCGCAAGGGTGAAAACTGGCGGCGATCACTGAATGGTTAGAGGCACACTGAACCTAAACGTTAAGTTGGAGAGGTCTCGTCTAATGAAGTCAACGCTCCGTCCCCCTCGTACTCTAATCCAGAATCCCGAAACTTTTCAGCTCGAGTTACGTAACCGCCTTTAGTGCCTAGAAGATTGCAATGCAGTGGACGATATGAAATAATGAATGACAAGCTTATGGAAACTGCCCATGCGGTCGTAGCTAAGTTCTGCAAGACCCGCCGCAGAAGAACACAAAAACCCTCCGATCAACAGATTTGACGGCATACAGGCAACTGAACAGACAGATCTCCAAATGCATGCGGCGAGACTTACGCAACTTTAATACTGCTCGTGCTGAAGAAGCGATCGAGCGGAACCAGGGTTCCAAAGTCTTTGCCAAAGATCTGTCTGCCAGTAAGAGCTAACTGTCAAAGCTGAAGACTGAGTGTGGCAGCATCGTTTCCGGGACACCTGAGATTCTGAGTGAGATTGAGAGGTTCTATGGGCAACTGTACACATCATCGTTGGAGCCACACGCAAGTGTGAGTAACGATCGAAGAGCAAGTCTTATCCGTCACTATTCCGATGATATCCCGGACGTCAGCCTGAGCGAGATTAGAATGGCTCCTCAGCACCTTAAAAACGGCAAGTCCCCGGGCGAGGATGGAATTACAGCGGAGCTTCTGAAAGCGGGTGGAAAACCGGTACTTGAAGTCCTTTAGAGACTCTTTAATTCCGTCCTCCATGGTGGCACTACTCCGGAGGCGTGGAGCAGAAGTGCGGTGGTCTTGTTCTTCAAGAAAGGTAACAACGCCCTCTGGAAGAACTACAGACCGATATCCCTTCTGAACAGCGTTTACGAGCTGTTTTCGAGAGTCATTACGAATCGTCTCGCACGCAGACTCGACGACTTCCAGCCTCCCGAACAAGCCGGTTCCCGAAAAGGCTTTAGTACCATAGACCACAGACATACCCTGCGGCAAATTGTAAAGAAGACCGAAGAGTACAATCTGCCACTTTGCCTGGCGTATATGGACTATGAGAAAGCCTTTGATTCCGTCAAAATTTGGGCGGTGCTACAGTCTCTTCAGCGGTGCCAAGTTGACTGTCAGTATATCGAAGTGCTGAAGTGTTTGTACAGTAGGGCTACGATGGCTATCCGAGTACAGAACCAGAGTACGAAACCTATCCAACTGCAGAGAGGTGTAAGACAGGGTGACGTTATTTCCCCGAAACTCGTGACCGCTTGGAAGACGTTTTCAAGCTACTGGACTTGAAAGGATACGGTATTAACATCAATGACGAGTACATCACTCACCTTCGATTTGCCGACGATATAGTTCCTATGGCAGAATCGCTAGAGGACTTAAGCACTATGCTCAATGACCTCAATAGTGCCTCCCAACGGATAGATCATGTTTAATGTCCATGTCACACCTATGCCGGTAGTTGTTGGGAGCACTAAGTTCGAAGTTTTTGACGAGTACGTTTACCTGGGACAAATAGTCCGACTAGGTAAGTCACTTCACGTAACTTCGACCGAGAGGTCAATCGACGGATTCAACTCGGCTGGGCAGCGTTCGGGAAATTACGACGCATCTTCTCGTCAGGTATACCTCAAAACCTGAAAAATGAGTTGTACAACCTGTGCGTGTTGCCAGTGATGACTTACGGAAACCGAGACGTGGTCCTTCACTGCTGGCCGTATGAGGACGCTCAAAATTGCTCAGCAAGCTATGGAGAGGGCTATGCTCGGAGTTTCTCTGCGTGATAAACTTAGAAATGAGGATATCCGCAGTAGAACCAGAGTGACCGACATAGCCCAACGGATTAATAAGCTGAAGTGGCAATGGGCCGGCCATATAGCTCGAAGAACCGACAACCGTTGTGGAAAAAAGTTTCTCGAGTGGCAGCCTCGTACCGGTAGGCGAAGTGTAGGGCGACTCCGCACTAGATGGAGTGACGACCTGGTAACACATGCAGGAAGTCGATGGATGCAGATGGCTCAGGACCGTGCTTTGTGGCATACCTTGGGGGAGGCTATGTTCAGCAGTGGACTTGTGAAGGGCTGTAATGATGATGATGATGATGAAATTTTCACTTCTGTCCGCAGTCCCCAATAACTGACATTTTTTTAAAGTAAATCTGGATGACAAACTCGCAAACAGCCAGTCTTAACGGAGACTAGACTTCTGCGCAGGACACGATTATAGTGCCCAAGTGTATGCGCACGCACAGGTGCACTCTATTCCATCACTCTCACACTCCGATGGGACGGTAAACCGACATGACCGGAGAGAGATCAGGCGTAGGACCAACGGCTTAGCGCGCTTTCCGAGGCACGGAGGTGAAACACCGCTAACTTCTTGACTCCGGGCTGCTACTGAAAACTTCTTGATAGAAAAATTTAATAATTGATTTTGGCCCGATCCCAACCCATGATTAATGTTAAGAAGTATGATCGCGACTAAACCACAGGGTCGTGAATTATAGTTGATTCGTTAAGTGTGTCAATCACGTACGTGTGCCAGATATAGGAGGCGGAGTCGGTCGTGTCGAAATGTATATGAAAGCAATCTATTCTTTGACTTCATCGTGACCATCAGCGAGGTTAGCAATCAGGACGGCTCCGTGGCGCAGTGGCTTAGCATTGAGTTGCGGTTGTGAGGGCCGCGGGCTCGAACCCCATACCGAATAAGTATTTGTATGGCCTGCAAATAATTGTTTTGTGTCTTGATGTATGTCCTTCTGCAATTTACGTTTATAAACTGCCATCACGATACAGGAGAAAATGCAAGTGCGAGGGTAACTGTTTATATATAAAAAGCACTGAATTTTTTCTATAATGACAGTCTGAAAACGTCGATACTAAAGTCCAAGCTCTTCCCTTCGTGTTAAAAGTGGGCTTAGTGGTAGTCGCGAAGGAAGAAGAGTGTTGGCATGGCGATGCACCACTCGTCCTCTACTCCGCGACTCTGACAGGGCCGCACCTTCAATTGATGCGATGGTGTGGGGCTGCGGGGGGAGGGGGGACGACTATCAGTATTGCAAGATGCCATTCTTCCTACCCACCGCAGCCGTAACTTGATTGGCGGCGGAACCGCTGGGGTCAGGAAGGCAGGTGCTTATGAGTGTACGTTTTTCCAGGCCCCGGCCTTCGCTCATAGGACACGGGGCCGTCTGTTGCGAATATGAAGTTGGAGGCCGAGGAGGGCGCGCTATGTGTTCTGGGATGCCTTACCTGAAAAGGAGATGGGGAGGAGTAGTCCTCTCCCGTAGAGGGGCCGCCACAGGGCGTCCAGCGCTGGTGATGCTGCAGATGTGTGAGAAAGCGTTACCGTGGCCCTGCCAATATGCGACTACGGTGCAACACCATGAGTTTTTAGTCGGTGCGAGCCGGACATGACCCATCCTTGCTTCCGCAAGGCGGGTGTGCGTAGGCATTACCGCGTGTAAAAGAAAAAAAAAATGCCCGTCTACAAATATCCTCAAGTAAGAATCAAAACGCAGATACGTTGTCACCTTTGAGGACTAACATGGAAGCCTTGTTTTCAGTACAAAGGGTCTCTGGTTCTCTACACTCACTATGCGAAACACAGTAATATTAAGCTGCTATTTTAAGCTATTATTCTGTGAGAGCTCTGACTTCTGACTGCCTCGTTGGTGTGGTGGTTGTAGTAGTGCGACTACTGATCATGAGGTCCTAGGTTCGAATCCTGGGTCGGGGCGAAATTCAATTATTGAGTTTTTCTTTCAAGAAATTCTCAGTAGCTGCCTGGAGTCAGGAAGTTGGCGGTGTCTCACACCCGTGCCTCGGAAAGCACGTAAAGCGTTGGTCCTGCGCCTGATCTCTCTCCGGTCGTGTCGGTTTACCGACCCCCATCGGATTATGAGAGTGAGGGAATAGAGAGTGCACCTGTGCTTGCGCATACACTCGGGCACTATAATCCTGTCCTGTGCCGATGGCTAGCCTCCGTTGAGGTAGGCCGCCGTGGCCGAAATTTCGGTCTGGAGGACATTATTATTATTATTATCTGTGAGAGCGTGCTCCTTCCCCAGTCGAGCAGACCTATTTGCGCTGCAACCATAATACATCTGCGGTGTGGCTTTAACACAGTTAGCTGGTAATACAAAAGTAAATTTTATTAACCACGTACGGAAAATTCTGTTTTGGGAAAAATTTGCAACTTTTTCCCAAAAAGCGGAATTATCTCAAATAGTTTAGAATTAAGTATTATGTTTTGTAATTAATAATGCAAACTAATCATCAGCCATGATAGCTTGGCTCTTGCTCTAAATTTCACAGTACGTGAGCGGATTCGATCCTCGCCGGCACCAATGAAATAGTTACTTGCTATTTTAAGTGCTGATTTACCACGTGCTCAGTGGACTAGCCACAGTCGAGCTGTATGACTTTTTTCCCTTGGAAGACAGGTAAACTTTTTCAGCCTCTTATTTTAGGGGTACCTGGTTTAGAGCCGGGGCGGCATTGAAGGCAGCTGAACAAAGTGGCGCAAATGTAAGCCTCTAGGAGATGACTGCATATTTGTGCCATTTGCTGTAAATACTATTGGTGCATGGGGTCCATGTGCGTAAAATTCCTAAAGGAAAGGAGGGCTGGTTCTTTTCTCGCTCAAAGGCTAAGTATAGCTGTTCAGCGAGGAAACGCAGACAGCGTTCTTGGCACGATACCACGAGTAGGAAAGAATTTTAGTTATTTTATTACATTTTGTACGTATTTAAATGTTATGTAAAAGAATTATTTAATGATTTTAAAAATTACTATAATAGCCGCAGAAATTATATTTGTACGTTTAGGTTGTACGATCAAAGTCTTTGCCTTATAACTATTGACGTTTTAAGACGTATTATGCATTGAATATATCAAAGTTTTACAATATTATACTCTACTATATATACTACGTACTATATTAGAGACTTGCTGCCTGCGGTGCAATAAAATGGGGAAACAGGACGTCGCCTGTTGCGCTTTGCGCTCTTTGTCGCTCTTAAGGGACCTAACGGCAAGCCTGTCTTAAGAGCTGTATAAATGTAAGGAGAACCATCTCTGTGTAAAAAGGTGTCCGAAGGAAAGCGTTAAGGGTGGCGCCACTGTAGCTAGAGGGTAAATTTTAAAGTAATTTTTATAATTCTTTTTTATAGTAATTATTTTATTGTTTTCAACATTATTATTTTCAAATCACTTTCTACGTGTTTCACGGCAACTTTTTCTAGGTTATATTTACTAAATTATTTTAGACAACGTGAGTAGTGGAGGTTTTAAATACTGAAGTTTCATCAACTACTCTAGTTACTACAATTATTAAATTCCTCAACTCAGCACACTTCACTCTGTCGACAACTGCTTAGTTCATTTCATACCTTCTAGCTACTCCAGCGCTGTTGTGGAGAGTTTTTGAATTGTTATTTACTGCTTACGGATGGACACTTTTGCAACTATTCACCTATGTGAGATGGTTCTAGAGTCTAGAGGTAATCTACACTCCATGGTGAGAACATTAAAGTACACTACGATTAATAACAAGTACCTATAAACATGATTGCATTATATAAATGATTTCTATTTACGTAAATTAAAAAACAAGCACATAATAATAAATAAAAACTGTATTAGCCTAAACATTAAAGTGTAAAAATAAATATAATTTTTTTTAGAATTACATAACTTTATGGAAACTATTTTCTAACTGGAATCTAAGTAAAAATTAAAGTTACATCTTCCTGATTATGCAATTGCATATATAATTGTACGAAATATGGTATCGTTATCGTTACAGTCTATCAGGGTCCATTATTGAATATAGGCCTCCCCCATAGATTACCTCGTAGGGGGGATATATGCCATAGTTGCTAGTGCTTTGCAAGTGGGTTGACAACTGCAGTTTCCCATTTTCAGTCGTTATAAGGAAGACGCTGTTGCCCATCTCCTGATTTGTTATCCTCTTACGTCACCCGCGGGATGATACGGGATAGTGGGTATTCTTACACCGCCACTACACGGTACGAAAAATGGTAAGTACAAAATTATTTCTTAATTAACTATGTTAATATATGTATTATAATTATTGCACTAGTATTTACCTACAAACAAGAAACAAGTAATACCCGATAAGTAAACAACCGGAAATGAATACAGACACTGATTTATATATCCGTTCCATTAACTCCAGTGGACGTTACGTAATATTTAATTGGCAACTCTTGATTGCTTTTAGTTTAGATCTTGGTAAGTGAAACAAGTAATGTGTCGACATGGTAAGCTTACTTGTTTAATACGCGGTGGAGCCATTCTGCAGCTATAGTTGTAGCACGAACGGGTCGACTCGACCGGGGAAGGACCACGATCTCACAAAATACCAGCTTAATATAGCAGCTCAACGCTGCTGTATTTCGTATGGTGAGTGTAGAGAACCGGATACCCATTTTACTGGAAACGAGGCATTCCATCTTAGTCCTTACGGGTAACAGCGCATCTGCATTTTGATTCGTTATCGAGGATAGATGTAGATGTCTATGGGCCCCAGCAACCACTTACCACCAGGTGGACTGTGTGCTGGTTTTTCATCCTTATCTAAAAAACAAAGACAGATCTTAAACACGAACCCTCGAGCCATATTATATCTCTTTCTCCAAAACGAGCATCTCACCAGAAGTCCACTTGCTGGTAAGTGAATGATGTGGCCAAAGACACCTACACAATATTCTAAATTAAAAATCAAAATGCAGATGCGTTGTCATTCCTGAGAACTAAGATGAAATGCCTCGTTTCCAGTAGAAAGGACCTTGGTTGCCTACATTCACTATACGAAACTCAGCAGCATTAAGCTGCTGTTTTACGTCGGTGTTCTGTGTATACTATATACTATAATATAGTTGCATGGCTCTACCTAACCCGCTGTTGGATACACCCCCTCCCTTCGTGGGGAAGATATGCCACAATCGACACGCTTTCGCAGAAGGGTTACGATATGGGTTAGTGGGGATATTGTTAAATCGCCACTACACGGGAGGTTTGTTACTTAAACACAATACATTGAAGAGAAGTCTTTGCAATACATGATTGATTTGTTACATTTACAGGAATACTCGAAATTAAATTTAAAAAAATTACGGACTTTATCGCGTTTTATTTATATTAATTTTAATACGTGCGAGCGTGTGCCTGCTGTACTACCATATGTCAGAGGTGTCACAGATGTAATAGTGGAGACGAACTGTCCACTATTAACAGACTCCGAGTGGTTTTCTTTAAGGTGGAGAAATGAAACTACTGTTTATGTTTATGAAGGTACTGTCGAATGGAATTCGGAATGGAATATCTTTTGCATCAACCTTGCCTATATTTATATGGCTGGCTCACTATTGATTTGCCAATGGTAACAATTAATATTTTGCCTAGCCAATTATATTGCTTATTTTATGACCAATGAAAACTATTTAAAATATACAATTATCTACGTTTCGTTTCCCGGCGTGAGACTTGTTTGTTGTTCACGAAGCTACGTCGCTGGACCGGGCTATATAAGACATGCAGATCGGTGCGCACGCGTAGTCGGCGGGCGGCGGCGGTGCGGAATACAGCTCCGGAACAGCAAGAGGAAACGAACTGCGGCGTTGAAGAAACGGCTCACCATTGGTCGACGGATACGTGACGATAGCGGCGTGTGAAGTCGGTGTGGCGCTGAATGATATTTGCGGCTGCTTCTTGTTTCTTTATAAGAACGTCAAATTATCTATATACAGTCCGCAGTATCTCAGTAGCCAAGAATAATTAGGAAATAAAATGTTTTTTTTATTTATTCTCGCCTTCCGCGTTATGGTAGCAGCGGAGTATATCTTATTTATTCCCGTTTAGGTTTGATTAATCTGGCTGCTACATCACTCTCCCCCCAGCGAAAGCGTACCGGAGGCTTGACGACTCGCCCGTATTTCGTAGTTTTTAAAATAGGTTTTAACTGGGTTGATGTAGATGATGAAGTTTCAAGCTTCCTCGCTGGTGGTTTTGATGATGATGATGAATCCTCTGCAGTATCCTCGTTAATAATATAGGCAGGCTTTAGTCGGTCGATCGATATAATCGTAGATTTCCTTCCGGGTATTTGTAGTTTAAAAGTCTTGCTATTTCTCTCTAATACTTTATACGGTCCATCGTAGGTAGGTTGAAATTGTTTTTTCATTGCGTCGTTTCTTACAAAAACTTGTTTGCATGTTTTCAAATCTTGGTGAATGAATACTGATTTATTATTTCTGTGTGATTGCATTTCGGTGCATTTCAACGATAAGGCTTTGTTAATTGATTCTCGAAGTTTAGTTACGAAATCGTAATCCATTTCTTGTTTGTTTGACGCTGCTGAACTGAAGAAGTCACACGGCAGCCTTATGCTGCAGCCGTAGGTTAGCTGAGCGGCGCTAGGACTAGTGTCTGCACGCGGTGTTGCTCGTAGTCCGAGTAGCACTGTAGGTAGCTCATCAATCCACTTTGTATGTTGAGATAAACGAGTTTTGAGTGCAGTCTTTAATGTACGATGCCATCGTTCGATTATTCCGTTTGACTGAGGATGGTATGCTGTTGTACGCGTCTTCTGTATTCCCATAGTTTGAAGAAGTTTGAGGAATAGGTTGCTTTCGAAATTCCTTCCTTGATCCGTTGTGATGGTTTTAGGTGATCCGAAACGAGTAATCCAATTTTCATAAATTATCTTCGCGACGGATTCGGCTGAAGTATCATCGGTAGGTATTGCTTCTGGCCATCTTGTTGTTCTGTCGATCATTGTTACGAGATAACGATGTCCTTGCGGTGAAGTAGGTAATGGTCCAACGATGTCAACGTGCAAGTGTTCGAATCTCTCCGTGGGTGGAAATGTAGCTAGACTACTTGATGTATGCCTTTGTACTTTGCATTTTTGGCATTGAATGCATTGCTTCGCCCAGTTGCCAACATCCGCTTGCATTGCAGGCCAAAAGAATTTTTCAGTGATGAGTTTTCTTGTTGTTCTAACACCTGGATGACTAATGTTGTGCAGTGTATTGAAGACTTCGCGACGACATTCTTCTGGTATGTATGGTCGCATGGTTGTCGTTGAGGCTTCACAGTATATAGGTAGATGCGTCATTGGCATTGTAACTTGCTTGATGGACAAGTTACCTTGCTTCGCTAGATGTTTTATGTTGTCACTATCTCTGTCTTGTGCTGCGGCGATCTTATGATAGTCGATTGATGTAGGGCACGTTACACTGTCGATTGGTACGCGACTGAGTGCGTCGGCAACTATGTTGTCCTTTCCACTGATGTGACGTATGTCGGTCGTGAATTCACTTATGAAAATAAGTTGTCTTGCTCTTCGTGGTGTTTCCGATAGTGATGGTTTCTTTGGAAGTACATATGTTAATGGCTTGTGGTCGGTAAAAACGATCAGGTTTCGACCCTCGAACGTTTTTCTGAAGTGCTTGATAGCCATGTAAATAGCGAGTAGCTCTCGGTCGAATGTACTGTAGTTACGTTGAGTATCGGAGAACTTCTTCGAAAAATATCCAAGTGGTTGCCATTTCCCATTGCTGTATTGTTGGAGAACTGCTCCTGCTGAGAGATCGGATGCGTCGCTGAAGATAGCAAGGGTTGCTTCGTGTGATGGGTGAGCGAGTAAAGCTGCATTTTGGATCGCAATTTTACAAGCTTCAAATGCCTTCGTGGCTTCATCGTTCCATTCGATTGACGTTTTATCTTTTTTCTTCGTGTTGTGAAGGTAGGCGTGAAGTGGTGCTTGGATTTCAGCGGCTTTAGGTATGTGTTCTCTGTAAAAATTTATCATCCCAAGAAAACGCCTTAGCTCTTCGATAGTTTTAGGTTTTGCATAATCGATGATTGCTCTGACTTTTTCGGCAGGCGGTTTTATTCCTTCCTTGCTGACGGTGAAACCAAGAAACTGAACTTCTTGCTGTCCAAATATGCATTTCGAAGGGTTGATTGTGATTCCGTTGTCTTCTAATCGCTGTAGCACGGTGCGTAGATGGGTTTCGTGCGTTTCTTTATCAGGGCTTGCAACAAGGAGATCATCAATAAATGCGAAAACGAAATCCAGTCCATGAAGTACTTCGTGTATGAATCTTTGGAAAGTTTGACCTCCGTTCTTTAATCCTGGGATCATTCTTGGGAATTCGAATAATCCCATTGGGGTAATTATTGCTGTCTTCTCTATGTCTTTATCGCGGACTCTTATTTGTTGGTAAGCTCGGTTGAGATCGATGGTGGAGAATACAGTCTTGTCTGATAGTTGATGAGTGAAATCCCTGACTCGCGGTATTGGGTAGCGGTCAGGAGTGGTAATAGAATTCAGTCTTCTGTAATCTCCACAAACTCGTAATTCTCCGTTCTTCTTCGGTACAATGTGAAGTGGTGATGACCAAGGGCTTTTGCTTGGACGGCATATTCCTTGCTCAATCATGTTTTCGAATTCCTTTCGAACTTGCTCGTATAGGTGTGGTGCGATTGGACGTGCACGACAATGAAGTGGTGGTCCATTGGTGTCGATGAAATGCTCAACGTCGTTCTTCGGTGTTAATTTCATTGAAGTTATTCTTGTGATACCAGGGTATTCTTCGAGGATCTTGTGATACGGTTGTTGCACATCTATGCTTCTTATTGTGGGCAGATTGGTTGCTTGTACAAAAGACTGAGATGCAAGATTGGTTTTCCCGTCGATGATTCTTCTATTTTTGATGTCGACGACCAACTGGTGATGTTGAAGAAAATCAGCACCGATGATTGGTTTGCTGACTTTAGCGACGATAAATCTCCATTTGAATGGTCGGCGTAGATTAAAATCAAGTTCCATTGTTTTTTCTCCATATGTAGGAATAACCGTATTGTTTGCTGCATAGAGTTGAAAATCTAGTGGCTTCAACTTCTGTCCTTGCTTCGGCGGTAACACTGAGATATTTGCTCCGGTGTCGATAAGGAAAGTAAGCTTGCTTTTTTTATCGGTGACGAAAAGACGGTAGGACTTTGCTGTTACGCTGGATCCCGTCGCATCGAGCGTACTAGTTAGTTTTCCGTATTCGTATTTTCATTTTTGAATGTACACGGTGCTGTGCATTTTCTTGCCTCGACCCCGAAACGTCGATGATAGTAGCAGTAAGGGGATCTTGATGTTGAGCTTATTCGACTTCTACTTGCAGAGCGGTTGCGACGAAAAGGTGATCTTCGGTGTTGCTGATTGCGCTGGTTGTACTGTTGCTGGTAAAAGGTATGATGCTGGGAAGCTTTGAGCGCGGCGACTTCGAATGATAGCTTCCGAATTTCTTCGAGAAGAAACTGGGTATCATTGGCCTTTGTTGAAGTGCCTTCGATGATCGATATGTGTGAGCTACTGCTGTTTTCGATCATCTTGTCCGCCAGGAGTGCCAGTTCGTCGAGCTTCGTCTGCGTGCTGAATGTTTCGCTGACTGCTATTACCGATCGAATATGTGGTGGTAGGTGGTTTACCCACATTAGCCGTAGTGTTGAATCCGGAACTTTATCTCGCGCCAAAGTACGCATTTTGCGTAGGAGTTGTGTGGGTTTCTGGTCTCCAAGTTCTATTTCTGATAGAAGTTTTTGTAGCTGTCGACTGTCGGATTCTTCATATGCGGAGATCAAACGATCCTTCAGTGAATTATACTGGTCGACTGCTGGTGGGTTGTACAACAGGTCCGCAATTTGTTCGATGTCTTGTTTCTCAAGTTGGGCTATCACCATCTGTGCTAATTGCGCTTGGCTCTTCTTTAAACCATTCGTTGCGGCTTCAAAACTGACGAACCAAAGTCGTGGTTTGTCTCTCCAAAACGGTGGTATTCTTAACGATAGAGATATACCGGCGATTTCTGGTTCCTTTACCGGGTTTGATGTATATGTGTTTGCCTCCTGCTCCATAATGACGGCTTGATTACACTGATTTTATATAAACTGAAGTCTTCCTTCTCGGTGTTCGTACGGGTTTCCTTCGCGGTGTTCCTTCTTGGTGTTCGTACCGGATCTTCCCCCTCGGTGTTCGTACGGGGTCACCACTGTAATAGTGGAGACGAACTGTCCACTATTAACAGACTCCGAGTGGTTTTCTTTAAGGTGGAGAAATGAAACTACTGTTTATGTTTATGAAGGTACTGTCGAATGGAATTCGGAATGGAATATCTTTTGCATCAACCTTGCCTATATTTATATGGCTGGCTCACTATTGATTTGCCAATGGTAACAATTAATATTTTGCCTAGCCAATTATATTGCTTATTTTATGACCAATGAAAACTATTTAAAATATACAATTATCTACGTTTCGTTTCCCGGCGTGAGACTTGTTTGTTGTTCACGAAGCTACGTCGCTGGACCGGGCTATATAAGACATGCAGATCGGTGCGCACGCGTAGTCGGCGGGCGGCGGCGGTGCGGAATACAGCTCCGGAACAGCAAGAGGAAACGAACTGCGGCGTTGAAGAAACGGCTCACCATTGGTCGACGGATACGTGACGATAGCGGCGTGTGAAGTCGGTGTGGCGCTGAATGATATTTGCGGCTGCTTCTTGTTTCTTTATAAGAACGTCAAATTATCTATATACAGTCCGCAGTATCTCAGTAGCCAAGAATAATTAGGAAATAAAATGTTTTTTTTATTTATTCTCGCCTTCCGCGTTATGGTAGCAGCGGAGTATATCTTATTTATTCCCGTTTAGGTTTGATTAATCTGGCTGCTACACGGACAAGATTGGTTACATCTTGAAGCGAGCTTCTATTAGAACATTCTACAAGCCGCCGAAGAAGATTAGTCAGTTCTTACCATCCGTCAAGTGTCATATTCCTCTACAAGATGCAGGAGTGTACAAGCTTGATTGTGATTGTGGTCTCTCATATATAGGGCAAACAAAGAGATTAATTAGAACCCGCGTAAAAGAACACATAGCTGACGTGAAGCATCAACGTTCCGGGAAGTCTGCAGTTTGCGATCATATTCTAGATGGCCCCAACCATTACATCAGATTTGATAGACCACAAATCCTCGCGAAAGAACATCGATTCCTACCAAGGATGATACGTCAGGCTATTGAAATTAAAAAACATCCTAATTTCAATATAGAAGGAGGCTGGGTACTACCACCTGCTTGGGACCAATAATAAAATTAAAACTAAACCCAAGCATACACTGCAAGACTTCAAAAAACAGTTCATTCTGCGTAGATCGGACCAAAGACAATAATTAAATAGCTGAAGGTACTCCGGGTTAACTTTGACATCCGGACGTCAGTCACCTCAGTCCCCCGTGACCATGGGTGCTGGAAAGCACCCGAAACGTCGGGTATTAAAATCAATATAAATAAAACGCGATAAAATCCGTAAAAGTAGTTTTAATCAATGTATAGTGTTCGCGTAAATATAAGAAATCAAAAAATTACGGATTTTATCCCGATTAAATTATCTTATTTCTACGAGTAATTCCCGATTTATTTCTAATTCCAGACGCTTCGGGCACTGTACTGCACCCATGGTAACGGGGAGTCCTGAGGGGTTTGACGTCCAGATGAAATGAACATGAAAATGAAAAATACTTTATTTGACAGTGAAGCACTTTTACAAATAATTTAGCAGTATTTCCCACACTAGGCACGCAAACCTGTATCGTGAAAGCCATATAAACTTATTAACAAAAACAGAATTAGTGCACTGTACATAAACGCACACACACACACACATATATATATATATATATATATATATATATATATATATATATATATATATATATATATATATATATATATATATACATAAAATAATAAGATTACATTACAATATCAAAATATTGTAATATTATCTTATTATTTTACAATTGATGTCATAGTTAACCCGGACTACTTGATGGTTAGCGCTCCTATTTCACAGTACGCGAACTAACCAGGTTCGATCCCCGCTAGCACCAACTAAATTGTTAATTGCAATTTTAAGTGCTGATTCACCACGTGCTTGGCGGTGAAGGAAAACATCGTGAGGAAACCTGCATGTCTGAGAAATAAGAAAAAAAATATTTCGAAGACTTGTAAAGTTAGGCAACACGTATTGGGGCAGCGCGGCGGACAATTCCTTGCCCTAAAACCCTCTCAGAAATGAGCGGAGGCCTGTGCCCAGGAGTGGGACGTATATAAGCTGTAACTTTACTTTTTTTACCTGTGTGTAGTCCAGGTTAACTATGACATCAAACAATTCAAAATATTCAAAAGCTGTTAGCTTTTAAATATTTTTGGTCCAATATTCATACACGATTGTATGGTATTAATGAGGTGACATGTTAATACTACTTTGGCAATCTGCCGCCATCTGTAGTGGCAGTGTAAATATATCTACAACATCTTATCGGCCCGTGGGTGACGTAAGAGGTGACCCAGGGAAACGAACCAGGAGACCGGGAGCAGCGTCCTCCTAATTAACAAATAACCATGCAGGTATCTCCCCTATGTGACAATCTTTGGGGGAGGCCTATGTTCACTAGTAGACTTTTGAGAGACTATAACAGTAACGGTGACGGTAAGCCCACCATGACTTCACTCGCTAATACTAACAAGTGCAAGTGACCTCGCCTTCACCGGCGTCATTGGCTCAGTCCGGATTCGAACTGACACCTGAGGTTGTTCGTGACCAATCGCATTATAACTTATTGAATATAAATCAGGTTAATGTTATTCATTGGCCTATGAAATTTACAACGGCGAGTCTGTGTTGTACGTCTGACTTTAATTGTAGACATTGGAATCAAACTTTGGACCCCTTTGATGTAAGGAGTCTGGGTGCATTTTTATCATTAACCAGCTGTTTCCCGCTACTTCGTTCGCGCGTAATTTATTACGATTATATTTCATTTGTTCCATTTTTTTTGCGCGAAACTCTTATTCTTTTTCTAAAATAAATGTAGGTAGCCTGAGTTACTCCTTCTAATATTAACTATCTGCTAGTTAAAATCAGTCCAGCCGTTAGGGAGATTAGCTGGAACAAACAGACCGACAAATCAAAATTTTGAAAACTGTTTTTGAGTTATAAGTACCGTATATATACTTTCATACGCATTTAGTAAAAAGTTATTTGTTATTTTGGCATTACAAAGAGTCAATTTTAGATTTCAAATCTAGTCAAATCATAATTAAACATTTTAATTTCTTAAAGTTGGCAAAAATTCCTTTCCTATACAACATGTAACAAAAACCCTGTGGTACCCGTTAACTGCGTTATCAGAATCAGTATCCAAGCATATAGAAATATATTTTTTTTCAAAAGAAAAAAACATATTAAAAAAATTAATTTTGATGAAAAAAAATAATTTGCAAATTGTATGTGGTTTTATTATCTCCGCATTGGCCGAGGAGTAAGAGGATTGTCAAAGACCCCGCATTACCAGAGGAAATAAAACCACATATAATTTGCAAATATTTTTTTTTTCATTAAAATAAAAAAATTGAATGTGTTTTTTTGAAAAAAAAAAATCATTTCTATACCCTTGGATCCTGACCTCACCTATCGAATTCTGATAACACACTTAACGGGAACCACAGGGTTTTTGTTATATATTGTATATATAGTGTCTGTACCTAGTTTGAAAAGTACCTCCCGCCCTCCTTCAATGATGCCACTGCACTGGCGCCACTCCTAAATGAGGTTTAATAACTGATTGCATAGCGCGGAAAATAATTTGTTCATTTCTGTACTTTTAGTTATATTTTGTATTAATCAGACTGAAAATAAATAAACCAAATCACAGATATTAAAAGTAAGAAAATTTAAAAAAGAAATTAAATGTGCAAAAAATTAAAGAGCAAACCACTAAAACATTGTTTTGTGTATTAATTTAAAACTAGAAACTGATTAACTTTTTTTTTAAAGTTACTTCTCAATTAAAAGACATTGTGTAACAAAAACTTTACCTCAGTGTCGAGTAGCGACATCTAGTGAGTGGAACGTGTACTATCTCCGTCAGTCAGCCCGTCACTACTACTTCCAACTCCACAAGTATAATCGTATCTACACGAGACCACAGATTAATAAAACGAGACATCCTCCTTTTTACCGACTTCAAAAATGAAAAGGTATTCAATTCGACTGTTTCTTTCTTATGTGTCTCATAACTTTTCTCTGGGAGAATCGATTTTGATAGTTCTTTTTTATCTAAAAACTGGTACTTCTAGTTTGGTCCCATACAAATTTAATCAAGATTAGACCAGTAGTTTTTGAGTTATTCTTTTGTGTTTTTTTTTGTTTTGTTTATTATTTGGGGTGGCACTTGATTTCATTAATCAGATATATAGGCAAAGTAATTTTTGCCAACTTTTATATCGTCACTTTATATATCTACGTAATAGTAACGCCTGATTCTATAAATTATTTTAATTTCGACGTGATGTCGATCTGGTGGCAGCGTAACAGATCTCATGGATGTCGTAAGAGGCGACTGTGGGATTAGTCTCTTTACGTGGAGTCTTTATGTCTATTTACTTAAGAATCAAAATGTAGATGCGTGGTCACCCCTGAGGACTAAAATAGAATGCCTCGTTTACATTAAAAAGGGTCTCTGGTTCTCTACACTCACCGTACGAAACACGGCAGCATTAAACTGCTAAATTGCTGAAAGTCACTTTTTACTTTACCACTTATAGTAGTGAAGTAAAATATGACTTTCAATTAGAATCACATTTTTATTACTTACTATAATTCTATTTTAATCTATTCTATTCTATAGCTGCAGATATACTTGTAACACTATGTAGTATGTCATTGACGCAAACTTATAAGACGTCCAAAATTGGGACCTAAGAAATTTTCACTTCAAAAATATGACAACTCCAATAGTTATAGTTATAGAATAGTTTCTATAACTATATCATAGTATTAGTTATAGAATAGTTTTTTAATGACCTGACCATATAGGTGAGCTCAAAGTCGCACAGCGAGCAATGGCAAGAGCTATGTTCGGAGTTTCTCTGGTAGACAATATTCGAAATAAAGAAAATCCGCCGGAGAACCAAGGTTACTGACATAGCTTTCCGTGTTTGTAAGCTGAAGTGGCAATGGGCTGGTCATGTCTGTCGCAGAGGTGGCAACCGGTGGAGTAGACGTGTTATGGAGTGGAGACCGCGTCTAGGCAAACGTAGTGTGGGACGCCCCCTGACCAGATGGAGCGACGATCTGCGCAAGATGGCTGGTAGAAACTGGATGCGTGTAGCCGAAGATCGGTCTAAGTGGTGCGCCTTGGTAAAGGCCTATGTCCAGCAATGGACTGCCGCAGGCTGATGATGATGGTTATGATGATGACTATATAGGTATATAGTCAAGTAAAAGAATAAAGCGTTAAGACGACACATCGAAAAAGTGGCTCCGGGCAATCGCCGTACTGATCCGTGTGAATACATAATTTCTAAAAAAAAAACTTAAAAAACGTCTCCATAAGGTCTAAAATTGCGTAGCGCCCGCGACGATTAAGTCCGCTTAGAAATTTTCAGAATCTTAAATCAAAATAAGGAGCAAGTAAATTATAAATATTGATGTTTTGAATACGTTTGAGTGATATAGATAAGCATATAGATTAAGTAATTTCGTTGTAATTTCAACTATAGTGATTTTTACACGTGTTTTCGCAAATAATTATGATCGAGTGAAAATTATACAATCGTGTTTTTGAACAAGCAAATTAAAGATAAAGACATGAATTTACCTATATCAAAATTCCAGTTTCGTTGGTGGTGTCATAGTCCTATACTATTCGATGAAAGGAGATGTATTTTTAGCGGTGTCGCTAATGAGTGTTGGAAGGAGAGCAAAAAGGGACAAATATTTTTTTTTTTTTTTTTTTTAATTTTTCTTAATGTCACTCCCAGTCCCACAATTAAGATGGATCGGACTAGACCCCATATGTTAAAATCTATTAGACTACAGAACGTGCCAAGGAAATAGACATACGTACGTACCTACTCTCGAAAAATATTAACCTATTTCTGTAGTAGTCTGATAACAAATATAAAATAAATAATATTCACTGAACCATGCGACAGTCCCTACGACTCGAAACTCGAGACTCGAGGACAATTTTCTTTTATTAATAATGGATACGGCGGCGTATTAAAAGCTAGCACTATTTATGATATGAGTTTTAAAATGAATGGGTCCATTCTGTTCGCCTCTCGATCACCGAGACCTGTTTCGATTAACTAAGCAATATTTTTCCAATCAACCTCATGATTCAACTCAATCGTACTTGTTTAAAGTCTAAACCGTTATACTGAATTCAAATCCCTGTAGTGTTTATAACGTTAAAATCGAAACTAGCTGACAGTCCATATAGTAATAAGTAATAATGTAATGTCGTCCAGACCAAATCTTGGTTATGGAGATTGTCCGCTATCTGTGCAGGAAAGGGTGATAGTGCCCGAGTGTATGCGCAAGCACAGGTGCACTCTCTATTCATCAGACACGAACGCAGAGAGATCAGGCGCAGGACCAACGGCTTAACGTGCTTTCCGGGGCACGGGGTGAGACACCGTCAACTTCCTTCTTCCTGACTCCGGGCTGCTTCTGAAAATTTCTTGACGGAAAAACCCAATGACTGATTTTTGACCTGATCCGGGATTCGAACCCGGGACCTAATCAGGAATCGTGTTCACGAGCACTAGACCAACAAGCCAGTCAGTCGAGGGATATAATTATGAAACATTATAAACCTATTTAAAGAGATTTTCATGAATAAGATCGTAATTCTACTCAGGACATAAACGAGTCAATGTTTTCTATACATAGCTCGAGCGTGTTTAGTCGCAGGCAATAAATAGTTCACAGACCGCGCTAACACTAGATCATTAGCGGAGACTTATGTACAGCCTCAAAGCACAGGTATTTTCACGATTTACGCAGCTATAACAGGTATATGTGGCAACTAAAAACACGCGTTCTCTATATATAAATGTAATTTATTGTTTATTTGATATGAAAATGGATAAATCTATCCAATTAGTGTAGTTTTTTGCCTAGTCACGTAAGTTTTCTTGTCAAAGAGAAACTTCAAAGTATTTGAGAGAAATCCATAATGAAAATTTGTGTTATTGGTAGCTAATTAGAGGTTTTAAAGGAAAAAAAAACACGGAATCGCTTTTAATGAACTTAATCAAACGTTTCGTAAACACTTCTTAATACGAGTACTTACGTTAGTACGTACTCGTTTAATTCTATTTGTAGTACTACAAATAGAATGAAACGAGTTTGACGAATTCTAACGATTTTTTTTAATAAGATCATATTTTGTTCTCGATATATGCTATAAGAAAATTCTTACGAAGGGACGGCTGTAACATTAATTCATTTTTACTTATTACAAGCCAGTGCTCGACCACAATCGCACCTGGTGGTAAGTGGTGATGTAACCTGAGATGGTAAATCGCACTGTCTTAGCGTAACAAAAGCCTATTCACTCTTGCCTTGAAGACGCCCAGATTGCATTCGGACGGAAAGATAGACGCCGGCAAATTATTTCCCTCCTTTGCTGCACACAAAGGAAACCGTTTGGTTCTTGCGTGAAATATCGACAACAAAGGGGTGAGACCCGCCGACCGGTTTTAAAATAATAAAACTACAATATGTATAGAGGTACCAAAAAGTATAATATTATTAATAGATATTAATATTGACCTAAAATAACTACTTAATCCTGCTGTGTTTCTTATGGTGCGTGTTGAGAACCGGATACCGTTTTTACTGGAAACAAGGCATTCCGTTTTAAGTCCTCAGGGGTGACAACGCATTTGCATTTTGATAATTGAAATTAAAATGAAGATTTATTTCCTTTGAAAAAGGGTACATTTAGGTGGTTTTTGTAAAGTGTAGTTCAACTTTTTTAGCCATTTATAAATAGCATGCAAATACATTTTTTTATAATTAAGTTTACTATATTACAATATCAAATTCAATTAAAATATTTATCGGCATGTAATCGTTTACAAATTAGCAATCCTAGTAAGCACCAATACATACAAATTTAAATATAATTAAGATTAAAATGCAATTAGGAATATAGAACTACTGTTGTGTCACACCATGTCAAATTATTATGTCATTCACCATTAGCTCGCGGCCTGCAAGGCCTGAGTCAGATGAAGCTGTAAGAGTCGTATAGACTAACAGCGCTAACATCCAGAAAATAGAGAGTCATTCACAATAACAAAACAATGTTCATTTAGCCACCTATAAAGGGCGCCTTTAAATCTATTAAGGGGTAAATCTTTCGTATTTTGGTGCATTTTATTAAATACGAGGAATACACATCCAGTAACAGATTTTTTTAAATCGAGCACTATTCGGTATATTTTCAGCATGTCTATTGCCATTACTAGTATTTCGCTTATAAATCTCTTTCGCTTGTCTGAAATAATACATGTTTTGTTTTACAAGCTTTGCAATTAAAAATGTACAGGCATGGGAGGGGTAGTACTTTTCAGAGATATAAATAGGCTGCCATTGCAATGCCACATATAGCTCTAACAAATTTTTTTTTGGGCAATGAATGCCTTTTTTGCATCTGTGCTATTGCCCCACATAATGAGTCCGTATCGCAGAACGGATTCTACATATGCAAAGTACACAGTAAATGCTGTGTTTTTTGTGGCTACTTTGCTTAGTTCGTCATAGGTGACAAGATATCTGCATTTTGATTCGTAATCGAGGACACATGTAGATGTCTATGGGCCACAGCAACCACTTACCATCAGGTGGACTGTGTGCTCGTTTGTCACACTGTCCTATAAAATAAAAATGGGCATTTATGAATAGTTTAAAAGGAAAAAAAAAACGTGTGCAGTTAATACGCGTTAGAAGTGAAACCCTCAAGAAAGTAGACAAGAGCAGGTAGCCTACGAAGGACAGCACAAAGATGAGTCCGAGATAGTAGGAAACACTGTATACGGGTTCTATCTCATTCTTTCGTAGAATAAAGAAAGATTATTTAGTGATAGACTTTTAAAAATCTTTCACGACGTTACGCGAAATGATGCGTCACTGCGTCTTTTTCGCTATTGGCGTAAACTGCATGCATAGATAACGCCGTGAAAGATTTAAAGTCTATCACCAAATAACGTTTCTTTATATATTTCTCATTTTAGTGCAGTGCCGCTTTTTCGTTTCTAAAAAGAAATTACAACGATCTTTGAAAAGTGGTCACTTCGAAACAACTATTAAACAAATCTCTCCGTTACCTTTTCAGAAATGGGAGGGTGTTTTTCAGCAGAGGGTACAAACGAGCTACACAACTGACATACCAGAGGGATTGTAGGTGCGTTGCTAGCCTTTAAAAAAAGAGAAGGTTCTATCTTTGAAGGTGCTTAAGCCGTATCGGTCCAGAAAATTTGCTGGTGGTAGCCGATCCCACAAAAAAGTTATATGACAAAGAAAACTTCTGGTAAAATGTACAGTGGTTAACAGTGGTGATGGTATCGTAATCTGCAATTTAACCATTGCAGCTTTGCACCTGGAATTAGTTCGAACAATTCCTCTGAGCACTACCCGATTTATTATATCTTTCATAATGCTATTTTATGCTGGTATTCTGTGAGAGCGTGGTCCTTCTCCGTTCAAGCTGGCTCATTCGTGCTGACAAAACTACATAATGCGCTTCAGCTTGGTTTACTAAATATAAAAAAAGTTTTTTTACGACGTGAAAAATACACCCAACCCTGTCATCGTTTACATCATCCATATTCTCACATTAATACGTGGTAGAGTCACGGTGCAGCTATATGATTGTAGCACAAATGGGTCAGCTGGATTGCGAAAGGACCACGTTCTCACAGAATACCAGCGTAAAACAGCAGCTTAAGACTGCTGTGTTTCGTATGGTGAGTGTAGAGAACCGGAGACTCTTTTTACTGGAAACAAGGTATTCCATCTTAGTCCTCATGGGTGACAACGCATCTGCGTTTTGATTTTTAATCGAGGATAAATGTAGATGTCTACGGGCCACAGCATCCACTTACCATCAGGTGGACTGTGTGCTCGTTTGTCACCCTTATTCTATAAAAAAAATATTCGTATAGGTTACAACTAGGCAATGCGCAAATTTTATAGGCTGTAATAGAAATTGATAGATTAGGTAGTGACCGGTTGACCATATAACCTCGAGTACTATAATTCTATTCAAAAACAAAAAAACTTCAAACATACAATTACATAAAAAAATAACAACACACAACGAGACGAGAATTAAAAATAAACTATAACTGCACGAATTATGGCAAAAAACGCTGTTGTTTACGGGAACACAGCTGTTCAATAAATTACCAGCTGACATAAAAATTGCAGTTACATAGAATTGTTTAAAAGTGGACTTAGGAAATACGTACGTATAGTGCAATCTATTTTTAATACGTGGTACCCATAGAAATTTAAACAGCGCCTTACTATTTAGATATCTATGGTGGTACCTCATATGAATAAGTCATCATCATCATTACAGCCCTTCACAAGTCCACTGCTGAACATAAGCCTCCCCCAAGATATGCTACAAAGCACGGTCCTGAGCCACCTGCATCCATCGACCTCCTGCATGTCTTACCAGGTCATCACTCCACTAGTGGGGGGCCCACTAGATGGAGAAACAAAAATCCCGAACAAGCCGGTTTCCGAAAAGGCTTTAGTACCATAGACCACATACATACCCTTCGGCAAATTGTACAGAAGTCCGAAGAGTACAATCTGCCACTTTGCCTGGCGTATGTGGACTATGAGAAAGCCTTTGATTCCGTCGAAATTTGGGAGGTGCTACAGTCTCTTCAGCGGTGCCAAGTTGACTGTCGGTATATCGAAGTGCTGAAGTGTTATTACAGTAGGGCTACGATGGCTATCCGAGTACAGAACCAGAGTACGACACCTATCCAACTGCAGAGAGGTGTAAGACAGGGTGACGTTATTTCCCCGAAACTCTTCACCGCTGCATTGGAAAACATTTTCAACCTACTGGACTGGAAAGGATACGGTATTAACATCAATGGCGAGCACATCACTCACCTTCGATTTGCCGACGATATAGTCCTTATGGCAGAATCGCTGGAGGACTTAGCACTATGCTTAATGACCTCAATAGTGCCTCCCAACGCATAGGTCTTAAGATGAACATGGACAAAACAAAGGTCATGTTTAATGTCCATGTCACACCTATGCCGGTAGTTGTTGGGAGCACTAAGCTCGAAGTTGTTGACGAGTACGTTTACTTGGGACAAATAGTCCGACTAGGTAGGTCCAACTTCGACCGAGAGGTCAATCGACGGATTCAACTCGGCTGGGCAGAGTTCGGGAAATTACGACGCATCTTCTCGTCAGGTATACCTCAAAACCTGAAAACTAAGTTGTACAACCAGTGCGTGTTGCCAGTGATGACCTATGGAACCGAGACGCGGTCCTTCACTGCTGGCCGTATGAGGACGCTCAAAGTCGCTCAGCGAGCTATGGAGAGGGCTATGCTCGGAGTATCTCTGCGTGATAAACTTAAAAATGAGGATATCCGCAGTAGAAACACTAGTGACCGGCATAGCCCAACGGATTAGTAAGCTGAAGTGGCAATGGGCCGGCCATATAGCTCGAAGAACCGACAACCGTCGGGGAAAAAAGGTTCTCGAGTGGCAGCCTCGTACCGCTAGGCGTAGTGTAGGGCGACCCCCCACTAGATGTACATATAAGTAAATAACCTAAAACTATAACACTTCCAGCATTAGAGGTAAATGTGATAATATTACTTTAGTATAATAATAACTTTGTATTTCATTATAAGTAAACCATTGTGTGGTCCTATGAGACATAAATTCCTTTAAACCGAAACCGAAGTCATTTTAACTTTACCACTTCGTTGAGAAAGAAAAAACAAAAACTGTAAGATTTTTCTCTGAATAGTCCCGGGGTCCTATTATCCACAATGGTGCTGTTACCAGACTGGTCGTAAGGTCAGGCTACAAGTGACGTAATTTTTGTATTTTTGTATTATCAACGGTGTTGTGATTTGCCTAATGGTGTTGGGAGTAGTGGTGCTGGGATCAGTGGTGACAGGGGTAGTGCACTCAATTGAGGGAGGCAGCTGCGTGCTAGGGCGGGAGGTGCCCTTCAAACTAAGTAAGACAAATCATTTTATTGTACTACGCGGATCTCAGCGAAGTAATTTTTAAAATATTTAATTAAGTAATTTTTAATCCAATTTTACGTAAAGCTTTTACGAATGCAACTTATGCAGTTATGTAAATTTTCTGCAATAAGCAATTTCGCACATTAACCGACTTCAAATAACCTGTCAAGTGCGAGTCGAACTCGCGCATGAAGGGTTCCGTTCCATTGTGAAACACGTTTCTAGTAATTAAGAGAGCTTTAATTTTGATTTTATTTTTATTATTCACTATTGTGAAAGTCAGAATGTGTCAAAAAAGGCACGTATGGCAATTCACAATGCTGTATTAGTCCCTACTTTAACGTATGGTAGTGAACGTTGGGTGTGGCAGAAAAAGCACGAGAGTAGAATAAATGCAGTAGTAGAAATGCGGTCGCTAAGGAGTATTTTAGGGCTGAATCTGCGTGACAGGGTGAGACTGTGTGATAAGAGTGTGATTTGCAAGATGATGCGGTAACCAGGATTAAGAAAGGAATGCTTCGGTACAAAGCAAATAGGTATATGATGCAGAAGTGAATGGAAGAGTCGGAAAGGGACGTCCTAGGTGAAAGTTTGTCGACTAAATTGGCAATGTATTAAAATTGAGCCAAATTCAGAGTACTCTTAACCGATGAGCAAGTATGCGTATGTATATGGATGTGGAGGAGGCGAGAGAGGTATGTCAGGTTCTTGCTAAATGGAAGTCTGTAGTCTCTGCTTACCCCTCTGGGTGACAGGCGTGAGTGTTTATGTATGTTTTTATTATTTGGTGTTATAGCGGCAACAGAAATACATATTCAGTGAAAATTTCAATTGTCTACCTGTTACGGATCATGAGATACAGCCCGCTGACAGACAGACAGACAGGCGGACAGCGGACAGCTTAGTAATATGGTCCGGTTGGTTTTGGGTACGGAACCCTAGAAAATCAGTAGGTTCTCAATTCGACTGTGTGCTTTCTTTGTATAATATATTACGTTACGTAACATTATCGTCAAAAGTGAACCGATTGTGATGATTCTCTTTTTATGAAATAGGTTATTATTATTTGAGGGTAGTCATATATACATTTGGAACAAAAATCCAATATTAAGGTCGTTGTTCTTTTACCGTGAGGTGGCGTGGCGCTATAAGTATAACCACAACCCCATATCGTACCATGGGTGTCGTTCGAGGCGAACTGAGGGAAACAAATCAGGAGATAGATTTTATACGTGGTAGAGCCATGCTGCAGTTATATTAGTAGTATAGTTTTACAGGAAACGAGGCATTCCATCTTAGTTCTCACGGATGACAACGCATCTGCATTTTGATTCGTAATCGACGATAGATGTAGATGTCTATGGGCCGCAGCAACCACTTACCATCAGGTGGACTGTGTGCTCGTTTGTCACCCTATCCTATAAAAAAAGATAGGCAGCAGCGTCTTACTAATAGCGACTAAAAATAAAATAAAACTGCAAAATATTGTAAAGATTACTGTAATGCGAGAAGATGTCTGTAACTCTCGCAAAGTACAAGGAACAACCTATATATATACGTACCACTCCTGGCAAGCCTCCCTCATTCTGAGAGGGTTTTAGGGCAAGGAATTGTCCGCCGCGATGCTCCAATGAGTGTTAGCGAACTTGACACGTTTTCAAAAATTTTTTTTTATTTCCTTTCCAGGTTTCCTAACGATGTTTTATCTTCACCGTCGAGCACGTGGTAAATCAGCACTTGAACTTGCAATTAACAATTTCATTAAGGAATCGAACCCGGTTTGCTCGCGTACTGTGAAATTTCCAGCGAGCGCTAATACCATCTACTACGGCTCATTTATTAGCTATTCTCTATAAAACCACAACGAATCCAAACAATCTTATTTTTGTTGGTAGTGACAGTGAACAAGTTAAAGTTGTCCTTACAGAGGTTCAAAATTAGAACGATTATGTTTTCTATCCTCTACTATTAATTATCATATGGCTAACGAACATAACACAGTATATCGTAGATCAATATCTCGGCTCCGTCAACTGCTCTTGATGCAAGTTTCCGTACGGAGTATCTAATTAGACTATCCATCACGATGTTGGACTGAATGTAATTAAAACAAACACTTAAAAAAGCTTGCAACTCGGAAAATGTAGGAATTTAGTATTCTAGGGTCGTCGGATTGTGTTCGTGCGGTCTTCATTGGAATTAAAAAAAATAAAACTACTGAGGTACGTGAGGGTAATAGGTCAGCCTTGCTGCCCTACAAAACCAAAATTCAGTGGCAGACGCAGACAAAAACACTAAGTCGTATACTGTAACCAATACGTTTAAAAAAAATAACGATGCTCTTCCGATGCGGTGACAAAGGTTTCCCGTGGGTGTCGTAAGAGGCGACAGAGGGAAACAAATAAGGAGATGGGCACCAGCGTCTTCCTGATAACGACAAAAATAAAAAACACTGCAGTTGCCAACCCACTTGCCAAGCCTGGAAATTATGGTAAATATTTCCCCTATGTGGCAATCTGTGGCTAGGCTTATGATCAGCAGTGAAGGGTCACTTCTGTTTTATAAGAAAAGGAGTGAAAAAAATTGTTAGCATGTATTCCCATCTTATTAAATGTCTTCAAGCAATTAAGCTTTTGTAAAGTTAAGTCGGTGCGCATTCGCTTTATCATCTTCAGCTATATCATCATCATCACTTACCGGGTACCAGCACCATCAGTATCAGGTAAGATAGTATTCAAGCACAGGCTTACAATATTTAAAAAAGAACGAGTTTTTTTTTTAATCCGGTAATTGGCTAATAACCAGTTAGCCATAAGACTACATAATAACAGTATCGCTAAACAAAAATCCAATTAACCACATACACATACACTTAACATATCGAAACCGATATGCGTCAAAATATTAAAAAACAACTCTTACAGTTGCGCAGTTGGATCGTTTTCACCGATAGTCCGTCTAATGCGATCGAAAGTTGATCGATAAATATCAAGCGTTAAAAACGATTCTGTAATCGATATGACATTCAAATCGATGATCGTTACGCTTAATTTATAGAACGAGGTGTTGCTGGCACATTACAATCATTTTGAGGTCAAGTATTTAAAAACAAACTGATTATTTGAGATTTAAATTTCGCTCATATTTTATTGAGCTGTCAAAAATTTGCTGAAGTGTTTTAGTAAAAAGATTTAGTATTTTAAATTACATTTAAAAAGCAACGCTTCAAAGTTCTTTAATTTTTTATCTTGAATAGGTCAACATTTGATCAGACGCCCATGTTAGTTTTTATGAAGCTCCTGAATACCTACTGAAGAATGATCTAGAAAAATTCCTTTTCTCTATTACTACCTATAGGTATAGAAATAAATGAAATTATTTTAATATCTTTATTTCTAAAACATTAAGAACTTGCAATTTCTTATGCCGAAGGATCGTCTTTAATGAATCTAATTCCGCTTAAAAGTGAAAGTAAAGTACCTCTGGTCAAAAAACAAACTGTGAAAGATAAGCAGTTATCCTGTTTTTGTTATAGGTAGTTGTGCTCAATGATATAACGTAGTTCATATTGATTAGAAAGATAGATATATGTTTGTTTTTTTCCAATCACAAATCAATTCCTAATTAGGTACTAAGTAACGAATAACAAAAAAAATTTACAGTTTTGTACAATTTTTGTCAGCAACACGAAATCACACATCAAGTAATTTCGTAATTTCCATCGGCGACAGTAAGTGGTGGTGCGGCCATTTCATAGCATAAACATTCGTTATTTATACAATAGCGTATTTAAAGTTTTAAATAAATAAATAATCAATAATAGATTATTGAATATATAAACACTGAAATGTTTACATATTATTTTATCTGTGTTCAATAAAGATTATACCTAATTAAAATATTTTAGTATTATTCACCTTTGGTTAAGATTTATAAATCTATGATATGTTTTTTTGTAACTGAATCGGATAGCTGAACCCGGCAGACGTTGTTCTGCCAGTTTTAATATTATAGTTTATGTCCAGCAACGTTTTTTAACCAGATATAATGAAAAACCGATATCTTAAAAAATATCAACAGTTTTATTTTATTTTTACTTTTTATTTACTTTTATTTTAATTCCCGACGTTTCGGGCGCTTTCCAGCACCCATGGTCACGGGGGACAAAAAAATAAACGCGATAAAATCCGTAAACGTAGTTTTAATCATGTATAGTGTTCGCGTAAATATAAGAAATCATTATCTACATTTATCTTCAGTCTCTGCTTCAGTTAAAACTCAAAATGCAGATGCGTTGCCAACACTGAGGACTGAGATGGAATGGCTCGTGTCCATAAAAAGGGTTTCCGGTTTTCTACACTCACCATACGAAACACAGCAGCATTAAGCTGCTATTTTACGCCGGTATTCTGTGATAGCGCGGTCCTGCCCGGGTCAAGCCGACCCATTCGTGCTGCGTATAACTGCAGTATGGCTCTACCACGTAAAAAATGTAATGTATAAAATGTACATGAAATGTATATGTAGAATAATGTAATGTAATAATGTGTCCTGGATACTTGAAATTAAATAATAATAATAGATGGCCGTAAAATCAAAAACATGTTGCTGAACATGTTCCGTTTCATTTCCCTCTTTCTACTCTTACCATGGGATTATATAGGGCAGTGGATCCTTAACGCCACTATCACACTAAAATTTGCAATAAAAAAAATTCATTGGTGGCTGCGAGGTTCGCACCCAGGTTGCTCCCTGAGTTACTACGTTATTATTATATTAGTAATTGTTATGATGTATATAAACGGATTACGTTATCATAACCTTGGACGGATCGTGTACGACTATCTACCATTCATTAGTAGATAATTATAATACTCTGCAAATATAAACAACCATTAAGGTACGTATTGCCGCCCTATAAAACCAAAACTAGGAGATGGACAGAGACAAAAACACAAAAGTTGTTTACTGTAACTAATATATCAAGAAAAAAAATAGCAAACAAGCCTTGACAGTACGAGGTACAAAAGTAAGGATAATGAAAATAAAACACGGTAATTAAAGTTAAAATAATAATTTATTTTTCTACATAGTCTCCTAACAAATCAATACATTTAGTCCATCTTTTTTCTAAACCCAGGATTCCCTTTGAAAAAAATTCTTTGTCTTGACCCTCCCAAAACGCTTCAACAGCGGCCATTACTTCGTTATCGTCTTCGAATTTCTTGCCTCGGAGGCGTTCCTCGAGCCGAGGAAAGAGGTAAAAGTCACTAGGAGCTAGATCTGGCGAATAGGGAGGGTGTTCGAGCAGTTCGAATCCCGTTTCTTGAATGGCAGCCATCGCAACTGCGGCTTTGTGAGCCGGTGCGTTGTCTTGGTGAAACAGCACTCCAGCTCGCAGTTTGTCGCGTCTTTTTTCCTTAATGGCCTCCCGTAATCTTCTTATTTGGTCTGCGTAGTAAGAGCCCGTAATAGAGGCTCCCTTTTCCAAATATTCTACCATAATTATGCCTTGAGCGTCCCAAAAAACAGATGCCTTAACCTTTTCCGCCGAACTTGAAACTTTCTTTGGCGTCGGTGAGGAGGCTCGCTTCCAAGTCATCGATTGTTGTTTCGTTTCAGGATTAAAATGGTGGATCCAGGTCTCGTCCATAGTCACAAAACGGAACAAAAAATTTTCTTGATCTGCTTGGAACTTTTCGAGATTGACCCTCGAAATGTCAACTCGATTTTTCTTTTGCTCGTCGGTTAACATTCTGGGTACCCAACGCGCAGAGACCTTTTTCATATGCAACTCGTTCGCAAGGATTCTTTAAACGCTGCCATATGAGATCCCTGTGAACTCAGCTACATGCCTGATGGTCAATCTTCGATCTGCCAACACAAGATCTTCGACTTTTTTCACGTTTGCTTCAGTGAGGGACGTGGACGCGTCCTTCGTGATATTCATCTTCAGTGGATGTTCTGCCCAGTTTAAACTCCTTGGCCCAGCGTGCAACTATAGAATATGGAGGAGCAGAGTCCCTCGTAATTAGGAACACTTCGAAAAATTTATTGTAATATGTATAATGTCAAGTGTAAAAATGGCGTCGATAAAGCATTGCCCATTTGCTCATTTATTATTCGATTGACCGATGAAGAACTATCGTATCACAAAGCCAACTATGCAAACGAGGCTGTAATTTTTGAGTTACAAGAAAGTGACCATATTAACCAGATAATCATATTACCCTCACCTACTATAGGTAATTTACTTTACAGCTACGAGTATATTATCGTACTTAATGGAAGTGTTACTGCCACCAAGTTACCCCGACAAAGGTCGATCGAGCTAGGGCCCACAGTAGCCCAATTCGACGGGTAACAAAGGGGAGGATCCAACTGACCTATGTATAATTAAACTATAACGGCTAACAAAGAAGCAAGCAACACTTACCGATTGGCGGAGGTAGGGTTAACCACAGGGCATTGGTCAGGTGAAAGGTGATGTGCATGTAAGTGGTGTTCAGTAATGTATACAAGGTGTAACCTGACATCCCCGCTGATCCTGGACAGCAGATCCCAAGGCGCTGCCTCTCTCTAAATGTGGGATCCATCCAAGGGGACGTTCACCAATGGAAAACTTCCACTTCAATTTTCACTATATTAGTTTATCAACTTTATTGTCCATTTAATTAACTTCAATTCAACCAAATCAACGTTATTCGACATTAAAACAAGTGACACGTTGCACAACTTAAGGACGGTTGGTCAAAGTTCAAAGTCCCAGGTTCACTTAGCACAACTACTAACTCGTCGATGCAATTAATGGCATAAAAGTTCCTTTAATCACCACAAATTACAAGTAGGTCTCTTGTCACGTAACACGTTCAAAACAGACAACTAAATTCGAGGCGGTTTAGACTATACTCAATATTCAATAGTAAATTCAAAATGGCGCGCACAATTAACACAAGCCTTAAGCATTCGAGTCAACACCTACCGCGCGCAACTGTATGCCAGTCACAAACAATACTCAAACTGTTACAACAATAATTATATAATATGGCCTCGTTATCTTACAAATATAAGATAACACCAGGAGGCCGCCCTTTCGATGCAGAATTATATCAAACTCGCGAATCCTAAATCGACCCGGGAGATTATGTAACTCCCGACGTTCAACTGGCGCGGTTTCACCACTCAAGGCTTTCGGCCGACTGCCTAGCTCGCTGTTGCCGGCGGAAGACGCAAGCCCCCTCGTCACGCGCTCGAGATTATCGTGATGATAGATAATCGTGCGTGAACAAACCCCCGTCCCGGACATAAAGACCTATGTCCGCGAGTAAATTAGCAACCGGGATAGGGTCGCAACGGCACGTTGCAAGACCGAATCTCCAACCAAGACCCCGGCCACTAACCAACGGAGATGTGCTCTTGCAACCCCAACCACCGCCTCAAATCACCGCCCCAGCGTGGGAAAGCCGGAGAGTCGAATTTCCCCTGGATGCCCTTCCCGGACATCACAGCCGCCCAATAAGTCCTGTTGCAGGACAGAAATTCGACGACCTCCTTCAAATATCTATCCGTGCCCCTACAATCCATTCCGCAATCTGACCGGATCCGGTCCGGCAAACCGCGACGCCATACGAAGCGGCCCAGCGTGGCCACAAAGGCTTCAGTGCTGAGGGCACTTACAAGTTTTAAATGAACGGCCTTAGTGGTGAGGCGCACAAAAACGCACAGATAGGCTTTATGTGAACGCGCGTTACGTAGGTTAGAGGACTTGACGAGGAAGGGGCCAGCAAAGTCGGTTCCGACTCCAGCGAATGGTCGGATGGCCCTGACGTGGTCGGGTGGTAAGTCACCCATCATCGGCTGCGGTATGGTGGCCCTCAATCTACAACCAGATATGTTCCCAAAATTGACGTTCCGAATAGTGCGTCCGCCAGCCAAAATCCAAAACTCCCGCTACAATTAGCCGCATTCTAATAATGATGGTGAGTTACCAGCAACTGAATCACAATACTAAAGCACAAGAACAAAACAAAACAACAGGGACACATTTTAAGAGCTACATCGTAAAAATGTAAAATGTCACAAACTCTGACAGTAAGCTCAACCAACAATCTTTCAACATATAACGTTGAATGTAACGCTCGATGCGCATTGATCAAAACAGATAAATTAAGCAAACGATAAACATAAAGATAACCATATTTCATTATTAGATTAACCATATTTTCCAAAACAAATATCTTCGACAATGCCAACAAAATGTAAAAACAATAAAACAATTTGACGGCTCAAAAGGATCAGTGAAGGCGACCGTGGTGGGAGCTAGGGCGGCAGCTACCTAGTTGGAGCTGCCTCCATCGGACCGGCACTCGAACCGGGGGTCCCGAAAGCGGCAATCCGGTGGCATCACAATCCGGGGGTTGTAAATAACCGAACGGGCCGACCTGGGGAGCTTCGAGGAACCTTGGCCTTGAGGCCCGGGACAAATTAGAGGTTGCAGGAACCCTGTAGTACCAGTACCGACCAAAGGGGGGAGGGTGGTGCTCCAGTCACGGCCTCTCAGCCAACGGGGGTGAGAAGGGTCTCACTGACCGCTGAGTGGCTGTGAAGTTCCTCTCCACACGCTGAGGAGGGGTGACGACCCCCCGCCTCTGGGGGAACGACCCCTCGACTGGTCGGGGGAGTGACCCCCTTCGAAACCGGGGGCACGGTGTCCGGCGGAAGAGCGACGAGCGTCGCCCAACAGAGGGCATGGCTGAGCGCCCCCGCCCGTGGGGGATGCGGGCCCGGCAGAGCCCCGAGAGGAAACGCCGTTCGCACCCAGGCACAAAACGGCATGATAATTGCCCTGGCAGTGAGGACAGGGCCGCTGGTGCGGGCAGTCTCGTTGGAGGTGCCTTTCCAAACATGAGTAGCACCAGCGGCGATCGCTCCTTGGCGATGGTTCGTCTCGCTAGGACCGACTTACCTAATAATTTAGGGCACGACGTCACCCGGTGATCGGATGCTCGAATAATAGCAGGGGGGCGCCTCCCTGGCCACTAGGCCACTATATGAAGGTAGGGGGCGACGCCCTCCCACGGGAGCACTGCTCGGTCTGAGGGGGGTTTAACGACGATTTTCCCGAGGGATTCCGCTTCTCCTTGGGCACGGGTCGGTTGGCAGTCTGTAGGTCGTTGACGGTGCCCGCTGCGTTCTCAATCTGCCTGCACTGCTCCTCCAAGAACCGCAGCAGATCCCTGAAGGGCGGAATATAGGAGGCACCGTCCCCACCGTACTTCTCCTCGAAATGGATCCGAAGATCGAGAGGCAGGCGGAACAGCACAATGTGGAGCAGCAAAAAGGACCATTCGTCTACCGGTAAATCCAGGCGCCTCAATAATTACAGGCCACCAAGACTGGATTTACGAGGTCCGGCTATATTCTGGCCCGGTCCTTTAGCAGCGGGAGGTTCAACAGCTGCTTGACGTGTTCGTCCGCGATTCGCCGTAAGTTTGCGTACCTTCCGGCAAGGAGGTCCCGAGCGGTCTGGTAGGCGTCGTCCGACAATTTCAGATGACCCACGACGCCCAGGGCCTCCCCCTCCAGTGAGGCCAGGAGGTAAGCCATCTTCTGGCTTGGTGTCAAGTCCCTCCGGGCGTCCACTAGGCTATCAAACAGTCCCACAAAGGTTAGCCATTCGGAGAGGACCCCGGAGAACCTTAGCAAGTCCAAAGTTGGGAGTCATCCCAACAGCTCCGTCTGAGTAGGCTGCTTCCAAGGGGACTCGAACGGGCCACTCAGCCGAGCTTCACGCACGTCACTAGCCCCGGGCTCGATCAAGTCGTCCGTGAGCGAAAAAAATTGCTCGTAGTCAGCGAGGCAGGAGTCTAGGACTCCCTGTTCCGCTCCCGAGGCCATAAGCTCCGAGCAAGCCTCCTCCACTACGGCCTTTCGGGCCATGACCTGCTCGAGTCGCTTCTCTAAACTATGGACCCGATCTGGTCGCTCTATCAAGCTGTGGGCGTTCGCAGACCAGCGCAACTCCGCTTGCAAGCGAAGCGCCGGTGGCTTGTGCGATGGCATCACTACTCAATACAATTACCACCAAATTAAATTCAATACAAATCACTACAAATACAAATTACTGTCTATCAAATTAAATACAAATTACACTACACAATTAATTTAATTAATACAATTACCATTAATTAAATTAAACATAATTACTACACGCAAGTACTCACTACAGTCGGTCAACAAGATGCCACGCTAAGGCGACCGACACTTCGGCAATTTAATCAATAATCCAAATGCAAATACTAAAAACAAATACGAATACCTGACGCGTAGGTACCTAACCTAAGTACACTCCGCTTACACCGCTTAACAGGCGTGGTTCTAAATTCTAACGACCCGCGAACAAACAACACGCGAACAAAACAAAAAATTATTATTACGTATTACGGCCGGGAGTGATTGTCGAAACAAGCAACCACGCTCTGCTACCACTATGTTACTGCCCCCAAGTTACCCCGACAAAGGTCAATCGAGCTAGGGCCCACAGTAACCCAATTCGACGGTTAACAAAGGGGAGGGTCCAACTGACCTATGGATAATTAAACTATAACGGCTAACAAAGAAGCAAGCAACACTTACCGATTGGCGGAGGTAGGGTTAACCACAGGGCATTGGTCAGGTGAAAGATGATGTGCATGTAAGTGGTGTTCGGTAATGTGTACAAGGTGTAACCTGACATCCCCGCTGATCCTGGACAGCAGATCAGAAGGCGCTGCCTCTCTGCAAATGTGGGATCCATCCAAGGGGACGTTCACCAATGGAAAACTTCCACTTCAATTTTCAATATATTAGTTTATCAACTTTATTGTCCGTTTAATTAACTTCAATTCAACCAAATCAACGTTATTCGACATTAAAACAAGTGACACGTTGCACAACTTAAGGACGGTTGGTCAAAGTTCAAAGTCCCAGGTTCACTTAGCACAACTACTAACTCGTCGATGCAATTAATGGCATAAAAGTTCCTTTAATCACCACAAATTACAAGTAGGTCTCTTGTCACGTAACACGTTCAAAACAGACAACTAAATTCGAGGCGGTCTAGACTATACTCAATATTCAATAGTAAATTCAAAATGGGGCGCACAATTAATACAAGCCTTAGGCATTCGTGCGTGAACAAGAAGTTTAGATTTCAATAATTTTAAATTCATCAGCTAAGATCCACGTAATAAAATAAAATGATGTGTCTTATTTAGTTTGAAGAGCAAGTAGTTGTGACGGGAATGGTGCACGCAATAAAGGGAGGGCGGGAGATGCTCTTCAATTTTTAATATGTGGAGTCAAAGACGTTTAAAAAAGAATAGAATAGAATAATTTTTTATTCAATATAGATTACAAGTAATTCTTATTGAAAGTCAATTTTTTACTTTACCACTGGTTCGAAAAAAACCTCTGTCCTGAGAAGAACCTGCAATAAACTCAGCGGGACATCTAAAAAAAATTTACAATGTCAATGGCCCCAAAATATTTATTATAGAAACAGCTTGGAAGCGACCACCTCATTCCCAGGGGTTAATCATCATTATCAACCATGTATTTATTTACATACTATATCATAATAACCGTTTTTATATAGTTTTTGTTGAATTAAACATTTACTTGGTAATAGAGAGACCTTATATAGTTTCTGGGACTTTGTTGTAATAACGTATACCGTATAGGTAGGTACATTGCCCTATGAATTACTGACACTGTGGAGTCGAGAAACTGGTATCACTAGCTTGTGTTTGTTCCTAGTGTTTACAGAGTGTATATCACTTTTTTTACTAAAACTACCTTTGTTTTCGTGAACATTAATCAAATTTTCATAATACATAGACAATAATAATAGATAGACAGGTTACACTTTCGATCAATTATATACAATAATATATAATTATAATTGATCGAAGGGTTACACACTAACATTATTGTATTTTAAAGTGGCACAGGTAGTACTATATCTACGTAAACTTATTTATTATGACACGTTGCACTAACAAAAAGAAACAAATAATAGGGCATACATATTATCGTTAGAAGAAGATGAATATACATTATTAGTTACGTATTGATTGCTATTGAGCGCTCATTGGCGTGACTTACCGACACGGAGGATAACATTGTCTCTTTTACTCTCATGCACAGATTACATCTCGCTCTTTACCTTACACGTATTTAAACATCAGTCAAACGAAATTACATCTAATGTTTTAATCAAAACAACTGTAATTTCAAATGAAATGAGACGTTTTTCTTGTCTCTAACAGTTACCGTGTAATTTGTGCACCATCTTAATACACGAGAAGGCATTTTTGCCACGAATAACTCGAAGATTTACACGCTGCAGCAAAGTATATCTGCGACGCGAGAGCGTGCCCGACTGAATGCAAGTCTGGCAATTACCTGACTTTCTTACGACGACTCATCTATAACTTTAAAAACATCTTAGGCCCGGTTTACATTTTGAGAAGTGACAAGTGCGAGTGGCAAGTGCAGCAGACAAATGACAAGTGCTTAATGCGTGTGAACAGGCAAACAAGTGACAAGTGGATATAAAATACGCACTTGTCACTTGTCATTTGCCACTTGTCACTTGTCACTCGCACTTGTCACTTCTCAAAATGTAAACCGCGCCTTCGTGTGGAGGCTTTATAATTAGTAATTCCCATCACCATTTTGTAATTTTACGAAGATGTGTATGCGTAGTCTTAGTATTTTCGCAAAGTAATGCTTTAATATATAAATATTAGAAAAAATATACACTTATAAATTATTTCTACATTCATGTCATCGCCAGTGTCCAAAATACCTGTTGCGTACTAGCCTTGAGTCAAGTTTAAGTAATTAAGCACTTAAGATTACACTATAGTCGCTTAATTAAACACTTTCAATTAAGGCACCGACACACCTATCGCACTTACATAATTCTGTATCACACGTATGTCGGTTGATGTCTCATTTGAGCTCCAAGTTTTTTTTTTTGAATTAAGTATAATATACGAGCACGCAGTCCACCTAATGGTAACTTGATGTTGGGGCTAGTAAACATCTACATTTATCCTCAAATAAGAATCGAAATGCAGATGCATTGTCACCGCTGAAAACTAAGATGAAATGCCTCGATTCCAATAAAAAGGTTCTATGGTTTTAAGCAATCACCATACAAAACATAGAAGCATTACGCTGCTATTTTACGCTGGTAGTATGTGAGAGCGTGGTCCTTTCCCGGTCAATTTACTGGATTCGAGGCATTTCGTCTTAGTGCTCAGGGGTACAACGATCTGCATTTTGATTCTAAATCGAGGGTAGATGTAGATGTCGATGGACCACAGCATCCTAAGGTAGACTGTGTAGTCGTTTTTCACCAAAATTTGACATAAAACACAGTTTTAGGTGCATAAATGGACGCTGTTACGCAAAAAGGACCTAGCCCACAAAAGGCTACTTTTAAAATATGGACATTTGAACTCTTAGAAGTTTCTTAGTTTGGGGAGACGCATATATTGAATACAAAATCACGTATCTGCGTTTAGTGATAAGTGCTTCTCTTTCTCTCCATTGAAAGAGATTTCGTTGCAATTTCTTTAAATCTATGAAAGAAAGAATACGTAACTTATTTTTGATCTTACTGTTGGTTGGATCTTTTTTGCGTAACTACGTCCAAATGTAGGTGAGTGCGTGTTCTTGCAATAAGTTGAGCTCGGTATTGGCTTGGTTTGTGCATCATTTGAAATATACACCGTGCTTCGTCTTTCTTTGTTTGTCCGAGACTATAAAACTACATAATTTTACGTCTCAAGTTAATAATCATATCACTTAAATCTGGATTTATAATTTATATATATGCTACAATAACTGTAAAGGTTATCATTATAAATTGCATGAAAAAAAATTCTCAGAGGTTTTATCTTGTGATAAACACATGTATTAGATTTTAAAATTGCGTACAAAAACGCCCACGTGCAGTCTGGACCAGTCCGAATAATCCATCATGGCGAAATGGGCCATTGATAATTATTAATTATATCATTTCAGTCAACGGCTGATTGATGATTTTGAGTGGCATTGTCCTAGATAAAAGGCTTTTAAGTATTTTTTTTGAGAAAAGTTGATTTTAGTTGCAGGTAAATAAAATTCGGAAAAATGAACACTAGCTTAATAAGAAATGTATGTTTTTAATAGAATAAATATGTATAACAAAATATATACAAATGAGCACACTGTCCAACTAACGGTTAGCGCTGTCACCCCTGAGGACTGAGATGGAATGCCTCGGTTACAGTAAGAAAGGTGTCCTGTTCTCTACACTCACCATACGAAACACAGCAGCATTAAGCTGCCATTTTACGCTGGTATTATGTAAGAACATGGTCCTGTCCCGGTCGAGCCAACCCATTCGTGCTACGATTATTCCTTAATCGGCCTGCTCGAACGGGGAAGGATCAAACTACTCACAGAATACTAGCGTGAAATAGCCGCTGAATAGTGCTGTTTCGTTCTGCATTCCAATTTAGGCCTCAGGGTTGACCACGCATCTGAATTTTGATTCTTAATCGAAGATAAATATAGATGTCTATGGACCACAGCATCCACTTTCCATCAGGTGGACATGGACACCTGCAGCCAAGTTCATACAAAGAAAGCTACAGATGCGTCGTCACCTCTGAGGACTAGTATGGAATTCCTTACAGCTTGTCATTATACTGGTTCTATATTACCTTCAGACGGCGGCAGAAGTAAGTAAGATAGTGGCACATACCCACAGCCTAAGAAGAATGTACATCAGTCAGTCAGTCACCGCATTTGATGTTGTCGGAGCCGACATAAACAATAAAATGCCTAGGGTTGTTAGAACGAAAGTAATAAAAAATAAACTTTATTTTTACTTATAAGTAAATTAAATTTTCGGACGATTTGTGTTCAGAAATAATAAATATACTAGGTTATAATAAGCAGAGTTAAAAAAAATTATAAAAAATTGTCAACTGTCGAATACAATATAAGCAGTTTATAACGTATTTTTGAGTAATTACAATCTATTTAACACTATATTTTTTATTTGAATACTTATTGAAATGTAAGTCTTTTAGCGCACATGAAGTCTGAACCATTTTATTTGCGTGACAGGACAACCCCAGCGGACAGTTCCCGAGCTACTAGCAGCCGCTCGGGAACTTTCCGCCCGCGTCTCGCCCCACACTGCACCGCATGATTGCCCCGTCTAGACGCTTTTGATGACCGACTGTTTGGTAGTAGTTAGACTGCGACCTACCTATACGGACTAGACACAAAAGAGGTCCTATTATAGTTGGATCAACATCAACGCTTATTAATGCGTTAATGTTGAAGCTAATGGGACCAAGCGGCGTTGCACGTAGCGGCAAAAACACGCCGCGTGATGTGTGTGCGTGCAGAGATCACCTCAACGTCTGTCCATATACAAATTGTTTGTGTTTTTGTTGGATTAAAAATCTTAAGCGCTTTGACGCCGCGGGAGTGAACTAGGGTTGTCGACTGCAAGTTTTTTTTTTATAATTACGCGAACACTACACATTTAAATAAAACTAGTTTTTTACGGATTTTATCGAGTATTCTTTTACTACTTCCCGAAACGTCGATTCTTCAAATATAGCTATTGAAGAATCTACGCCCCGGGAAGTCTGCAGTCTGTGAACACGTACAAGATAGCCCCCGTCACTACATCAGATTTGATAGACCACAAATCCTCGCTAAAGAACACCGATTCCTTCCAAGGATGATTCGCAAGGCTATTGAAATCAAAAAACATCTTTATTTCAATAGAGAAGATGACTGGGTGCTGCCATGGGCTGGGAATCCTATAATTAATAAAATTAAATCCAACCCAAGAATACAACACTAGACTTCAATATACAAGATATAAGCTCATACTATATAGATTAGAACAAAAATTAATAATTTTAATCTGCGACCGCAGTTACCGAATCGGTAACCGCAGTTAACTATGCCATCGGGACGTCGAACACCTACTCTCCCTCGTGACCATGGGTAAACTGATCGAAACGTCGGGAATATAAAAAAATTAATATACGCGATAAAATCCGTAAAAATTAGTTTTATTTAATGCGAGTTTTTTTACAAAATCATTTTGTTGTACGTTTGTTGTGGAAGCCTTATATTTCATAACTTAGGTGTCGTGAAAGATGACTATGGGTATAGACAGAAAAAGATGAAAATTTTTATGGCTTTCGGCTTTAGATAGATAGTGAAAGAATGGTTGTAATTGATAGAGCCACGATGCAACTATATTACGGTTGTAGCATAAATGGGTTTGCTCGAAAGAGGAAGAATCGCGCTCTCAGAGAATTGCAGCGCAAAACAACGGCTCAATGTTCCGTATGGTGAGTGTAGAGAACGGGAGACCCTTTTTACTGGAAACGAGGCATTCTATCTTAGTCTTCACGGTTGACAACGCATCTGTATTTTTGATCCGTAATCGAGGATAGACGAAGATGTCTATGAGCAGCAACCACTTACCATCAGGTGGACTGTGTGCTCGTTTGTTACCTTATTCTATATTAAAAAAACCATCTGCAATTTGATAAATAACCGAGGATAGTGAGTACTGTAAATGTCTATGGACCACATCATCTGCTTATAATCAAGTGGACTGTGTGCTCGTTTGCCGCCCTTATTCTATAAAAAAGCAATATGCTATCTCGTCCACGCAAGACGTAAAATATTCGAACCTACTAAGGGACAGAAGCATCGAAGGGGCTACAGACACTGCGATGCACTAATTATTCTGCCAAGAGTTCTTCTATTGAATGAGGGAGTTGCATGTATACGATGATTCATAGATAAATTAAGTAAGATAGGTAGGTAGGATTTATGTATAGGGCAAGGGCTTCTCATCTCCATCTCAACCTGTACTCCAGACAAAATTTAATTTGGTGTAAAGTATTGATGCAACCCTCAGATTGGTCTGAGCCTCAGATCTATATCTTCGTAAGCTTATCACGTATCTTTATAAATCTATAAAAATAATAGAGTAACTAACTGCCAGAGCAAACAATTTTTGCTATTATATTTATTGTAATAATTTGAAATATTCCTGAATTTTGATTTCTATTAAACAAACGCGCACAGAGTCCACCTGATTGTAAGTGGATGCTGTGGCCCATTTCTATGGGCCACAGACATGAAAATTTATTCTTAGTATCTCATATATCCAATAGGAATCACAGCGCAGATGCGTTGTCGTTCCATTAAAACGGGTTTCCGCTTCTCGCCACTCACCATACGAAACGCAACAGCATTAAACTTCTCCTTGTTTGGAGCGTGGTCCTTACCCGTCATTTTTTTATCCCGTCATATTGCGACGCATTCATGCTACAACGATAATACATCCCCATCGTGACTCTACCATTTAAAATAATATAGTTGGCACTTAAAAAAATCAGAAAATACAATACCGGCGGTATTTCTTTCAGTGTTTCACTTTCTGCCAGATCATTCCGATTTGGAAACGGAAGAACAAGTTATTTCTTTAGTTGAAAAATAAGAGTTTTTGTTTTATTTTATTTAAATTTTCACTTATAAGCAAGTACAACACAGAAGCTTCTAATTTTCCCTATAAATTAATTACTCTGTGTATCCCAGAGATGGTGTGATACAAAAAGTGAGATTGTCGATAGTTTTGTTGCCATCTGAAAGTAATCGCTGCAACAAGCAACTTTTACCTCTATACATTTTAAAATAAGCAGTATCACAGCTGGATAATAGATTTGTAAATAAAACCTGCTATTCAAGTCCTCATTAGACGAGTATTCTTTAAGATCTCGTACTTTTGTTCGTCTGTCAGTATGAATTAAAACTAAGCCGTTGGTTTGGGCGGAAGTTGCAATCATTACATTGACATGTGACTCTTGTAGGAGAATATCACGTTTTAAAACCTTAGGGAAATTAGAAACATATGTACGTAATCATTAGTAACAAGCTTTAGACTTCGCCTGAATAGGATTTTTTATAGGATTAGGGTGACAAACGAGTCCAATCCACCTGATGGTAAGTGGATGCTGTGGACCACAGACATTCAATCTCGATTAAGAATCATAATGCACATGCATTGTCACCCCTGGGGACTAAGATGGAATGCCTCGATTCCAGTAAAATGGGTCTCCGGTCCTCTACATTCACCATACGAAACATTTTACGCTGGTATTCTGTGAGAGTGTGGTCCTTCCCCGGTCGAGCCGACCATTTCGTACTACAACCATAATATAGCTGCAGCGTAGCTTTACCACGTCTCTAGGATCTATCAATGTGCGTTATTTAGATTGAATATAATCCAATACCATTTGTTTCTTCACTTTTTAACGTTTTGTGTTTCGTTTTGGATGGCAAGAAATCAATCTAATCTTTTTTCTTCTTTTCTTTGGATGTACACAAGATTTTCTGTTGTATCATGGAAACTATCGTAAAGTATCGTAATAAATTTCACATTCACAACTATCCAGTTCGAAGTCAAGTGTTAGTAGATTTTACAAACATTTATTCCGTGAGAGATTCGAATCTGCGACTCCGGAGCACAGCAGCGAACGTTTAGCAATTGTACTAAGGCGGGAGTTCTAACAGCCCAGGGGCTTAGCGCTCCTTGAAAATTTCACAGTACGCGATCAACATGGGTTCGATCCCCGCCGGCACCAATGAAATTGTTAATTTCAATTTTAAGTGCTGATTTACCACGTGCTTGGCGGTGAAGGAAAACATCGTGAGGATGCATGTCTGAGAAATTAAAATCATCTATAACTTTAAAAACATCTTAGGCCCGGTTTACATTTTGAGAAGTGTCAAGTGCGAGTGGCAAGTGCAACAGACAAATGACAAGTGCTTAATGCGTGTGAACAGGCAAACAAGTGACAAGTGGATATAAAATACGCACTTGTCACTTGTCATTTACCACTTGTCACTTGTCACTCGCACTTGTCACTTCTCAAAATGTAAACCGGGCCTTCGTGTGGAGGCTTATAATTAGCAATTCCCATCACCATTTTGTAATTTTACGAAGATGTGTATGCGTAGTCTTAGTATTTTCGCAAAGTAATGCTTTAATATATAAATATTAGAAAAAATATACACTTATAAATTATTTCTACATTCATGTCATCGCCAGTGTCCAAAATACCTGTTGCGTACTAGCCTTGAGTCAAGTTTAAGTAATTAAGCACTTAAGATTACACTATAGTCGCTTAATTAAACACTTTTAATTAAGGCACCGACATACCTATCGCACTTACATAATCCTGTATCACACGTATGTCGGTTGATGTCTCGTTTGAGCTCCAAGTTTTTTTTTAATTAAGTATAATATACGAGCACGCAGTCCACCTAATGGTAACTTGATGTTGGGGCTAGTAAACATCTACATTTATCCTTAATTAAGAATCGAAATGCAGATGCATTGTCACCGCTGAAAACTAAGATGAAATGCCTCGATTCGAATAAAAAAGAAGTAAAAAAAAAGTAAGAGAAATAAAAAAAAAATTAGAAGACATGTGAAGACCGCCTGGGGCAGCTCATCGGACACTCCCTTACCCCAAAACCCTCTCAGAAGTAAGAGAAGGCCTGTGCCCAGCAATGGGAAGTATATTTATTTTTAGTATAAGACGTGGTTTACGTTTTTTAGACAAACATTTTGCCACTTTATTAGGTTTGTTACTCCTAGAGAGAGAATAAGAGCTAACACTACCTTATAAGCTAAGTATTTATCAGAGGCAGCCGCTCGACCTGAGACTGTGCACCTGGAGACGAGATGCTTCATCTTGAGGCACGCCGCGCCATGAACCAATTCTTTGTCATAGGCCGAGCCATAACTTGTCGGTTTTTTGGCGCAAATAATCCTCAGTCTGAGCCGTACGTTTAGTGGAGACGGACTTCTCGCCTCAGTTCGCAACTCGCAATAGAGATCAATGGATATAACTCTTTTATCCATCATCGATGCTTCCTATTTTGTATTCTCTTTTTGCGTCAATGTATATTAAAGCAGCGGCCAGCTCTACGCGCGTCTGCTGCCATCGCGCTTTTGCTCCGAACTCGATCACCTGGCCTCACTTTGATCCGTAATGTGCCTTGCCTCAAGATAAGTAGCCTCAGTCCGCCTCAAGTAGCGGCTGCTCAAATTTTTATACGTGGTAGAGCCACGTTGCAGCTATATTATGCTGCAGATATATGTTTCATAACCTGGGTGCCGTAAAAGCTGACTATGGGTAAAGCAAGAAAGAGATGAAACTTTTTATGGCTTTCGGCTTCAGATAGATAGTGAAAGAATTTCTTAGTTGTAGCAAGAATGGGTTGGCTCGACCGGGAGCAAGAACTGGAAACAAGGCATTCCATCATAGTCCTCAGGGTTGACAACGTATCTGCATGTTGATTCTTAATCGAGGATAGATGTAGATGTCTATGAGCCACAGCATCCACTTATCATCACGTGGACTGTGTGCTCGTTTGTAACCTTTATTCTATAAAAAAATGGATACACAGCTATAGAGTTTATCTTATTTAAAAATTGTTATTTAATTTACACAAAAATAGTTTTATTAAAAATAGTGATGTATATTCTGTAAATATTGGGAGCAAGCACAAGCTAGTTACTCGACTCCAAAGAGTTAGTAATTCCTTCATGGGGCAATGTATACGCTGTTACAACAAATCCCAGAAAATATGCATCTATCAAAAGCTTAAAATGTTTATTAGGGTAAGGGTTATTATACAACTGACACGTTTGATAATAACACCTGGGAATAATATACTGTTTGTAAATGTTTTCATATTTAACTGTACAATATCAAATCAAATCAAATCAAATCTTTTTATTTTCAGACGACATAGGTCCATAAGGGTTAGTAATTAGTTCTAATAGTAAGGGGGGTTAGTAGTACTATATTATAATAATAATTTAATTTAAATTATTTACGAATCCGGACATTGTCCGCACATAGCTCCTTAATATAGGTGCATGTGGATCATCTGCTACCGTCCTCAGGATGCTGTTGTCACTTCCGCGTACGCGGCTTATTAATGACGCCACTTTCTTGCGCATGAGTGCCTGAAAACCATCCGTTCTCATTTTTTTCAACATTTCAGATGCACTACAGAAACCATGAAGTTTCAACATCATCCTGAAGATATTATTATACTGGATGCGAAGGGTGTTTAACGATCCTTTAGTGTAGCTGATCCACAGACCACTCGTGTACATTTTTTGACAAAATGCTTTAAAAAGTGTAATCTTGACTTCATCCGTACAACGAGCGAATCTACGGACCAGCATGTTACCACGGACCGCCAAAGCCCTACGCTCCTGTTCTATGTCTAAATCGTCTCTAAGGTCGTCGGTAAGTATGTGGCCCAGGTACTTAAATTGGAAAACTCTGTTCAGCTCCACTCCACCGAGGCAAATTGGAGGTATAAATTCGGGACACTTACCGGCGGCCTTAAAGACCATAAATTCGGTTTTTCTGGCATTGTAGGCTAGACCACTTAGCATAGCTCTCACATACGTTCAACATTTCTCTGATAGCACTCGTTGTGGGGCCCAGCAGCACCATGTCATCCGCGTAACTAATATTGTTTACATTAACACCATTCACTTTGCATGCTGCTGAGCTCCACTATGAGATCATTTACGTACCGGTTGAACAGCTTTGGAGACGACAGCCCACCTTGCCTTACTCCGCACTCCGACCTGTACAACTTGGACAATTGGTCAGCCCATTTAACGTTTTACCTTTGTGTACCAATACCGAAAGAAATTTAGCAACTCCACCGGAACACCCCTGTCCTCCATCTTCCTCCAAAGCACATCATAAGAAACCTGATCAAATGCTTTGGCCATTTCTAGAAAGCAGGCGTACACCGGCGTCCTCCGGCTTGTATAATATTGGACAGTGTGCTTTAGGCTTAGTATTGGGCTTTCAGTGGATAGTCCGGGCCTAAACCCGAACTGCACGTCATGTAACTTTTGCAAGCATGAATCAAGCAGACTGTCCAATACTTTGGCCACCGTGGCAGCAAGAGAAATGGGGCGGTAGTTGCCCTTATCCGAGATATCACCTACCCTGTTTTTGAAAATGGGCACCACAATGGTTTTCATTAGATCCGGTGGTAGATATGAATGTACAATGCACATATTGAACAATAGAGAAGGGTCCTGCCCTTGGCAGGTGTACACCCGCATGTTTTAGGTGCTCGATACTGAGCCCGTCGTGTCCGGGAGATTTGCCCCTGCTCATCCGCTTGATTACATCTCTGACTTGACTAGCCGTAAACAATGGCATAGGCTCATCCACCCGCAAGCCAGGCTCAGGACCTGGCATCACCGTGGAGGGGCCCAGCGGTGATCGTACCCTGAAATGTTCTGTAAACAGGTTGCAATTTCCTCCGGGTCACTAATCCCATCTTCTCTGGCCGGCAGACCAGGCTTAATCTCCAGTTTACTAGTAGACTTCCAAAATTTCCCAAAATTTTTATCCGCTGGCAGTTTCGCTATTTTATCCATTTTGATTTGCTCTTGGTTATTTATGCACCATTTGAGTCTACTTTTAAAAACCTTGCGTCACTCGCGCATCTGCTCATATATTTCGCCTACAGCGGGTCTATTATATAAAACCCACATTTGAAATTTAAGCCTGGCCTCCCGATGAGCATCCCTCACATTTTTATTCCACCCACACTGGATCTTTTTTCTACGAGGCTTATCAATTTTTACGTAATTTGTTTTAATAGCCGCCATTTTTAGTGTACTTACAATTTGTTCATAGAAATTGTCGACCAAACATTTATGACAGGCGTTGTCGCATGACCCGTGACTGCAACTAGCGAATTCGGAAGGAAAATCAATATCTCGTAGCTCTTTATGACATTAAATACAAGAGTTATGTAACTCTTTGTACTTTCTTATCTCAGACTCACTTCTTTCTCCCCACGTAACCGCACTGCGTTGCATGTCACGCGTCACCCGTTTAGGCCTTACATTCTCTAAACTACAGTCTAAGTAGATAGGCAGATGATCCGATCCACATACATCTTCAACTATACCTACATCAGTGACAGTATGCCAGGCTGATAAGGAGACCAGCCACCTCGTGTCACCATGACACTGGTCTAGAAATGTATACGTATTTGACCCTAGCATTTATACATCTGCACATACCCAAGACTAGTTTTTACTAGCTTCAATTGCACTTATTTCACTTAGTATTTCTGTAAAAATAGGTAAGTTTTTATCCGACTTAGTCGGCATATAAACAGAAAATACCAAGATGGATCTATCCCCTACTACACCCCTGATGGCAGCTAGCCGCTTACTGGAACATTCTATAACCGATACACAGTCGAACAATCCCTTCTTCCAGTGAATAGCTACTCCACCGTATGGTCTCCCCCTCAGAATACCAGAGGAAGTGTCCACAGTAGACTTACCGGTGTACTCAAACTCGTCAGAAACAGTCCCCAATAACGGAATATCATGACTAAGAAGCCAAGTCTCTAGGCCTGTAGACACACTATACTACCCGTTCTACATAAATTCCGAACATCGTTAATCGATGTCTTAAAGTTCTTACAGTTATAGCTATACAGTCAATGATTTCAAAAGGAAGGATAGGCCCATCTAAATATTTTACTCATAACTTTTTCATAAAAGAAAAAGTAGCGCATCTGTCATAATACAAACGTCATATCAAAACACGGCGTAACCAGGGTCGGATTTGATAGTATAATTTTATCCTAATTGTACCATTATTTCATAGTTTGTAGTACATAGTATCGTAATAATACTAAGCGAAAATACCATACTTTTACCTAAAGGTCGACCTGTACTTTTATTTTGTCCTTTTACATTTTAATATTACACCTACGATATCAAGAATTTCTGTAGTGTATATGAGTACCGCGTTTTTTTTTTTTTAATAAAATTAGAATTAGCTCCCTTTCTGGTCAATTGATGCTCAATCGATGCATTTATGTTGCATCCTGAATACAACTATGATGACTGGCTACCACGATAAAAACTCTATGCTCCAGAAGCAATCGGTTTGAAAACAGAATTTCAAAATATTTTATAAATCCGATTTTCAAATTCAATTAAGCAATTCGTTTTACCCTTATTGAATATTAAATATGTTAGGTACCAATATTCAAAATTTAACTTACACTAAGTTCTTTAGACAAAAATTAAACAGAAATAAAAATAAAACCGTCAAAAAATGAAACGTATAGATAAACTAGACGCGTGACGCCAAAATCCCGGCACATGGGAAAAAAGAAACATGTGCAACGACAAACGTGATATATATTTTTTTAAATAGTATAATTTTATTTTCCACGTACAATATATTTGAGGGTCTGAATCCAACCCTGGCCTAATCTTGGTAACTTAACTAAACTAACTGTAAAATAAAACTTTAAATATGCGTTTATATAATAATTTAATTGTAACAAAATTAATACAAGGTTATTTACCGATGATACGATCCCTGTTTTTAATCGTAATTTTTTCATTCTATTACCACGCAACTAGACATATTTGTGACAGACAAATCTGTCCTGCGCGCGCACTACTGTCGACCGATTCGCGTTGGCCCTAAACTGTAATTTTAGAGCCAACGCACTGGTCCGTTTTAGTTGTTCGGTCGGCCCGGTCCTTACGCTAGTAATATATAAGTCAATGTATACAATATGATATACTTATTATATTAAGAACATATTTCAAATTAATGTTTTAACAAAAAGTTCCGCTGGGTTTCTTGCTGGTTCTTACCAGGCCAGAAGTTGTTTCCGAACCAGTGGTAAAACTTAAATGTTTTGCAATAATTATTATTCATATAATAAATATTAAACAAAAATAATTCTATTCTATTCAACGGAATAATTAATAGTGACTTATAAAACTAGATCTCATTAAAACAACTCTACTGATAAATAGTCTAGCATTCTCCCAGAATTGGAAATCATCGCCATTTTCGGAATAGAATAAGTACAAAGTACATGAATATTTCAAAACAACACTTTCATATAGAGCTTTGACTGACAACTATATGAAGGCTTTAGGACTTCTATCTTAGTCTAGACCAGGGGTTCCCAAACTTTTCCAGTTCGCGCCTCACTTACCGATTTATTTTTTTGACTCGGCGCCTTGGCTATTCGAAATATGGTACAATGATACTAGGTAAATAGACACAACAATTAAAACATCCTCAATATGAAGCTGAGTTTTTATATTAACATTGACACACAAGTATACATTTATTAATTGAGAAAAATAAGAAATAAAATACAATGGCTACTTAGTCAATGTAACGTGTGAGCTTGGTGATCTCCAAACATTTTTTCAAAGCGCTTGATAAGGCTTAACACCGCTACTCCCATTTCTTGCTCCACATTGATCTTTGAGCGATATTTGCTAAATTTAGTTCCCGGATAATAGAAAACAAGATCGCCTCATGGCACCCCTCTCTCTTAACTTTCTACAGTGCACCGGGGCACCGTGTCGCACACTTTGGGAACTCCTGGTTTAAACGAAGCCAAACACAAACGCTAATTAAGAGATAAGATCTAGATATGTCAGACTTGCGTGTTAGACCGGATTGTTGTGCCCGTTTTGGATATTAAAGTTTTCTGACGCGTGAATAGAAGCGAACATTTTGTAAAACTAGCCCCACTGTACACGTAGTTACATACACATAAGGTGGAGTGGAAATATTTCTTTTTTATTTATTTTGCCAAATTTTACTTTTTAAATTATTTACTTTCATGCTTTTTACTATAATAGGTGGTAGTACTCGTTTTTATACGATAAGAGCGGTAAACGAATACAGAGAGATTCTGAGGCCCGTGGAAGTCTACATCTATCCTCGATTAAAAATCAAAATATAGAAGCGTTGTCACCCTTGAGGATTATAATGAAATGCCTCGGTTTCCGTTTCTCTACACTCACCATACGAAACCCAGCATCATTAAGCTTCTATTTTATACTGTTTTTCTGTGAAAGCGTAGTTCTTCCCCGGTCGAGCCGACCCATTCGTGCTACAACCATAATGTAGCTGCAGGTTGGTTCTACAACGTCAAAAAATATTCTGGCGCACGCAGTGAGTCACCACACGTTATTACTCAATATTGAGTTAACATCTGTAGCTTTTTGTGTTTTGGTGTTGGTTGCAAGAGTCTATGGCAAAGATATTTAATTTCTATATACTGTTTTTTATATTTCAAGGGTTAGTGGCCACATACCATCAGGTGGAGGTCAGACTTCTAAGTAACTAGACGCTAAACACATACGGATGCACTTATACCCGTTACCATTATAGGCTGTTAAACTCCACTGCTGAACATAGGCCTCCCCCATAAATTGCCTCGTAGGGGGGATACATGCCATAGTGCCACGCTTAGCAACCTGGTTGGCAACCGCTGTTTCTTATTTTAACCGTTATTAGGAAGCCGCTGCTGCCCAACTCCTGATTTGTTTCCCTCTGGTGACTCTTACGACACCCACGGGATGATTGAGGTAGTAGATATTCTTACACCGCCACTACACGGCAAGTACGGTTACGGTATCCGTCGTGTTCGCTCAGCTGGTGATCTTCTGGGTTACTCATAAACTCATAAATGGGTGGAGAGAGTAGAGTCCAAGGGTGAGACATTGACCGTTAGTTTTGACATAACGAAGGGCTTCGATCGGGTTGGACACAAAGCGCTTACGAAGCTTCCACCCTATGGGCTTCCCGAGAAATTGTGCAATTGGATCACCAGTTTTCTTGCAAATCGGAGCATCAAGGTCGCCGTTAACGGTGCATGCTCCGATTACAAGCCCATTAACGCTGGTGTTCCACAAGGCTACGTGATAATATCACCAACGCTGATTCTTCTGCATATCAATGACATGTTGCAGACCGGTAACATTCATTGCTATGCGGACAACACTAGTGATGCTTTATATACCGGCCGTGCCAATATTTCTCGGAAAAACGTCGCTGATTGCCGGGACAAACTACTAGTGTCTGAAGTCGAGAATTTATTGAACAAAGTCATGGTCTGGGAGCGACTAAATCTAGACCAGTTCAATCCCCAGAACACGAGTTTACCGCTAAAATGAACCCGTTCGTCGTATCTCCTCAGTTTCAGTGCACTCCCCTCGTTGCCTCAGCCACTATCGGAATTTTTTGGCGTCGATATATCGAGTGACGTGCAATTTGGTGGTCTCTTGGAAGAGAAGGCCAAATTAGCCTCTAAAAGGCTTTGTGTTCAGAGCAGGACAGTATTTCATGCCGCCGGCACACCATCTGCAACTTTACCAAGCGCAGGTTCGGCCTCACATGGGATATTGTTCCCATCTCTAGGCTGGAGTTCACCAGTACCAGCTCCTTCCATTTGGTCGCATCCAGCACAGAGCTGTTCGAATCGTCGGTGACCGAGCTTTTTCCGATCGGCTTGACTCACTGGCACTGCGAAGAGATGTTGCATCTTTTTGCGTATTTTATCGCATTTACCACGGGTAGTGCTCTGAGGAATTGTTCGGACTAATTCCAGCCGCACAATTTCACCATCGCACATCGCGACAAAGCTCGCGATACCATCCATACCATCTGGATGTCAGGCGGTCCACCACTGTGTGATTTAAAAGAAGTTTTCTTCCTCGCACAACTTCTTTGTGGAATCGACTCCCATACCACCAGAGATTGTTCACCTACAAAGTTTTTGACCGTCAAGAAAAAAGCCTACTTCTTTTTAAAATGCCGACAACGCATCTCCAATTCCGCTGGTGTTGTAATTGTTTATGGGTGGCGTTAGTCACTTACCATCAGATGAACCGCATGCTCGTTTGCCACATCTCCTGTAAAAAAGTAATTTATATCTACATATATAATGTACAATTCTTGATATGAATTTACGTGTCAAATATTCGCTAAATATATAGTATACATATTAAATATATAGTCACGCACTAGAAGAACAAGCTCTGACATCTGATTGGCCACGCTGCAGCCAATCAACGGCTCGAGGCTAGGTGACCTAGATCTTGTTAATACCTAAACAATCGGTACTCATTACAAATCTAACAATATATTATGCGACCCAGTCCTGAATATCTAGTATGCTTTTGAATATATTTTTTATAGAATAAAAGTGACAAACGAACACACAGTCCACCTGATGGTAAGTGGATGCTGTGGCCCATAGATATTTACTGTTATCCTCGATTAAGAATCATAACACAGATGTGTTGTCACTCCTGAGACTAAGATGGAATGCCACGTTTCCAGTTAAGATGGAATGCCTCGTTTCCAGTAAAAAGGGATCTCCGGTTCTCTACACTCACCATACGAAACACAGCAGCATTAAGCTGCTATTTTACGCTGGTTTTCTGTGAGGGCGTGGTATTTCCCCGGTCGAGCCGACCCATTCGTGCAACAACCAGCTGTGTTACCACACTTATACTATTTTGAAATAGATTTGTTTAAACCCTGTTTTACAGCGTAAAAACCCTGGAGTCTTTTATATGCCGTATTTTACAATATGTACTAAAAACGGCGAAGGAAAACATTGTGAGGAAACCTGCATGAATGCAGAAATAAGAAAAGAAAATGTTTCGAAGACATGTGAAGTTCGACCACGTGCATTGGGGCAACCTTTGGGGCTCCTTGCCCTAAAACTCTCTCAGAAATGAGAGGAGGCCTGTGCCCAGCAGTGGGGCGTATATAGGCTGTAACTTTAACTAAAAATATTTATTCTTTCATTCATTTATGACATAATATCAAGTCCACTGCTGAACATAGGTTTCCCCCACATACAGACTTATAGGGGGAGTATTTGCCGTAGTTGCTACGTTTGGCAAGCAGGTTGGCAACGGATTTTTTAAAATTATTTTGAGCTGTTATCAGGAAGACTGCCCATCTCCTGCTCTAGTTTCCTTCTATCGCCTCACGATGATATGGTATGGACGTAAAAATATATATGATTGAAAAAATTTCATGCCCATCTACAGTCATATCAATACAAATGCAATACTATGTCATTTGACATTCTATGTCTGTCTATGTCTGTATTTGTCCGGTGATGAAACTTTACGAATAGATATACATAGCAATAACTGGAGGATTCAAGGCTTTCAGTGCAAATTCTGTAGCCTTACTGCAGCTATATTATCGTTGTAGTACGATTGGGTCGGCTTGACCTGGGAGGACCACGCTCTCACAGAATACCAGCATAAAATAGCAGTTTGATAATGTTGTGTTTCATATAATGAGTGTTGTAGAGATCCGGAGACACTTTTTTACTGGAAACGAGGCATTCCATATTAATCCTCAGGGGTGACAACGCATCTCCGTTTTAATTCTTAATCGAGGATGAATGTAGATGTCTATGGGCCACTGCATCCACTTACCATCAGGTGGACTGTGCGCTCGTTTGTTACCCTTATTCTATAAAAAAATAACACCCCGTTAATAGATCCAGGCAAAGCCGAGGCGAGTTTGTAGCATTTTACAAAATATGTCAATTTGAAATATAAGCACCGAGTACAAAAAGATACTGCACTCACAGAGTGACTACATTCTCTGTCCTCTTCTCAGTATAGATGTATGTTATTACTCTAAGTTCCTCTGATCTGACTGTCTCTTTGGTCTGCACGTCTAATGATCTTGAGGTCACAGGTTCGAATTCCAGGTCAGGCCAAAATCAATTGTTGGGGTAGCAGCTCGGAGTCAGGAAGTTGACCGTGTTTCCCCCGTGCCTCAAGCACGTAAAACTCTTGTTCCTACGCCTAATCTCTCTCCGATCGTGTCACATGATGGCGTAATTTCATCTAAGTTCGCGCAATCTCTTGTGCAATAATCTAACCATAAACAATTTTTAATTATTTATGTCTGTCAATCTTCAAGTCTGCTCAGGCGCGTCAAAAACCAGCGGGGTGTCTTTGTAACTCAAAAGTTTATGATTAATTGAATAAACAAATAATTTGTGCCGTTTAATATAATGCTTACTAATAGTGTGGAACATGATACAGATATCGATATCGAAGTTATCGATACACAACTTTTTACACCAGTATCCCAGGAGTTTCCAGTGTCTTTTTTGGTAGATTAAGGGTGAAAAACGAGCACACAGTTCACCTGTTGGTAAGTGCATGCTGTGGCTCATAGAACGTTGTCATCCCTAAGGACTAAGATGGAATGCCTCGTTACCAGTAAAAACATCTTTTATACATCTTCACGTAGAAGAATTAAAACAATATTGTGTTTTATAATATAGCATTTTGAGGGCATCTTCCAATTATTCTGTACACAAAAATCCACCATGTATATAAAGTACATTCGCGGCCATTGCTGTGTGAGCGTTCCAGACGTAAAGCCGGCAATACATGTTGGTCAAACCTCAGCCAACGTGAGCGCAAGCAAATTGATACAATGCGAGTGCAGTCACATGTTGGCCAAGTTTGAAAGAGTGAGCATACTGACATGGCCGACTAACATGTGGACACGACTCGCCAAGTGCAGGTGAGCGTCTTTGATTTGTGCAGAAAAACCAACACTGTTCCGAAGTGAGACGAGTCGTAGCATGCGATCCCGTGTGGTGGCAAGGCACCCTAAACTAACCGTATACACGTTGGCGCTCGCCTACACTCGGTCAGCTAGGCGAGAGAGTACTAGCAATGGCGAGGCTAGACAAATGGGCTAGCTATACGTTGGCACTCGCCTTTGCTGGATGAGCTATAGCCAACATGTGTAGCTGGCATTATTACTATACCCAGACCCAGAGCGAAGACGCTGCCCGTCGTCTATCTGGGTAGTCTGGCTAGAAGAAGACCCCTACCATTGGCCTTAATTTGTACTATACTAATAGAAAAAATATTACCTTTGTATACAAGGAAACCTTAGAAAAGCATTTATAAAAATCAGTTAGACACGCTGCAACCTATCAAACCGTTTTTGCTCAGTCGGGTGACATAAATCGTCGCATTAATGGGCCCTAACTACCGCACCTCTCAATATAGATATTACTTTTGTCTCGTTCGCACTTAAAGTGAATTTTTACAACGCACTCTCTCGAATGGATAACAGAAAAAACAATATTGAATAATGTATGATGCACGCGCTCTATCGCATCGATCACTCCCTAATGATCCATAATCGATCATTGATCTTTCATAGATCTATGATCTATGTCTATGCTACGGTTTGCGATAAAGTATTATACTTTATAATTAAAATATAAATATACATGTCTTCGTTGCTCATGGATAGAAATGGAGGAAGTCGGTGGATGCAGGTGGCTCGGGACCGTGCTTAGTGACATTTCTTGGAACAGGCCTATGTTTAGCAGTGGAAGCTTGTGAAGAGCTGTAATAATGATGATGATACCTGTCATCGGAAATCTTAATTTTTCTGGCTTTGCTGATAGTCGCCTCTTACGACACTCACGGAAGAAAGGGGGATAGATTTTTTAATTCTACATACATTTATTAAACGAACGTTGTATCCTTTATGCTCCCTATGAATTCAGTGTAATAAAATTGTTTATAATAATTGTCTAAATACTAATTGTTTTTTAGAAATCCTTCGAATCCACCCTATTTTACGAACGGCAATAAAACAAAAAAATTGTAGGCATCTTTGACTCTGTCATTTCGCAGGGTCACAAGCAAGGGTGGATATGATTTGAATTTCCATAGATTTTAATTTATTTAATTAATTCAATTTTTTATTTATTTTTTTGTAAAATATCAGTGCCATAGGCTTCTAACCGTTAACATGTTACACCTGATTTTTTTTCCAGATGGTAAAAAAGGTCATCCAGTATATTAGCTATCTTAACTCTTCTAACTGGATTACAACGCCAAATTATAATGTCCTTTAGACCAAATTTCGGTCACGCCATTTTCCATTGAGTTTAGCTTTTAGCCAGTAGAATAACGTCAAGTTAAATTAATTTTTTTAATATGTTACAATAGAATAATCATAAGAAATAGGGTAAAAAGATGCCTGAAAGACTTCTACAAGCAGATAGATTCATTTATTCTTATTGGATGGTTAAAAGCATCAAATATCACATTGAAAAATAAGAAACCCAATCAAATTACAGGCTGTGAGGTATTCAATCGTACTTCTCAGGGATGACAAAAAGTTTAAGTTTTAATTCTAGATGTCTATGAGCTGCACAGCCTCTTACCATCAGGTGGTCTGCACAGGAGTGTGCGCAAGCATAGCTGCACTCCCTATACCTTCTCTCCTTCAGACCCAAGTCTGAGCCACGCTGCAGCTATATCGAGCTTGCAACGGCGACTCGACGGAGGTAGGACTACGCACAGAATACAAGCGTAAAAAAGCAGCTGAATGCCGCTGTGTTTCATATGGTGAGTGCATCGATCACTGATAAAAAACGGTGAGTGTAAAGAACCCCAGACCCGTTTTACTGGAAACGAGGCATTCCATCTTAGTCCTCAGGGGTGACAACGTATCTGCATTTTGATTCTTAATTAAAGATAAATTTAGATGTCTATGGGCCACAGCATCCACTTACCATCAGGTGGACTGTGTGCTCGTTTGTCACCCGTATTCTATAAAAAAAAAACTTTCATAGTCCAATGGGCTGGCATGGCATGGCATGGATGCGATACGGCTGAAGAAGATTAAGCGCAGGAAGGAGGTGAAACACTGTCAATTTCCAGAATTCATTCTACTACTGAGAATAATAAAAATCCAATATCTGACTGAATTTATGACCTACCCGGAATTCTAACCTGGGGCTACGTGATCAGCAGTTACGCTTTTGACCACTAGAGAATGAGGCAGATTATAGAAATTTGCCTAGACAGAGAAAGAACACTTTATATTTTCTAGTATGTATGATGTATGTACTCATAAACAAAAAAAGAAACCCTTTCTACTGGAAACAAGGCAATTCCATCTTAGTCCTCAGGGGTGACAATGCATCCCCCCCGAACGGGTTCCCGCCTTGTCGTGACGGGGGGCTTAGAAGCCGTGGCTTGGTCACCCACGGCGAAACAAAGAGGAACCCATATATGGCTGATCCGAGGTGGAGGGCCGGCCCGAGGTGGCCACTCCGAGTGGGCTTGGGAAGCCCACTTTGGATGTGTGTTGGTGGACTGCGGTGAGAGGTGTGTCCTCCCCACCTACCGCTGCAGCCGAGATGGAGTCGCGGAGGAAGAGGAGTGTTGGTATGGCGATGCGCCACTCGCCCTATCCTCCGCGACTCAAACGGGGCCGCACCGTTGATGCGGTGGTGGTGGGGCTGCGGGGGGAGAGGATTGTCGGTATTGCGAGGCGCCGCTCTCAATACCCTCCGCAGCCGAATCTTGGTTGGCGGCGGAGCCATAGACCAGATCCGCCGCTGGGGTCGGGAAGGCTAGTACTTCTAAGTGCTCGTTTTTCCTGGCCCCATGGCCTTTGTGCATGGGACGCGGGGGGCGTCTGTTGCACAGACGTAATTGGAGGCCGTGGAGGAAAGCGCGCCATGTGTTCTGGTGCGCCTTACCTAGAAGGAGAGCGAGGAGGAATTTTCCTCTCCCGAGGAGGTGTTGACATGGGGCGGCAGGCGCTAGTAGGGCCGCGGATGTGTGCGAAAGCGTTCCCGTAGCCCTGCCAATATGCGACAAAGGTGGAACACCATGGGGTTTTAGTCGGTGCGAGTCCGACATAACCCGTCCTTGCCCCCGCGAGGCGGGTATGCGTAGGCATTTCCCCATGTAACAAAAAAAAAAAGGGGTGACAACGCATCTGCATTTTGATTCTTAATCGAGGATAATTATAAATGTCTATGGGGACAGCATCCACTTACCATCAGGTGGACTGTGTGATAGTTTGTCACCCTTATTCTATATAAGCCGCCGGGCGTCTATTGATTATTTGGACAAAACTATCAACAAATATCATCAAAATACAGCTCTTATCGGTTTGTTTTTTTTTTATTAAGTTTTTCATTTTTTTTTCATAGAGAAACCTGACTTGCTGCACTATTTTCAAGATATGTTTTTATTTTTTCTTTACCAGTTGCTATCACAGTTTATCAAAGCGAGGTGTAAAATGTACCCAAAATGAAACAACACATCAAAAAGTTAATTATCTCAAAGTTTTCAAAGAAAAAATTACCCGTTTTATTTAAATTCGCTAAAAAGTTGAATAAATGCCCAATGAATATTATTATTTTATTGATTTTTATTAAATTACGTGATATTATTTACAAAATCTCATAGCAATGTTTGTAGTTATCTCAAACATGTGCCGAACTACAAATTGTTCAAAAGTGACTAATTTGGTGAAAAATAAGGGATAAAGCAGGTAATTTTTTTTACCTGCGCGAATCACTTATTGACTCGTTTTTATTGTGCAGCGCGCACCCCCACTCTAAGCTTAGATTAGTTTAGTCGCCCATTCATTGTCAGGTTCAGTTACGACGATACGTATTTCGTGTTCTTGAAAATTTTTAGACTCGTGTTAAGGGGAAATATAATCTCAAATGGCTTAGCAAGATCCTTCGTTATGCCTTAAATATTACAGCATTAATTTTGAAATAAATATATGGTAAAGTTGAGGATTAATGTTAAGGATTATTTTAGACGAAAACACGATTTCGTAAAATTTTCTCGATAGAAAAAAAATCCAAAGTTACCTCCAAAATAAACAATAAACCGCTGTTATTCATAAAATACTTTAAATAAGATCATGAACCTTTGCATACTAACTGAACTAACTATAAAGCAGTGCTTATGTTATTTACTTTTTTTAAATACCGTTATTTTCACTGTAAAAAGAAATTACTTAAAATATCGGCCTCTTGAAGCTTGATTCCTGCCGCACGGTAACTTCGCTTCGGCCTTTGAAGGGGGAGGTTGTGTCGCTTACGATCAGAATATACATTACGCAACAAGACGACGTAAAATTAAAATGGGAAACAACCGTAATAAAAATAAGAAGCGGCTGGCTTGACGTTAAGAAACAGGCATAAATATGATAAACCTAATGAAAAAAGTTTCTAACGACCTTTCTACTTACAGTATTAGTGATTACAAACATGTCGGTACACAGCATACGACGCGCGGGCAAGTGGGGACTAAATTAGAATTTGAGCTGACTTACTCTATCCCCTTAACTTCTGGTTTTGACTTCAAAATACCTGAATTCTGTGATTTGGAACCATCGCACGTTGCTGACATGCACTTTGTGTATGGTTTCTGTAATGGGAACGCGCGAGCTACCGTTGCCGTGCACACGACGATTTCCTAACAGAATCGTCCTTGGATATCGCTTGTCTATTACCATCCATCGACAATTTAGTAAAACGGGCTTACGTCGGGGAAGAAATGAACCTGTACTACGTAGTCAAGCTGTTCATGGCGACGTTGATGAAGAAGCACCTATGGGCCGGCTCAAACTGGGGTGGTACCACGACTTCACAGAATACCGGTATGAAGAAGCTCTGCTTCCGCGTTTCGTCTGGTGAGTGCAGGTGGCCGGAGGCCCATATCCCCCCCCCCATCAATATGGTAGCGGAATTACTCTTTCTAAAGGGCCGGCAACGCATCTGCAATTCCCCTGGTTTCGCGGTTGATCATGGGCGGCGGTAGTAACTTAACATCAGGTGAACCACATGCTCGGTTGTCCCCTTTTCTTTAAAAAAAGTGCTAAGGTTAGTAACAGCTGACCCGATGATAAGCACTCGTTGAATTGCAAATCAGCTGGGTATAAAGAAAATGAGAGTGTGGCGCGTACTGAAACAGGAAGGAGTTCACCCTTACCATTTTCGACGTGGTCAAAATTTACGAGAACAAGACAGTACACCAAGGTCAGTTTTTGTACGTGGATTTTACGACAGCACAGACTAAATTATAATTTCTTAATGGAAATTTTATGGACGGATGAGAACTGATGAGGCCACATTTACCAGAGCCGGAATAACCAACCACCGTAATCTGCACGTTTGGAATGATAAAAATCCTTTTACTGTCAAAGAAACTTATTTCCAGCACGAATTCTCCATTAACATGTGGTCTGGAATAATTAATGTCCAAATTATTGGGCCATTCGAATTGCCAAGACGGCTTACGCAAGAGGACATGTTGAGTTTTTTATTGCGCGAAGACCTGCCCCTTTTGCTACAAGACATCTCATCGTTAACAAGACGAAATATGTACCTCCAACTAGATGGAGCCCCTGCTCATTATGCAGCGTCAGTGCGTCAATTCATTAATCGAAAGTATCCAAGTTGGATTGACAGAAGCGATCCAGTAGCATGGCCTCCAAAGTCTCCTGATTCAACGCGTCTTGATTATTATTTTTGGGGCTACATGGAACAAAAGTGAATGCTGTGCCAATAGCTGCGAGAGAACAACTGGAGCAGAGAATTGATGCTGCTGCTACAGAAATAAGAGCGAACTTTTCGGAACAGCAAAGAACGACTCAAAGAATGTCATTTAGAGCCTTAGCTGCCTGTATTATGGCCAATGGCGGTCATTTCGAAAACGTTATAAATTAATTACTGTCTTTTTTTAATTAATTATTTAAATATACATTTGTTTTTATTGTTTACTTACATAAAAATTATTCTATCGAAAGGCAAAAGGAATTTTTGATATTAAGACACTTAAATGTGCCACTACCCCGGTTTTAAAGGTCTACTCTATTTATAATTGAAAATGGGGTGCATATTTCAACAGTTTGTACTTCGATAAATATTTGAAATAGCTAGAAACATTGTTATGATATTTTGTAAATAATATTACATAATTTAATAATAATCAATAAAATAATAATATTCATTGGACACTTATTCAACTTTATCGCGAAATTGAATAAACTGGGTAATTTTTTCTTAAAACTTTGAGGTAATTAATTTTTTTAATGTCTTGTTTAATTTTGGGTACATTCTATACCTCGTATTGATAAATTGTGATGGCAACTGGTAAAGAAGAAAAAACAAAATGAAAAACAAATGTAAAAACGAAAAGCATATCTTGAAAATAGTGCAGTAAGTCAGGTTTCTCTATGAAAAAAATAAAAAACCTAATAAAAAAACCAAACCGATAAGACCTTTACTTTGATGGTATTTGTTGATAGCTTTGTCCAAATAATCGAAAGACGTCCGGCGGTCAATTCGCGGTGGGGCACCTTGTATAATTCTTTTTTAATTACTCGAACATTGGCCAAACTCCACGGTTCGTAACCAATAATAACAATTCCAATTTGTATTAAAATAAATCCATAAGAACGATAGAAAATTAAATTACATTCGCAAAACTTTCGCAAAACATTCAAATTCCTCTCTATACATTGCAGATATTCAATACCAATGTAATAAATAAACAATGTCGACCGGATCTACATTTAACCAATTGAAAATTAATTTGGTATCATATAATTTTGAAAGTTGTATTTTTTGTTCACAATTTTACGATGCTAACAGATGAACGACGTTGTCAGTACCGGTAACCGAATTCGGGCCACGAAGTACGTGTTGGGCGCGGTTTAATAAACTTTATTTTATTATAGTTATTCTTGAAGTGGGAACTTATTTAGGCACATTGGGCACTGTTGGGATGGGAATAAGCATTGAACTCACGTGACCGTAAAGCTCAGATACATATTAAATTACTTCCAAAAAAAATATTTTCTAACGATTCAAAAGTGATACCAACATACGGCCTCCAATTGTGAATTTAAACCATCCAAGTTTAACGAGACAACGGACGGCAATTGATTTTTATATACAATGTTATTTTTCAAAGAGTAGCCAAATCTTAAACTTAAGTTTAAGTATTGCACTTTTTTAAAATATGAGTAAATAAGGCTTTTGCTTTTATTTGAAATTATCCCAAATTGAATGTGCTTTATGGGCAACACAGTTTTTGCCTACCGATCGAACCTTACGAATATGTGCGTGCGCAGTAAAATCAGTTAAAATAATGCATTACCACACGTTTTGAATTAAAAAGATAAGAAAGACAGAATGTTTGAGATTTTTCTTAATTAATTTTTCTTCACCATTTGCCTATATTATTTTTATTCTGAACCTTCTCTGCAGATTCTCCGGTTATTGCAAAATAACCGTGTATTTGTGATTATTATGTGTTGCTGCATTAGTAATAATGTGTATATAATGTATTTATATAGTGAAATTGTGTTTCTATCTTTTTTTTTTCTTATTGGAGGTAGACATTACGATTAAAATATAGGCAATTACCCCAGTTTGGTGCGAGAGATTGTCGAGCAAATTATTTAATAACGACATTGTTCATAAAATGTTATAAAGATATTTCGATAAATCGCCTAAGATGGTATGAACATATTAAAAGACGCAGCGAAGATCATGCAGTTCAAATAGTTCTAAGCTTGCCAGAAACAAAGAGAAGCAGAGGACGCCCGCCAATGACATGGTGGTCTAATTTCGTAAGAGACCTAAGGAAAGCCCAGTTGCCGGATGTGACAACCCAAGACCGTTTGTCTTGGCGCAGACAAGTGAGGAGACCCGACCCCAAATAACGGGATCAGGGATGGAAGAAGAACAAATTGAAACAAACGTTACATATTCTGCGAGAGACCCGCAATAGAATTATAGTATATACTTTAAAATTTAAGACCCGAAAACTAAAATTACATACTGAATGAGTATTGGATATTCTTAAACCGCCAATATTAGTTATTTTTTAATAATATTTATACCGGGTTCTTTTCTTGTGTTAAGACAGACTATCGTCATCATCATCAATATTACAGCTCTTCACAAGTCTACTGCTGAACATAGGTCTCCTCCAAAGAATGCCACAATGCACGGTCCTGAGCCACCTGCATTCTAGTTATCTCTAAATACTAGATAGACTAATTCTGAAATAAATATTTGTTGGAAATTGGCACACAATAAAGGATACTTAAAGTAAAATTCGCTTGCTCTATGGCCTCCCAACTTATAATGGTTACACAAGCTTAATTCGAGGCCATCGGGACGTTTTGATAGTGGCTTATTCTGAGGTAGTGGTAAACGTTATTGTATAAGACGTGAGAAAGTTAACGCGCCTAGATAATATGCCGCTGGTCTCGTATCCCTGTTGGAGCCAATACTTTTGAAGAAAGAAATTTGTTGGTATTGAAGTGTTATTTTTTATTTGATATATTTAATAAAAACCCTTACACTAGGATTTTCTCCTGTTTCGTGGAGGCTACATTCACAATTTTCTTCAATAGAATAAGGCTGACATGCGAGCACACATTCCACATGATTATAAGTGATTGTTGTGGCCCATAGACATCTACATTTATCCTCGATTAAGAATCAAAATGCAAATGCGTGGACACCCCTGAGGACTAAGATGGAATGCCTCGTTTCCAGTAAAAAGGGCCTCCGGTTCTCTACACTCATCATACGAAACACAGCAGTATTAAAATGCTATTTTACGCTTGTATTCTGTGAGAGCGTGGGTCTACCTCGGTCGTGCTATTCGTGTTAAAGCAATAATATAGCTACAGCGTGGATATATACTACGTAAAAAAATCCACAAGGACAAACACCTAGACTCGGAACAATTACTTGCAAGTCATACAAATACTTGTTCCCTGCGGGATTCGAACCCGCGGCCCCAGCGTTGCGCAGCTCTTGCGCCACGGAGCTGTCAATGTAATTCTATCGTTTTTGTCTGCGTTTTTGATACTGCTAGCCTACCATCGGCCATCAGACACCTTCGTTGAGTCCTTCCAATTGGATGATGGTACCTTTCTAGAAACCTGGCTTCTGAGGTGGCAGGTGCTAGTGGTGGGTGGCTCCAAACGCCAAGTAAAGTAACTAGGTAGGTCGATGACGAAAGTGGTCTAAGAGATACTATATTTTTATGAGAAAATTTCGACATGTTTTATACAAGCATAAACATTACTATTACAGTGAATAGACCGATCGTTGACAAACGTCTTAATACGTCAGCCATATATTTTTAAGTCATCCAAAAGCTAAACTAAAATTTGAATTAAAATATTAATTCCTTCGAAGTAAGAAAATAAAATTAATTTGTAACAAATACATACTTCTCAATTGAGACAAACATTATTATATACCTGGGGTGCCTTGCTCTCCAAGGCACTGGGTCCATAGACATGAACGTGCATCTAGTGCAATTCAGGGTTTCTCGCTAATTACGTTAAGAAAGCTCTTGACGCTCTCACGTAACCTGTGCATCAGTGACGCAGTCTTTTTGCGAATAAGAAGTGGACAAATTATCTATGGGCATGTCCAAAATCATACCCGATATACTACAGTAATATGGGAGTCCCAGCGATAACCTAAAAGGGTTATTATACTGTATACATAGGTGTTGTATGCCCGCCGCGTATATATGATCCATAAGGCATTATAATAAAGTAAAAGATATTATTAATTACAAAAGGATACTTCTCATGTTTACTCAAAAACTTAGATTATATTTCTAAACTTACCTCATCCTGGAAGGTCCGATGTAAGGATTCCTTGTTGTACCACTGATCGCCCTGTTTCAAAATGGCCGAACATTGCTTTAAGAGAGACAATCTCATTTTCTCTTTAGCGCTCTCCTCTTCCATAAACGACATCCTGTGACCACCCCTTGGTGCACCTAATAAATCTTTAGATACATCCAATTTATTGTTGTCATCATGAAGACCATTTTTTTCTTCAATTTTGCCATTTTGACAGATGTCAGTTTTCCCGCCTTCGGAATTGTCAATATTAATGGTAACGTTTTCTTTGATACCTTCCTCAAACATTGCTTTATCATCGCTTGTTTCATTTTGTGTGAAGCTTACATTTTTATTATCGGAATTAGGGATATGTCCATTTTGTTTGTCCGTTGCCATTTTGTTATCTGCTCTTTCAATTTTTTACACGATGTTTGCGTGTTAGATAATATTAAATGTTTACTTCACATGTTCTAATTATGTTATTATAAATGTTTTGAAATCTTCACGCACTTAAAAGGTTAAATCTCTTTCGAAGTTAATTCCGACCGCTGCAATTACCTAATTGGCTTAATGATTAGTAAGCAATTAATCTTCTAAACAACTTAAATTATAACTTGACTTAAAGAGAATCTAACTACGTTTTAATATGTGTTGTAAAATAATTAAAATAATAGTAAGTTGGTTCTCTACAATATTAAAAAAAATGATATTAAAGTGCTCTTGATTAGTGCTGCAAATTCTGTATTCAGTCAGTTCGTAACTATGGACTACAGAAGATTTTATAGTGCTAAAGGTGTTTTTATGAGAGTAAATTACCTATCGCCACAACTCGATAATGATTTACAAAAAATAGGGAAGTTATTGTGTGAAAACTTTGGAAACTTTTGGAAAGCGCTTAGATATTGTAATCAGCGGGAAGTTCCAGGGATGGCCTGCATAGTGAAACAATTTATTTTGTGTGTTTGAGTAAATACCTAGATAGTTTAGATTTACAGTTAAGAAATCACTAATTAAATATAATAATTGAATAACCATGTTTGACTTAATTACGTTTTGTGTAAGTTATTGGAAATTGCTGTAACTAAATTTACTCAACCAGTGATGACGTATAGATCTGAGACGTAGTTCTTCACTGCAGCAAGCTCAAGGTCGCATGTCGAGCTACGGAGAGAGCTGTACTCGAAATAGAAGAAAATGTTCTGTCTATTCCTATAAATAATTTTGTCTTTGGAGCCTCTCTTGCACTTACAAACTTATAAAACTATATAACATATGACATAATTTGTCTGGAAGGTATCGCCACGGAGTAAAGATTTTTACTCATGTGGTATCGCTTTTAGCGATAAGACCGCCTATTATACATTAACATTTTACCTAACATTTTTGTATTTTTTTCCAATAATTTGTGTTTTGGTATATGTCATAAAGACTTATCCATTTATCTACCTATGTATATGGACAAACAAAGGTCGGTTATTTTATTCTTCCCGCGGATCTCTGATATAAATTACGTACGGGCTAAGCGATACTTATAAATTAAAACGAACGTTGAAAAGACGAGTGAAAGTAGACAAAAAACTGACATTCAACAAGCACGGTCTACTTCGAAAATTCATAACAAAATCTTTTTTCTAATTCATCTCCGACATTGATGATCGTTATAAGTATTACCAAGTAAAGCTCGAGTACCGTTATTTTTGATTTTTTTTTCTGAAAAACGAGCAAACTGTCCACCTACTGGTAAGTAGATACTGTGGCTTATAGACATCTACATTTATCCTCAATTAAGAGTCAAAATATAGATGCGTTGTCACCCTTGAAGACTAAGATGGAATGCCTCGTTTCCAGTAAAAAGGGTCGCCGGATCTCTACACTCACCATACGAAACACAGCAGCATTAAGCTGCTATTTTTAGCTGGTATTCTGTGAAAGCGTCATCCTATCCTGGCCAAATCGACCCATTCGTGCTACAACTAATATAGCTGCAGCGTGGCTCTACCGTGTATAATAAGAAAGAGATCTCTTATGAGCTAAAAGTCAAAAATATTTTGTCAATATGACCAGTTTGATAAAATAATTACAACTGATGCCCAAGGACTAGTACGTTCAAAATACTAGTGTGAAATAACAGATTAATGCTTTTATTTTAGACAGGCCTGTTGGTCTAGTGGTTAGTGACCCTGACTGCTATGCCGGAAGTCGTGGGTTCGATTCCCACCCAGGACAAATGTTTATGTGATGAGCACGATCATTTGTTCTGTGTCTGGGTGTAATTTATCTATAATATTTATTTATTTAGAAATATATAAGTATGTTTATCAGTTGTCTAGTACCCATAACACCAGCTCTGCTTAGCTTGGGACTAGATGGCGTTGTGTGATAGTTGTGGAATATTATTATTATTATTATGTTTTGTAGTGTTAATCCTTTTAAATGTAATTCTTCCGTCCGTGTGTTCCTCCATCTCCTAAACGGCTGGACTAACATGATTAGAGGATCTTTTAGATTCCTTATTGGACTCGGAAGGTGGCGCTGTTGTCGAGAGCCAGTAATCAGCCATGCGATGGCGGGGCGGATCGCAAGTTATCGATATATGTAACTAATATGGTTGTAATTGATAAAATCAGGCGTTACTTTGCGGAAATTACTCTACGGCGGCCGAGCGCTAAGAACTGACTGTCTTAGCGGTCAGCCGCCTTAGAGTCAACATCACCTGAAGATGACTCGTTTAGAAGCGAAACACGTGTCTTATTAACGTCGATGGTGTGTCTTTCCTAGAATAATGGTGTTGGGAGTAGTGGCGTTGGTAGTAGTGTTGCTGGGATTGGTTGTGACGGGATTAGTGCGCGCAATTGAGGGACGGCGGGACGCGCTTTTCAAACTAGGGAAGATATATCATTGTATTTAATTTAGCAGATGATTGCAAAATAACTATTAATATCTTTATTAATATGGTTGTATCACAAATGGATCGGCTCGGCTTGGTAGGACTACGCTCTCACAGAATACCAGCGTGAAATAGCAGCTTGATGCTGCTGAGTTTCTTATGATGAACAATGAGAATTGGAGACCCTTTTAACGAGATGTTCCATCTTAGTCCTCAGCGGTAACAAATGAAACAAGATTAATGTATATGAGCCACAACAGTACGCCCCTTTGCCGCACTTACTTCTATAAAAAAAACATTCTAACGAAGTGGTCATTCCATCTTCAATCTATTTTTAAACAAGCGATATTTCCTATACGTAGAAAATAAATATAATAATTTTGGTTTGATATAATGCCGGTATAAAATGGTTATTGATTTATGTAGATGAGCTTAGATTTCATATTATAGATTTACATAACTTGTTTTAACTTTAAACACGGACTAAGTTTGACATAGTAATAAATAACAGCTGTGTACTATACGTATACTACATATACGAATGATATTGTCAAATAAGTATTCCAGCCAAATATGAGCCCCTCGACCTAGAATTCATTCATCATTATTATTAACCTATAAAATCAACTACTAAATATTACTTATAAACCATTCATAAAGGAGATATTTGCCATACTTACCACGCTTGGTAGACGCGTTAGGAACTGCAGTGTTTTTCTAGTTGTATTTAGGAAAATGCTGCTGCTAGCGTTGCCAGATGGTCGAAATTCATCTATATTCTCCCAACATTTTAAATGATCTCGAGACTCCCGACAAAACTTAAAATCTCCAAAGAAACAGCTTCCTTTCTCATCACAGCTACCTTTGATTTAATAAAAACTGAGTTAGTAATTAGACTGAATTTGAAGTAAATTGTTTGAATTTTAAATCTTTTCTGAAAACTACTTAAGGATCCAAATTGGTGGACTCAGTAAAGTCCAATGCAAAATACATGCGACAACCTAAAAGTTTAGTGTACTTAAATTCGTTATGTGTAAACAATATATTAAGTCTTTTTTGCCTATTCATTAAAAAAATATTTTACATTTTTATTTTTAATATTTATTTCTCCCGATAGCAACCCCAAAATCTGGACGTTTTAAAATATTGTCCAGATATTTTGGTTTTCCCATCTAGCATTCCAAGCTGTTGCCCACTCTGGTTTATTTCCCTCTGTCGCTCTTAATCCACCCGCAGGACGATATGGGGTAGCCACCCCTACCACCACTACACTGTAGTAATTTTAGGTTACGTAGACCCATATAATACAAATACATGTTGCATGATAATTTCATAATATTATATACTAAAGCTCAGATCTATTTTATATACACTTCAGCACGGATCATATGTGTCGACCGCGGAATTGCCTAGTATTAGAGCGGTCTAGGTCTAGTCTGTATCTTACCCCTCTTACACCCTACCCTTACCAATGACATCGTACCTTATTTCCCTCCTAACTTTTTGAAACCTGATTTATAAATTAATAATTTCAATTAACAAAATACTTTTTAAATTGTATTTTGAATATATTGACTAAATCCAATAGTAATTGACGTAGTCCAACGGATTAGTAAAGTGAAGTTGCAACAGGCCGACTGTATAGCTCGAGGAACCGACAACCCATGTAGTTAGGAAGGTTTTCGAGTGGCAGCTTCAGCCAGTCCTCCACTAGACGAAGGGACGACCCAGTAAGACACGTGGATGCCAGGCTTGGGACCGTATTTATGGCATACCTTAGGTTGGGTATATGTTCAGCAGTGGACTGATGAAGGGCTGTATGATGATAAGTCAACGTCATTGACAACAAAGTGATAACTAAACGAACCAAATTACTTTTACATCATACTAGCAACATGAACTGCTCGGCTCGAACAGGGAAAGACCAGGTTCTCACAGAATACCAGCGTAAAACAGCAGCTCAATGTTGCTGTGTTTCGTATGAAGAGTGTAGAGAACTTCACCCGTTTTGTACTAGTAACGAGTCATTGCATCTTAGTCCTCGCGGGTGACAACGCATCTGTATTTCGATTCTTAATAAATCATAGATTTAGATGTCTACGGGCCACAGCATCTGTTTACTATCCGGATGCTTGTTTGTCAGCTGTATTCAATAAAAAAATAAACTATGAACGGCAGTACATTGGAAGAAGAAGAGTGGAGTGTGTGTGAAAATCTCAATCAAGTGCTTAGAAGATTAATTGCTCGTTAAATATGAAAAATAAAAAAACTACCTAAATGCATATAAATATATATTAATAAAAGCAATAAATAACTTAATTAAGTTCTGTGAAGTCGGCTTTTAATATGAATTTAAAGTTATAATAATTTATTGTAACTACTTTTATTTATAAAAAGGATCTATTTCATTTTTTATTTTTTGTTTTTACGCTGTACCTATTAAACGAGTCCTTTCATTCCTGTCTACGTTTCATTCTAATTGCTGTACTTTTTTTTAATTTTTTATCAGCCGATCACGGGATACAAAACAAAAGGTATCACTTTAACACTGATATCACACGTCACAAAACACTCAGACAGTTTTTTGAGTCGTCTTCGACCGGTAACTAAAGATTGTATCAATTTACACTTGCGCGCGCGCTCGGTCCTCACATATACTGTACCACACTGACAGGGTGTGAATGTGAAGCGAAAGAAAGGTATAACAGCTTAGGTGTTGGCGGACCTGTCTCGTGTAGACTCACGTTCGAACTCGTTTGGGAATTAAAAATGTACTTATCTTATGTCGCCTCTGTGTTAGATACAGAGATAACTTACCCTTGCTGACGGCAAGTTTTTTTTACGATACCTCACACAGATATTTTTTTATATTGTGGAGACCTTATACACACTTCTTCTCTTACGTTATTATACTTTATTCTTACGTAGTACGTACATACGTACGTGGTAGAGTCATTATGGTTGTAGAACGAAGGGGTCGGCTCGATTGGGGAATGACCGCATTCTCACAGAACTCCAGCGTAAAATAGCAACTCAATACTGCTGTTTCGTGACTGAGTAGAACGGGAGACCGTTTTTACTAGAAACGACACATTGCACATTAGTCCCCAGGATTGACAACGCATCTGTATTTTGATTCTCAATTGAGGATAAATGTGTATGCATCACAGCAACCGCTAACCATCAGGTGGACTGTGTGCTCGTTTGTTACCTTTATTATACAAAAAAAATCTCAGATATTTCGCCTGTATTTTGGAGGATTTAAACAGCCAAAATGCCGTGATATATCAAGTGCTAATGGTCACTGTAAACACAGCACAAGCAACCTGGGTTCGAACCCCGGTAACAATGAAATTTTTAATTTCAATTTCAAGTGTTGAGAAAACATACAAGTCTAAGAAATCAAAAAAAATGATGACGTGAATTTCGCCCAAAGTCCTTGTTAGTAATGAGAGTAGGTCTGAGCACTGTGAGACTCAAATAGAATTTGTAATTGTATTTTACCACATATCCATAATATTCAACCAAACACAGAAGGACCATACGAGTACTAGTAATTTTTATTTATATAATATTCTCATTCGATTGGGATAAATATATTTATACTGTTAGTAATATAAGCTGGTCTGACTTCGTCCGCGAATTTATTACATTGATTTCAATGCGTTTTAATTTAAAAACAAAAAACAAAATTTATTTTTTGTTATAAGTAACGTCTATACTTTATATACGTTTTATATATATATATATATATATATATATATATATATATATATATATATATATATATATATTGGTCAGCTTCTTGGGTCATATGAGGCGAATAGGACTTTGTGATGGACGGCTCCGAGAACTAAATCAGAAGGCAGTGATCCTTGATACCGCTGTCATCTTCCGCCAGTTTCTTCCCCTTTCCCCCTAACTCACAGCCGTTTTTTTTTATAAGACAGGGCATCTCAGGGCATCAGCCGCCGAATTTCATGAATGCACTACGCGGCAAAACACCCGATACCATCCACCCCATCTGGATGCTTGGCGACCCACCACTGTATGTTTCACCAGGAGTTTTCTTCTGGGTACGATCTCGCTGTATAATAGTTTACCATCGGCGATTTTTCCGGACTGATACGACTTAGGAACCTTCAAGAAAAGAGACTCCTTTCTAAAAAGCAGGCAGCGCACCTGCAATTCCTCTGGTGTTGCGGTTGTTCACAGACGGCGGTAGTCACCATCAGGTGAACCGCATGTTCCTTTGCTCCCTGTCTTATAAAAAAAACGGCTGTGAGTTAGGGGGAAAGGGGAAGAAACTGGCGGAAGATGACAGCGGTATCAAGGATCACTGCCTTCTGATTTAGTTCTCGGAGCGGTCCATCACAGAGTCCTATTCGCCTCATATGACCCAAGAAGCTGACCAAGATTATCCCATTCGCAAAAAAGGCTACAGGAGTAATAATAAAATATATATTATTATAAATTATTATTATATAAATTATTATATATTATATAAAATATTTTATAGGCCCAAATCCCCCCCCCCATCAACATGGTAGCGGAATTAAATGGAGAATCCCTCGCTGAGCATCCACGACCATGTTTCTCCACTTCTTAGCGTGGGTGCTCAGGCTCCATTCTAGGGGGAGGGGGGGGGTCAAAATTCCGCTCAAGACTACAACTGCTCGTGGCAAACGGAGCAACAAGACCGAGGCGACCCCTGCCACGCTGTCCGTGAATTTCAGCAATATCAGGAGCCTTCACTCTAACCTAAACGCCGTCCACTACCATCTCGAGACGGCGAGGTTGGCTCTGCTCTTTCTACCGAACTCCTCTCTTCTCTCTCTCCTCGCACTGACCTCCTTGTGCCTCAGGCTGTTTGCGCTTACATCAGAGAGGACATCTGTTCTCGACGCCTCGGCAGACTTGAAGTTTCGGACCTCTCCATCCTTTGGCTACGCGCAGACAGCGACGACCATCCGCGCGTCTACGGGTGCCTCTATAGGTCCCATAGCAGTAATGCCGAAACAGACCGACTCTTCGACCACGTCCAAATGACTACAGATTCGTTGCTACAGCAGATCTCCTCCGCAGAGATCGTGATCCTCGGCGACTTTAACGACCATCACGCAGAATGGCTTGGTTCATGTTTAACCGATCATGCGGGGAGATCTGTTCATGATTTTGCCTTGGCATATGGTCTGACACAACTGGTTACTTCGCCTACGCGGATTCCAGATGTGGAGGATCATGCACCTTCCTGTTGGACCTTCTGCTGACCTCTCACCCGGACGGATATCAGATTTCCGTCGACGCCCCTTTAGGCTCCTCGGACCATTGTCTTCTCCGGAGTGTGGACTCACGTTGAAATTGCAGTTGCATTCTGCAGGCTGCCGCTGTGTTTGGCACTATAGGTCAGCCGATTGGGATGGGATGCGGTCTTTCTTTGCATCCTACCCTTGGGGGCGGGTTTGCTGCTCGCCGGACGATCCCAACTTTGTTGCGGATTCTGTCGCTGATGTGGTACTTCATGGTATGGAACTTTTTATTCCTTCCTCTGTGATGCCCATTGGAGTCCATCCGCCTCTAGGTCCTTCAAAAGAGTCATTGACAAAGAAAAGTCAGAGCACATAGGCAGAATTGGCGAGAAACTAGTTCGCCTTCAAGGCTATCCAGGGGAATTCCTGTCAGCCATCTTTTCCATCTGCACAAGGAGGACGACTCACTGGCCCATACCGCAAAGGAGAAAACCGATCTTCTAGGCTCTTTCTTTGCGTCCAACTCGACTCTCGATGACGGGGGGAGTACGCCGCCGACCATCCCGCGGTGTGAGTGCTCCAAGCCGGAAGTGCAGTTCACACAGAGCTCGGTTCGCAAAGCACTCCTCTCCCTGGACATCCACAAGTCGAGTGGGCCTGACGGAATCCCCCCAATTGTGCTGAGTTCACCGCTCTAACGCGTCTTTTTCGATACTCCTACTGCCTAGGCGTAGTCCCAAAATCATGGAAGAAGGCTTTCGTCCACCCGATCCAAGGCGACCGCTCAGACACGTCCAACTACCGGCCGCTCATCGTCAAAACAAGGAGTCGTAAAGCCAGCCGAAGTACTTGAGGAGCACCAGTGAACGCCAATACGGTTTTCGCCGTGGTCGGTCAGCTGGTGATCTTTTGGTCTCCCTAACTCACAGATGGGCGGAGGCAGTAGAGTCCAAGGGTCCCCGACGGCATTGGCCGTTAGTTTGGACATTACGAAGCGCTTCTTTCGAAGCTCCCTTCCTAAGGGCTTCCCGAGAAATAGTGCGATTGGATCACCAAGGCTTTTTCTTGCAGATCGGAGCATCAAGGTCGTTGTAGACGGTGCAAATTCTCCGATTGCAAGCCTATTAATGCTGGTGTTCCACAAGGCTGCGTGCCATCGCCAACGCTGTTTCTTCTGCATATCAATGATATGTTGCAAACCCGTAACATTCATTGCTATGCAGATGACAGCACTGGTGATGCTCTTTACACCGGCCGAGCCAATATTTCACGGGAAAACGTCTCCGAGTGCCGGGACAAACTTGTGTCTGAAGTCGAGTCTTTGCTGAACAGAGTCTCGGATTGGGGGCGACTAAATCTAGTTCAGTTTAACCCCCAGAAGACACAGGTTTGCGCGTTAACCGCTAATAAAAAGAACCCCTTTGTCGTATCTCCTCAGTTTCAAGGTACTCCCCTTGTTGCCTCAGCCAGTATCGGAATCCTCGGCGTCGACATATCGAGTGACGTGTAGTTTCGTGGTCACTTGGAAGAGAAGGCCAAATTGGTCTCTAAAAAGCTTGGCGTGCTCAGCAGAGCGGGACAGTATTTCATGCCGGCACACCGCCTGCAACTTTACAAGGCGCAGGTTCGGCCGCACATGGAATACTGTTCCCATCTCTGGGCTGGGGCTCCCCAGTACCAGCTCCTTCCACTTGACCGCATCCAGCGCAGAGCGGCTCGAATTGTCGACGACCGAGTGCTTTCCGATCAGCTCGATTCACTGGCACTGCGAAGAGATGTTGCATCTCTTTGCATTTTCTTTCGCATATACCATGGAGAGTGCTCTGAGGAATTGTTCGGATTAATCCCAACCGCCAAATTTCGTGACCGCAGTACGCAGCAAACGTCCCGATACCATCCACACCATCTGGGTGCTCGGCGGTCCACCACTGTAGGTTTCAAAAGGAGTTTTCTTCCGCGTACAACCTCTGTGGAATAGTTTACCACCGGCGATTTTTCCGGACCGATGCGACCTGGGGACCTTCAAGAAAAGAGCTTACTCCTTTCTAAAGGGCCGGCAACGCACCTGCAATTCCCCTGGTGTTGCGGTTGATCATGGGCGTCGGTAGTCGCTTAACATAAGGTGAGCCGCATGCTCGTTTGCCCCCTCTTCTATAAAAAAAATATATTCCATCCATCCATTAAAGTCATAAAGTCCATTGTTGAACAAAGGCCTCCCCCATAGATTGCCTCATAGACCGAATTTTAGCATCGTTGCCACGCTTGGTAATTGAGTTGGCAGACACAGTTTTTTTTTTTTTAATTATTTTGAGTTGTAATCAGGAAGATGTTACAAAGCCACCAATGTTACAACAATCCGGCTCGAAGGACCAAAAAATGTTCGGGTTGTGGACGTATGTTTAATAATAATAAAGAAGTAAAAAATATAAGATTAAAATATGTTAAAAAATGTTAAATTTTAAATGAGTTCGCGTTACGGTGATTACGTGAACTAACTCAATTTCTAGAATTGTCCAACTATAGCTACGTAGCACTATTATTTATTCTGTGCTATAGCGATTGCTTCATGTAAAATGTAACGTATGTCACGTAACACCAGCGGAAATGAACGGTTGGACCGTACATGTTCATCACCTGTTTCAATTTTTCTTCGTCGCATCTTACGATACTTATATGGGTAAACGATATAGAGTAGTGGATATTCTTACACTACCACTATTATTTTACAAATACACACGGGACTCAAACTTTGGAAGGCAACATTGGAAAGAGTACGCTCTACAGAGTATCATAGTGAAGACGCGTTCCATCTAAGTCCTCAGGGGTGACAACGTATCAGCATTTGGATTCCTAATCAGGGATTAATGTATATGTCTATGGCTTTCAGTATCCACTTATTAACAGGTGGACTTAGTAAATTGTTAAAGTTTTACACGCGGGTAGAGCTAAATTGCAGTTGAACCATGACTTCAACAGAAAACGATCAGCTTGTTTAGGAAGAACCACATTCTCAGAGAATATTCACGTAAAAAGCAGCATATTGCTCCTGTGTTTCGTACGGTGAGTGTAGATAATTGGAGTTCCAATTTTTCAGGTAATCAGGCGTTCTTCATGGTTGACGAACCGTCTTCATTTTGATTATTAAACAAATTATAATTAAACATGATTTATTGCATTAAATCCGTTTTAGAGCCATGCTGCAGTTATATTGGTAGTGCGACTTCATGAGGTCGTGGGTTCGAATCCCGATTCGGGCCAAAAATCAATTATTGAGTTTTCCGTCAAGAAATTCTAAATAACTGTCCGGAGTCAGGAAGTTGGTGGTGTCTCACCCCCGTGACTCGGAAAGCACGTAAAGTCGTTTGTCCTGCGCCTGATCTCTCTCAAGGTTGTGTCGGTTTACCGTCACATCGGATTATGAGAGTGAGGGAATAGAGAGTGCACCTGTACTTGCGTATATACTTGGCACTATAATCCTGTCCTGAGCCGATGGCTAGCCTTCGTTGAGGCAGGCCGCCGTGGTCGAAATTCGGTGTGGAGGACATTATAATGGTAGTATAATTGTAGAACAAACGACCGGGGAAGGACCACGCTCTCACAGAATACCAGTGTGAAATAGGTTAACGCTACTGAGTTTCGTATGGTGAGTGGAGAGAACCGGAGATCCTTTTTACTGGAAACGAGGCATTCCATCTTAATCCTCACGGGTGACAACGCATCTGCATTTTGATTCGTAATCGAGAATAGATGTAGATATGTATGGGCCACAGCGACCACTTACCATCAAGTAGACTGTGTGCTAGTTTATCACCTTTGTCTTATAAAAAAAAGTGATTATTAATAAAGTAGGTATCATACAGGCGATGTACTCATTACCATCAAGGCAATTTGTTTGCTTGTTATCTTACTTGTTTTTCATACAAGTAAGGTAACAAGCAAGACAAGAACTTGACTCGAGTTTTAATCCTTGCCTCTCCGTTGATTGACACTGAAGAGCCACAGATTGCATATTCTTTAACTTCTAGAAAACTGAGCATTTCATTTATATAATTTACCTTCAATAAAATGTATAATGTTTTCATTAAAAGATAAAAGATAGAAGCAACGTGTTTCAAGACAGTTCATTGATTTTATCGATGTCATGCGTTTTTTGTACCTAGAATTGGAGCTCATATCTGTTTTCAATTAATTACTCACTAATTAACTAATTATACATTTAAGCGGTTCACTTGCAGTAAATAAAAGTTAAATTAATTCTTGGTTTACACCAAAATAACAGTATCATGAATTTTGTAATAATTTGTTAAATTGCGATATTTTTTTAGCATACGACTCACCTATGGTAAGTGATCAAAGTCGTCCATGAACACCCGCAATTCCAGGGCAATTACAGAAGCGTTGCCGGACTTTTAAAAAAGAGTAGTACGTGAGGGTAATATGATCATGCGGTTAATATAGCCACTTTCTTATAACTCACAAACTACAGCCTTGTTTGCATTGATGGCTCTGTGGTACGATAGCTCTTCATAGGTCAATCAATTAAAAAGGGTCAAAAGTGCGCTGATTTATCGACGCCATTTTGACAGTAGACATTATAGTTAATGTTTTAGTCGATTTTAGTATTTTGTAGCGTAGTTAGTTCTTTTTAAATTAAATTTTCGATGTGTTCCTAATTATTGCCAAAGCTGGTTTGCTATTTTTTTCTTAATATATTAGTTATAGTATACGACTTTGTGCTTTTGTCTCTTCCCTCCTCCTAGTTTTGGTTTTAGTTAAAAAGGATGAAAACGAGCATACAACTCACCTATGGTAAGTCATCAAAGTCACCCATGTTCATCCACAACACCAGGAAAATTGCAGGTGAGTTGCCGACGTTTAAGAAAGGAGTAGGGCCTTTTAGAAAGGAGTACGGACATTTACAAAGTCAAGGTGACGGACGAGCCTGCAGTCCGACTGATGTTAAGTCAGACCATGGAGCAGCCACCTTCAAACAATGAAGGTTGCAGTTGCGTTGTCACCTATGAGGAATGAGGATTAAAATAGAACGTCTTATCATAATTACTATTTCAGCCATTCACGTTAAATAAATGAAATTATTAATTAAAATTTTAATTACTATTTTATCAAGTGCTCGGCACTCAAGAATGATATGCAGATATTTTTCTAAGATTTTTTTTATAGAAAAATGGTGACAAGCCAGCACACAGTCAACTTGATAGTAAGTTAAGGACCGCGCTCTCACAGAATACCAGCTTAACCCAGCTGTGTTTCGTTTGGTGAGTGTAGAGAACCGGAGACTCTCTTTACTGGAAACGATGCATTCCATCTTAGTCCTCACAGGTGACAACGAATCTGCATTTTGATTTGTTATCGAGGATAGATGTAGATGTCTATGGGCCACAGCAACCACTTACCATCAGGTGGACTGTGTGCTCGTTTGCCACCCTTATACTATAAAAAAAAGTGAATGCTGGGCCCCAAAGACATCTATATCTATCCTCGATTCAGAATGCGCTGGCATCCCTGAGGACTAAGATGGATTACCTAGTTTCCAGTAAAAAGAGTCTCCTGTTTTCTACACTCACCATATGAAACACGGCAACATCAAGCTGTTATTTTGTGCTGGTGTTCTGTGGGAGCGTGGTCGAGTCGACCCATTCGTGCTACAACCATAATGTAGCTAGAGCGTGGCTCTACCACGAAAAAATATTTTTTTACTACACGTGAAGTCTGCCTGGTGCAACACGGCGGACTTATATATTTGATATTTATATATCACAAATGTTGGTTCCAACTGAACCCAAACCCTGGGCGTTCAATACAAGGTACTTTAATCGCTAGACAACGTGCCCCTCGGTCGGACATATTTAATACAAACTAAGTGAAGTATGTTTCCTCGAGGCGTTTTAACTTGTATCACTGACTGTCAGTTGGTCACCACGTCAGAATCTAATTACCTTGTCCGAGCAGTTATAAGTCCGAGCAGTTGTATGTCTGTCGTGACCATACGTCCCGCTTTAATAGGAATAGTCCTTCTTTGAAGTGATGTACTTTTAATATAGTAATAGTGACAAACGAGTAAACGGACGACCAGATGGTCAGTGAACATTGTGATTAAGATATTTTACGAGGTGATAGGTCTCCTTTTTTTATTTGAATGTTACAATGGACGGAATTATTGTTACCTTTTTACATTTAATCAACCAATCCCAAGAAGAAATAAATTTTAGTTGGTCGGCTCGACCAGGGTATGACCAGACTCTCACATAATACCAGCGTAAAATAGCAGTTCAACGCTGATGTGTTTCGTATGGTGAGTTCAGAGAACTGGAGACCCCTTTTACTGGAAACGATGTATTCCATCTTATTCCGCAGGGTGACAACGCATCTGCATTTTGATTCTTAATTAAGGATAAATATAGATGTCTATGGCTCACAGCATCCATTTACTGTGTGGACTGTGTGCTCGTTTAGTGCCGGTTCTTACCGGTACTTACCGGTGGCCGAACGTGACGAAAAGGGGTCGCACTCAGGATTTGGCGTGGCGCACCACAGCCGCAGGATTTCAGTGTAGCTCGTTTCATTTCTTTGCAGTAGTTGGAGCAGTGATCTATCCTAATGCAGGCCATTGTAAACAAACACTTGTTCCGTGCGGGATTCGAACCCGAGGCTCATCGCCGCAACTCAACGCTAAGGCACTGCTCCACCGAGTTGTCGTAATTGAACGATAATTTTGTGTAATGTAATTCACCATTCAATCAATTATTTTATAAATGTTCAATTACTAATAATCAATTTATTATTTTTATCTTTCCGTAATTGATTGCTGTTGTATTTTTATATAACGTAATTTTATTACTGTCACTTTCATTTGTACTTGTAATTGGGAAATTAATTAAATTAATCAATTGTTCAATTGTTTCATTAATCTACTTATAAATTCATAAATATATCAACAGATTCTAGGGATACTTCAATCTTAAATTATTTAAGACTTTATAGTAGAGATGGGCCGAATATTCGTTTCATATTCGGTATTCGACATATTCGGCAACTTTACCGAATATTCGTAATCGGCCAAATATTCGGCTAAATCACCGAACATTCGGTAAATTAGTATACTCAGTGTCCACTATATTGAAATGTATGAATTGAGTAATGCCATGTATTTCATAATTTTACTGTTGAATGATTTATGGGTTAAATCTACTTGTATTATTTTTAGATATATTTTTTTTATATTATTTGGATATTTTATATATTTAGATTTTCCAATTATAACAAATAGAAAGCTTGATAAAATGATTTTGGAATCAAAGAAACATTACATTACATTAGTAAATTTCACTTTACTTTGGTCGTCAGTTTCTCTAAAATAAGTCCAAATAGTAGTTCTCTTGTTACCCATTTTTATCATATAATTATCAATTTTCACTAAGAATAACACTACGAATTTTTTTCGCACAAAACTAGTCAAAGCATAAGCATGTGCGCGGGCAGTTTGCTCAGTATAAGATGATGATACAAAGGCATGTCAGGTGTGGCGGGGGAGTGAGTGGCAGGGTCCGGCGCTAATCCCGCGCGCTTTACGGCAACAATTGTTTCGACAGAAATTGGTTATTGGTTAGGTGATTTTGCCGAATAATGTTCGGCCGAATATTTGGTTCGGTAAAAGTTTTACCGAACTTTCGGCCGAATATTCGTATTCGGTGAAATCCATGTTCGGCCCATCCCTACTTTATAGTTTAATATCGTTTTAATTTTTATAAAAAGTTTATATACAGATTGAAACCTCCTTTATTCTATTTACAAGATTTAAAAATGTAATTAAAAAAAATACGGCGGCGAAATTGTTAGTTATTCATTACGTCAAGAAAAATTAAAATTGTTCTACTGATGTTAATGAAAAATTATTGTTTTATATAATTCAATTAATGAAAAGGTATTCTTTTTCTTTTTTAATTTAACGTGACGTGTGAGCTTTAAGAGCTTTGAGTATTTAAACTCAAAGTTTAAGAGTCATGTCACGTCGTCATTTGAGTTGAGATAAAATGTCACGAGCCGTAGGCTGTTAGAAAATGGTGCTATTCAACGCATCGTTGCTGAGGCCCTAAACAATAGCCAACACGTAATATCAAGGTTGTGGTCACGTTATCGCAGTACTGGGGATGTGGCTGGAAGGCACACGGGTAGATATCGTGTTACTACGCAGAGGCACGATCGATTTCTCCATGTGACCGCCAGAAGACAACCCAATATCACAGCCATGCAACTACTTCAAAGGCTCCAGAAGAACTTTGAGGTTGCAAGACCAACTTAGGTCTTCATGCTCGAAGACCGCAGTTCCAGCATTGCGCTGTGGCAATCACGGTCGGCGGCTTTCATGGGCTCGGGAGTATTTACAATGGAGTGACGAATAATGGTTTTTGGTGCTGTTCATCGATGTGTCCCGTTTTGGGTTTCATCCGGATTCACGAGGAACACGCGTTTGGAGGACTTCAGGGAGAGTTAGCCGGCTACGGCACCCTCAGGAGGTCCACTTGTACCAAGGTGGGACAATCATGGTCTGCCCACACCATGATTGTCCCACCCATTGTGAATTCGTCTTGGCGGACGAACTCAGCTCGCTTGGATCCAAAGTGGTATGACATTAGAGCACGTTATCGTCCCACACAGAATCCAAATGGGCCAGGAATGGAGGAGGAAACTCATGCATGATAATGTTTCATCCCATAATGTTCCTTCCCATACGGCGCGGCTGGTGTCGGCCGCTCTCCGAGACCTCGATATGCAAGTTTTAGATTGGCCTGCACAGTCACCCGACTTAAATCCTATCAAACATGCCTGGGACATTATGCAGCGAAAAGATTTGAAATATTTCCCGCCAAATATGACGACAGAACAACAACTTTACAAACTTTACGGCTCGACCGAGGAAGGACCACGCTCTCATAGAATACCAACATAAAATAGTAGCTTACTACTGTGTTTCGTATGGTGAGTGTGGAGAACCGGAAACCCTAATTACTGGAAACGGGACATTCCATCTTAGTCCTCACGGGTGACAACGCATCTGCATTTTGATTTGTAATCGAGGATTACTTACCATCAGGTGGACTGTGTGCTCGTTTGTCACCCTATTCTATAAAAAAAACGGCCAAGAGCGTGTCGGGCGAAGCTCAGTGTAAGGTTCCGTAGTTTCCCGTCCGTCACAATAAGTGTTCCCACTTATGAGTTTAAAGGTGGGTATCCATTATGTACGCGCTCCAGCAGCGCTCCGCGCTCCTGCAACTGCTCCCGGTAGTGGGTACTGTTGTTTCCATCCAAGTTCAAAATGATTCTCCTAGAAAGTCCTTATAAAGTTCTACTTTTCAGATTTTTTTCATATTTTCCAAACTTATGGATCAAAAGTTAGAGGGGGGGGGACACATTGTTTTTTACTTTTGGAGCGATTATTTTCGAAATTATTGACATTATCAAAAAAATGATTTTAGTAAACCCCTATTCATTTTTAAATACCTTTCCAACAATATATCACACGTTAGGGTTGAAATTAAAAAAAAAATCACTTCCCACTTTACATATAGGGGGGTGAAAAGGACCCTACAGGCGGGACTAATAAACAAAAGGTAGGAATCGAGGCTTCTCTCGATCCGGCCTCCTATAACGCCGACGGGGGGTTCGGGAACAACGTATGTGATCTCCGCAACGGAGTAACACACAAGGGCGATAACCTCTTCCTTTTCAGCAAGTAGGTTCAGACGGGGATTACGGGTCTTCCGAAGTCGTCCCGGTCCCGACGCCTTAATTCTTCGATGTGGACTGTATAACTTAAGGGATGAATTACTTGGGAATGAAACAGCAATTATCTTCAAACCGTTCCGTGAGAGAGTAATCACTTTTCCCTATCACTTCCCTACACTTTTTCTTTTCTTATTGACTGCTGGTAAGATCCCCGAACGAACAATTTTTTGAACCCGGAGGAAAAACCCAAGAACGAATTGCAATAAAACCTATTTACTATCCTACCCCTAAGCTAAACGCGAAAGTGAGCCGCGCCATTTGCGCGCTTGCGCAACTTAATTACATGAATTTGTTCTATTACTCTCTCACGTTTCACTCAATATCTTTATTTACTTAAGTCATACATAAATACAATTTGTCAATATAGGTAGTACAAAACAATATCTACACTACAATATACATTATATTTTCATATCACAAAAAACCTTTTATTTATTAAACGAAAACTGCCTATTTTAATCACAAGTTCGAAACCGAAATTTCTTAAATATTTAACACAGAAAGTTAAAACAATGTTTTTCACTTGAATTTATACATAAGTTAGCTGATACAATAATTTAATTTACATTTTCTCTATTTATTTCACTATTTAAAACACTTTTAAATTTCTTATACAAAACTATCATTATTTCACTTATACACAGGAATTTTCACATAAAAATAACACAGAATTCACCTTTTTAGCACATACAATCAACCTGAAATGTTTTACAAGTCATTTTTACATAAATTGTTGAAATTACAAATGTTTTAAATTTTTACATATTCGGCCTCCTAAGGGCGTGGCCAGCGTGCTTCCGTGTACTCACGCTATGTGAACAACTAACTTTGCACGGCTCTCGGCTATCAGAAAAAATGAAATTCTGAAATACACCAATTTTATCAATATTTGGCAAATTAAATGCTTTTATACAATTTTCGAACTGTATGAAACTATCTTTAATCAGATTTTTATCTGATAACAATATAAATGAATGTTCTCATTAATCAATCATAACAAATAGGCATTTGTTTTCGTATAAAACATATCAAACTCATATAAGACAATACTTATGCAATTAATTTCCGTTAATTCTGTTTATGCACAGAGTGATTATCTCGACCGGGGAACAAATCCGATCTCTAATTTCACTTTAATATTCTTATGAATTTACATCATTAGAAAGATGATTTCAACCGGGGAACAAATCCGGTAACATAATTTATATCTTAAATTCCTTACGAATTTATTAAGCGATATTACTTAGGAAAACAAATAAACTAGTCCGGCCTGGGAGTCGAACCCAAGACCTTCTTATCATTAATTCGACATTTCTTCAAGATTTAACTAAGCATTTTCTTATCAGAGCGTCGTTGCTCGATAATCTGCCTTTTTTAAAGTTATACGTCATCGGTTGACTTAATAAACTGAAAGATTCTTATAGGCGCGTCGCCAACAGGGGGCTACCCTAATAAAATATTTTTTCCAATTTTTATCTTACCACTTTGTCGGCGTGATTGATACACATATTGGTACCAAATTTCAGCTTTCTAGTGCTAACGGTCACAGAGATTAAGCGAGGACGGACAGACGGACAGACAGACATGGCGATACTATAAGGGTTCCTAGTTGACTACGGAACCCTAAAAAAGAACGTGGGGCCTCATACCGCAGCAAGAGATTGACAGTATGAACAGTCGATGTCGATGTGTAATTAATGTAAGAGGTGGCAACACTGATTACTAATAATTAGGTTTCATATTTTTTTTTCAATTTTAATTAAAACTAATAGTTTTATAAGAAGAAATGTAGTTTTTTCTCATACTAATTATCTACGGCGATTAAAAAAAATTAACATTTTTATTTAAAACAAAAAAATACGAAAAGTTTTATTTTATTTTTTATTAAAGACCTTAAAATAACCTACCTCATTCTTCCATTTACTATATCAGAAATAATTCATAGGTTTTCAGATATTTGATGAAATATAAAATATCCCTAGATTCTGTTGATGTGTTTGATGTGTCCGTCTGTGCGTACAGCTATATATACATATATATATATATATATATATATATATATATATATATATATATATATATATATATATATATATATATATATATATGGTTGTAGCACGAAATACCTATGGTATATACTATATATATATGGTTGTAACCTTTTCACTGGAAACGAGGCATAGTATCTTAGTCCTCAGGGGTGAGGTTATAACGCATGTTCATTTTGATACATAGTAATTCGAGGACGGGTGGCCATAGTTTTCTCTGGGGCATTCTATGTTGAAGTCTATCAAATAACACAACTATTTTTATTTTTGTTCAGTCATTTTCTTATTACTAATCAAATTGAACACGAAATAATAACAAAAATCCATAATGAACTACCCTAGTTGACAACGCATCTGCATTTTGATTTAAGAATAATTGTAGATGTTCGTGGGCCGCAGCATCTACTTACCGTGGACATCTACAGGACTGTGTGCTTGTTGGTCACCCTTTTCTCTCCATATAAAAATCAATAATTGCTGTCAGATAGCCCAGCTAAAAAAAAGTTTGTACGATTTAGATGAAATTTAAATTTTTTGTAGCGTTTGGGTAGGTCCCTGGATAATTTAGATTCACCATTGGACCGGATAGGTGGCGCTTAAATATAATAAAATCCAGAAATTCGGCTTTATTTCTGAATCTTGACAACAGCGCCACCTACCGGGGCTGTCGCTAGTTCTATAATATAAATGATTGCTTTGTATAAAAATTGTCAAAAATAATTGCAATTTACTTTTTTACTTAACTTGGCCATAAATATTAGGGGGGGGGGAATACCTATCTTGAAGTTGTTATTAAATGTTTATCTAGCTTAGATAAGTTAATCGTTTAACATAACTGGCCGTTCCCCGCGGCGGTGCTTGGTAAGGTAGGGCTTTATTTTCAAAGACTTCGATTAAGACGTGTTTGATAGTTTGGTAAGTTGTAATTAGATATTAATTGAAAACAGGTGTAATACACCTGTTTTCAATATAGTTATAGGGCGTGGGAGAGTTAATGGTAGGGTTTGATTACCATACTCTTATTAGCTTTTAGTATATTAAATCGTGTAATATATTAAATAAATGGTTAAAAGACCGCGGCGTAAAGATAAACATGACGAAATAACAGAATCATCTAAAAATTGCGATGTGACTTATCACATGGAAGAGTTCAGTTTTATTGATTTGGTTTATAATAACTATAATTATGTATGAATGTTTTGTCTTTTACTTATAGCTTAAAAATATTTTAGTCAAATAAAAAAAATATACGAGATGCAAAATTACCTAAGTGTCTTGTAAACCATAGAATATTTGGAATTGACATTTCTACGTAATTAAAAATCTACAATTTTTTTATAGATTGGAAACAGTGGAACGACAGGAAAATCATCATTGCGAAATTATTGATATATCTAAATATTATTCATCGAATCATGTACTAGAAGAAGCTTATAATACACAGGTTACAATATATTCATGAATATTCATAAAAAACGTTGGGAATTGAATCGCACACAGAGAAGCACATTATATTATATGTATATATAATAAATAAAGCTGAAACTAAATGTGGAACAATGTAAATCTAAAAGAAATGTAAATCGTAAAATGTATAGGGACCTTAAATAAAAATGTTTTTTTTTTTAAGTTCAGTCGAATCAGTTTTATTTTAAAATCACCCACATGCTTAAATTTTCAAGTAACACTCAAATAAAAAATAATATCTATTCGTTTATTAAATCTATATCTTACTTCCGTATAACTATTAACTATTTAAACACTCGGGCCTAACCTCGCTAATTCGTTAGTTCAACCTTACTGTCGTTAGATGGCGTTCACATTGATTGTGTAAATGTGTGCGTGCATCATTCGAGGTCATTTGGCTCTTGTAGTCCCCATAAAGGGAGAATTTGCGTCACGATTCTGGCGCTTGACGGTTGTAGAACTAAACGTTAAAGCCAACGAACCTGCTGCCGGTCGCTGGTCTGTGTATTTTTGTTATAGGATAAGGTGACAAGCGAGCACACAGGCCACCTGATGTTGCAATGGCCCGTAGACAGCTATAAGTATCCTCAATTACGAACCAAAATGTAGATGCGTTGTCATCCACGAGGAGTAAGATGAAATTCCTCATTATTAAGATATTAATAGTTACTTTACAACCATCCGCTCAATAAAATAAAATGATTTGTCTTAGCTAGTTTGAAGAGCACCTCCCGCCCTCCCTCAATTGCGTGCACTAATCCCGTCACCACCAATCCCAGCACCACTACCTCGACACCACTACTCTAGAAATACACACCATCGACGATAATACGACACGTGTTTTGCCTCTACACGAGGCATTTTCAGGTGATGCAGACTCTACGGCGACTGACCGCTAAGATTCCTCATTTCCATTAAAAAGGGTCTTCGGTTATCTGCACCCACCATACGAAACACAGCTGCGTTGAGCTACTATTTTACGCTGGTATTTATGACTAGCGTAAACGAGATGGTTACTTATACGATAAGTCAGCATTTGCGGCATTTCCCGTAGGCGCATCTTACGACACCCACAGGACGAAATGGTGTGAAGTGTAGGTGAGCGATTCTCTTAATCCGGCTGATAATATTCTATTTACGATTTTTTTTATAAAACCTCACCCCCACTCTAGAATTTTCTCCAGTATTGTGGGGACTGTTTACACATAAATTTCACGTGGACAAACTTCCAGACCCGGAACAATTATTTTAGGCATTAATATCAGTGAATAACAGTTCAAAAACTCTCCACTATAGCGCTGGAGTAGCTAGAGGGTATGAAATGAAACTAATTAGTAGTTGTCGACAGAGTGTGAAGTGTGCTAAGTAGAGGAATTTAATATTTGTGGTTACTAGAGTAGTTGATGAAACTGCAGTATTTAAAACAATACAAAATTATAAAAAGTTCTTTAAAATTTACCCTCTAGCTATGGTGGCGCCACCCTTATTGAACGCTTTCCTACGGACACTTTTTTATAGAGTTGGTTCTCCTTACTTCTACACTCCATAATATTATCTATGATATTGCAGTTTATTATATGGAGTGCTACCTCCATACTATATACCATGGTTTATTACTTTATAGATGAAGTATGGCAATAGTGAATGCAGACGCTGCTATCTCGTGGGATCTTGTGGCATTTCTTTAATAGTTACTAACTGAAACGTGACTAAATTCTGATAGTACAATAGTAAGTCGCAAGATGGCGGTAAAAATAAAACGTATATAGTAACTTTTAAACTTTTATTACAAAATGACATTTACTTGGACGTTTTTTTACAATTAGTTAATGTTTTTTACTCAATAAGGGTGATATACAAATAATATTTATTTAATATAAAAATATATTAAATAAATATTATTCTATTTTATTCTGACAAACTTGTACAAATCAATTTAGAAATATTTTATTTGGTTCCGACGCCATGGGTTGTTTTCGTAATCGCAAAATCAAATGAACCAGTAGATGGCACTCTTTCCACATTAAATCACGCTATGGTTGCGTTATAAGGGAAAGTACAGCACCAAATCATGTACTTAAACTCTTATCAATATCCTTGTGTTTGGACTATTATACATTACGTATTTTTGGAAGATTCCTCTCTGAGGAATTTACGGAACGGTGAGAAAACTGAAAAACCATCACTGTAAGTTAAGATGGGTTAATAGTTAATACTTAATACCGATATTTGTCAGTATTAGTTAATATGAATATATTCGTCAAGTGACATTATAATATTTAAATTTTAATTAATATATGAATATGACTGATATCTTAATACGACGGTCATACGTATTACTATTTCTATTAATGTAGGTATTAAGTTTATATGATACCAAATTGTGATAGAAAATGATTTGATAAATATTAATGTTGTTATTAAATGATATTATAGTAAAGTATTATCAAAAGTGAGTTTAGGTGACTATAATAAAAATAAATTCCACTGCACAAAACGAGTACCCTTGTTTTATTACTTTAAATTTTAGTTTCTAATATGTAGACACATTTTAATTGAAGTCATGATCTTAAGAAGAGCTATGGGGAAATACCATGACAATAAAACTAATATATCCCCAATAATTTTATTAAAATAAAATATATAAACTGAAAAAACTTTACTATATTAAATACACTATTAAAAACACTACTAGAAAGTCAACACAATATTAGACATCTATAAAGAGTTGTTGTATTTGTAAAAATACTTGTAAAATATCCAATTGAAAATAGTCTCTACGGTTTAAGCAATAGAAAACTAGTATTCCCCAAACACTCATATTGGTTAATTCATTCGGCTCGCTCACTCGCACCGCCCGTCATAGTTACTATACGAATGATACAGATATCGGTTAAGACTTAAGAACGTCCGATGATATTATCCAACCGATGTTGAACGGTCGGTGTATAAATGAAGTGAATATGAAATATTAGCATATCAGAATCTGTTGGATTACTGATCTATGAATCCAACTAATATCTTAACGAATACGAATATATCGGTTACATCTTTAACCTACTATTTTACGTCGTTAAATGGACACCTAAGATGAGTCGTACTTGGTAAATTTCGTACTATGTGCACCTAGTCCAATTCCCTATAAATACTCGATCCGAATACCTGTTCCACCTAGTCCATAAAGTATCAAGTATGCATAAAGTTTAGTATTGTTGGAATAGGATACGCTATAGTTTCAAGTACCATATTTTACGTGTGCACTGCTGAAACGTGTGCAATAATGAATTCATACATCTTCCCTTCGTACTTTACAAAATTATTATAATTATTCTCGTAACTAAATTACGAGAGTTAAGATTATACGAGAAATAAATTAAGATAATTTACTTCAAATGCTACTTAGTAGTACTTCAAAGTACGTGTAGATGGCGCGTTTAAAGAATTATTTCATATGTTTTAAAATTTGTTTTTTTTTTTTATAAAAAATTTTTTAAAAGATGTTTATCTTTGATTTATTTGAAAAACTCTGGAATGGGAGTACCTACTCACCTATTGATTTTGTATGTCTTGATTTTAAGCTGCTATATTTTTTTTTACTATTGCTATAATTCTATAATTGGTTGATGCAGCCCATACTAGTTAATGACGGAAGGGAGAATTTAAAGTGGATTATTTTCATTTATCTCTCATATAATCTTAATAGTAACGAGACTAATTGTAATATTTTTTAGAATATTGTTTGCATAATTCTTATAACATTAAAAAAAGAATTGTTCTGAAAAACAAAAAATAAAAAGTGAGTTTGTCATATCCGGCGCACGACTGAAGTTTACGAACGATTATAAAATATATAGTAGATTAGTAAATTTGGGTAAATGAACGCATTTTTACACTACTGAAAGCATGCATGATACATTTACTTATATTAATTATCTATATAATTTATATTCATCAAAATAATTAATACATAGTCATCGAAACGTAAATTGTTTACGTTTCCAATACAATGTTATGTAGTCATGGAAACATGAAAACAGCGTCCACCGAGATCACATTCGCATGAGTCCGTACTTCCTACATATAAAAAAGTATTAGACATTAGACAATAGACACTCGCCTGCCTTGTACTCTTGTACTAGTATTTGGTTGAACTAGTCCGAGTCCCGACTAGTCTCGAGTCTCGAGTATTAACAGACAAAGATAGAAAGACTGCGGAATAGTCTAGTTAAAAAAGGACAGAATATATTATAACACAACATGAGTGCGCGTCACGTTACCTTTATGTTCATGGATTATATAATATTTAATAACATGGGCTACTTTGGACTCCCGCACAACATCTCAGGGAGGAGGGAGCGGCTGAAAAACAGCTCTGTATGAGATCTGTATCTCGTTACAGACAAAGCTGAGCCGTCTCCTTTTGTCTCAGATAATTATAATGTTCTTTTGTTTTATCGTGAATGTAACTGTGTGTTTTAGAGGCAATAAAATTTATTATTATTATTATTATATTTTGTACATATCTATATTCTCCCCATATATATACAGTAATCTATGATTCTCCCTATTAAAGAGGTAACTTAAAACCTAATCACACGGGCCGAAGCCAAGCGTGAGCAGGTGCTAGGTGATGGTGTAAGCAGAGGTGACGGATGACGTGGTGAGGAATTTGCGTGTGAGTCGGGAGGTGTTGAGAATGACAGCTCTCTGCAGGGTGTGAAGTGTGTGTTGGGGTACTTGCAAAATATCTAGACTGCGTTGTAGGCTTTTAGGTATAACTCCGGTAGATGAGATAACTATTGGGACTATATGGATGGTTTCTGATCTCCATTGACGCTTGAGTTCTATAGCTAAATCTTGATATTTTGTAATTTTTTCAGCTATGGTGGATTGAATGTTATGGGTGTTTGGTATGGCAATGTCAATAAGGTAAGTAGTTTTGTTATTTTTGTCATGCACTGTGATATCGGGCCTATTGAAGTGAATAGTTTTATCCGTGATAATAGTCCTGTCCCAGTAGATTCTATGATTATTGTAATAGTGGAGACGAACTGTCCACTATTAACAGACTCCGAGTGGTTTTCTTTAAGGTGGAGAAATGAAACTACTGTTTATGTTTATGAATGTACTGTCGAATGGGATTCGGAATGGAATATCTTTTGCATCAACCTTGCCTATATTTATATGGCTGGCTCACTATTGATTTGCCAATGGTAACAATTAATATTTTGCCTAGCCAATTATATTGCTTATTTTATGACCAATGAAAACTATTTAAAATATACAATTATCTACGTTTCGTTTCCCGGCGTGAGACTTGTTTGTTGTTCACGAAGCTACGTCGCTGGACCGGGCTATATAAGACATGCAGATCGGTGCGCACGCGTAGTCGGCGGGCGGCGGCGGTGTGGAATACAGCTCCGGAACAGCAAGAGGAAACGAACTGCGGCGTTGAAGAAACGGCTCACCATTGGTCGACGGATACGTGACGATAGCGGCGTGTGAAGTCGGTGTGGCGCTGAATGATATTTGCGGCTGCTTCTTGTTTCTTTATAAGAACGTCAAATTATCTATATACAGTCCGCAGTATCTCAGTAGCCAAGAATAATTAGGAAATAAAATGTTTTTTTATTTATTCTCGCCTTCCGCGTTATGGTAGCAGCGGAGTATATATTATTTATTCCCGTTTAGGTTTGATTAATCTGGCTGCTACAATTATTGTTTTCTAATATGGTGTCCGGCTTATATTTGTAATATGGTGTCCTTTTTTGTATGAGTTTAAATTTAAGGGCGAGATATTGGTGTATTATGGAGGCGACCTGGTCATGCCGATGCTTATAGTCGGTTTGTGCAAGGGCTCTACAGGCGGATGTTATGTGTTGTATGTTTTCGGGGCTAGAGTGGCAATGTCTGCAAGTATCAGTGGGGAGGTTAGGTGCACGTATTATGTGTCTCTGGAAGTTTCGGGTATCGATGACCTGGTCCTGGATCGCTAACATGAATGCCTCCGTCTCTGGGAAGAGTTCACCGCGCCTCAGCCAGGCGTTCGACGCTTTTTTGTCGACATGTGACAGCTGCAGGTCGTGGTAGTGCCTTCCGTGTAGGGACTTCTGTTGCCATGAGGCCATCTTCTCTTTTAAGTCAGTGATCCGTTCACTGCGTTGTGTGTTTCGGTCCGCGAGGTTAAGTGGTGTGAGGCGTTTGTCGGCTAAGGTTACTATTTCGTGGAGAAGTGAGTGTTCTGAGCGTTGATGGAAATATTGTCGAAGGGATTTGATTTGTTTATTGTGCAAGTTGAGGACATCTATTATACCTCGTCCTCCCTCGGATCTTGAAAGAGTCATCCTTTGCACGCATGATCTAGGGTGGTGCTTGCGGTGAGTCGTTAGAGATTATTATTATGGAAATTTGGTTCAAATTCAAATGACTGGCAAACTAACGATTTAGGCAAAGACAACCCGAGTTGAGCGCCCAGTAACTACAGTCTACGGCAACAAAATACGAGTACGACGCGTAGGCACAGTGAGACTAGATGGATCGAGTATTTTAAAAGTTGGAATAGGTGCAACCTAGTCTCGTTAAATACTTAGTCCCTGGATCTGTTCTAGTATATACGCTTCATCTCTACTATGCACTGCCCTGATATGGAAAAAGGCTGCTAAGGCTAAGTGCATTTTGTCGATTTTGAGCTTTCGGCACCACTAGACTAAACAAAAAATTCTCTATCGACCAACATGGAATTATATTTTTAGGATTGATAGCTCCTGAGACTGAGATACTCGTACGAGGGCGGCACTGAAAATTTTGGGAATCAAGGAAGTGACCTATTAAATATTAATATACAATTTAAAAATTTATTTATTGCTTTTCGAAGTATTCTCCGCGAAATTTGACACATTTTTCCATACGATGGAACCAATCATTGAAATGGCCGTTTTGTAGGCGTCCACAGCTTCTTCAGGTGATGAAAATCTCTGTCCACGCAATTTATTCTTTATTTTAGGTAAAGTATAGAAATCATTAGTGCTTAGGTCGGGGCTGTACGGCGTATGGTCTAATAATTCTATGTTTTCTTGCACTAAAAACTCTTTTGTTCTGTGTGCAGATTCGGTTGCAGTTCTCTTTACGGAGTTCAGAAACGACCTGTGGCAAACAAGTGCTAGCATACCATTCTGCATTAACCGTTCTTTGTTCTTCAAGAGGAATAGTCGTAACATGGCCAGTTTTGGAGACAAACGTGGCCACCATTTTTTTTGCCACACTCCGTGAACGACCAATTTTTGTTGGCTTTAACTCATTTTCTAACACCCAAACTCGTGACTGGTTTTTTGTTTCGGATTCGTACGCGTATATCCAGGATTCGTCACCTGATACGATGCTGTATACAGCATTTGAGGATCCTACGTGGAATCTTTCGAGAGTTCTGACGCACCAAGTAACGCGAGCCGCTTTTTTGCTCTTCACAGAGCGAATGCGGTATCCATCGGGAAAACAACTTTTATACACCTAATTGTTCATACAAGATTATTTGTATTTGACTCATGCCAATATCTAAAGTTGCCTGAATTTCGCGGTATGTCACATGTGGATCTTCCTCAATCAGCTTACGCACAACATCAACGTTTTCTTGGGTGATTGCAGTTTTTGGACGACCTTGACGGGGATCATTACTGAGCTTGACACGTCCACGTTGAAATTCAGCAAACAAGCGATAAATTGTGGTTTTGGATGGGGCTTCATCACCAAATGCAGAAATCATCCGGTCAACACACTGTTTTTGTGTTAAACCACTTCGAAAGTCATAATAAATCATCGCTCTTGAATTTTCTCGAGTCAATTCCATTTTCTCAACGACTAAACAAGTTTGACAAAACCTTGTGACAAGACCGAGAACCTTTTTTTAAATAAATAAATGGTATTCGATTTTTAAAACCAAGGAGTTTTCAATTAAAAAGATTTTAATATGACAGGAACAGGGGAAATATTCCATTCCCGGTACTTTTAGTGCAGCCTAGGTACATTAAGCATTTTGGCGGTTAAGTGAAAATTTTCTTTGCTGTCATACGCTAGAAATCAGTAAATATGCGCTGTTACGCTATATATAGCCGTTAAGAGATTTTAACGATTTATTTTCTTAGTTGAAATTTAATATTTTGATTTTATAAAACTAAGAAAAAATGCAGTTAACCACATTTTCTGCAAAGCAAAGGGGCAGTTAAGCGTAAGTAACTGCTTTATTCCTTAGTTGCAGTCATGCTAGTCTATACCTAATAATATGCTAAAAAGCGGTAAACACTTGTAGTAGAAGCTAAAACACGGCTAAAAACACTTAACTGTTTTCAAGCGTAGAATTTAAAAAATACCTATATAAAAATCACGTACTTCCCAAAAAACATTCACTGCTGTGTATGATGAACCTTTGAATTATATTTGGAACAATATTTAAACAGCGGCAAAGTGAATGTGCTACTCTAAAAAGCGTCTAAGTGTAAGTTTATCAATCGATGTGTACGTGAAGAATTAGATCAGCAAGTTTTAAGAATTAAAAAAATTACGATCAGAGCTTTTGTCCGAGTGCGTCAGAGGTATATTCTTTGGTTTGGGTTGTGATTTAGAAAACTGTATAATAGTTCTCCGAAAAAATCTCGTGAAAAAACGAAAAAATAATTTTTGTTCCGATCTGCACAGTATGAACTTATGGTATCTTGAAGTGTTGCAGTTGTATGCTTGGGTTGGGATTTTATTTTATTAATTATAGGATCGTCTTCGAAAACCTTAGGCCCGGTTTACATTTTGAGAAGTGACAAGTGCGAGTGACAATGATAAGTGACAAATGACAAGTGCTTAGTGCGTGTGAACAGGCAGTGACAAGTGACAAGTGGGAATTAAATACCACTTGTCACTTGTCACTTCTCACTTGCCACTTGTCAGTTGTCACTCGCACTTGTCACTTCTCAAAATGTAAACCAGGCCTTAGTCCCCCGTGACCATGAGTGCTGTAAAGTGCTCGAAACGTCGGGAATATAAATAAGTTAATATACGCGATAAAATCCGTAGAAATTAGTTTTATATAAACGTGTAATGTTCGTGTAAATATGAGAAATCGTTACATATTTATTTTTACACTTATATTTTTCACTAATTTTAAATTTAAGTTCATGAACTTATATATGAATATTTTGTTTAAACTGGCATCCCCATTGAAATTGCCACAGTCATACCACATACAACTTACCTAGTACTTGACCTAAATAAAAATGAAAATTTTAGCTATTTTTATATCGTAAAACCCTGATTTAGTTAGTACTTAAAAAGTAGTCAATAATAGCACATTTTATTCAAAATCCTCTCTAATATGTAAAAAAAAAGCGTTATATTCATAACAAAATAATTTTAAAATACGCTACGGCCAAGGAGTGTTCAATTCAATTTTGAGGCAGCATGCGCTGCTACTACTGTTGCTCGGGTGCCAAGCAAAAAGGTCTGACAACAGTTTTCATTGTACATAACTGGATTTGGATTACCATTACACCAAATTCATAAACTAATATTTTTCGTAATTTAATATTAAATTGTTTCCGAACGCAAGGGACCTCTCCCTTCTTATACATATTACTTGAGTATTTATTTATTTTTTATTTTACACCTTGAGTAATGTCTTGATTTAACAAAGGCAAGAAGTTACTGAGCATGGCGAGAGAAGAGACAGCGGAAGATTGTAAACCATTTAAACTTAATCAGTGGGCACATTGGACACGACTGGCTCCCCGTTCTTTAATAATTGATTCACTTTAGTTTTGATCATTCTCTATGGATCTCATAAGTGATTCTGAATCAATTTACAAAATTTTGTCAACTCCAAAAGTTAAGCCGGATGTTCAAACTTGATATCTCACAACACCAAAATAAAGATACACAATGAATTCACCTCACTGAAAACGAATAAAACGCTTTGAATATTTTTTGTTATGAAGAAATGGTACCATCTATAAGCGATTATTATATTATATTTAATTGTATAGTTAAATATAGCCTATAGCCTAGCCCTGCATTTTGCAGTGCATCGGGGATGTAGTACTACGCCAACGTTGTTATGTGCACTCAGTAGAAGGTTATTAGTGGTATAATAGAATATTTTTTATTCAATATAGATTACAAGTAATTCTTATTGAAAGGCTATAATTTACGTCACCACTGGTTCGAATAAAAACCTCTGTCCTGGGAAGTACCAGCAAACCAGACTATCCAGTCAAGGACACTGAGTATACATACATGGAGACACCAGATATACACACATGTGTGTATACCAAGTGCCACGAACTAGCCCTGAAAATATTTAAATTAATGTTTTAGTGTTGTTTTTATTCTGTTTTACCAACACTTCTATTTTTAACACTTTTATGGACCAAAATTCTGAAATAAATTCATTTTATTCTAATTTTATTTTTTTTAAGAATTGATCGCTATAGATAAAAACTGTGCCACCGATGAACATGTCCCAGAATATATCCAAATATGCCAAAGAGCATCGTTACATTAAATTAGCCGATAAAGATTTTAACACCGGTGAAGCTTTGAATTCAGTAAACATGCCGCCGAAACCGAATAGCTCCCAATTAAAAGCAGTCTATGTTTATCTATAAGTAAAAGTATGTAAAATTAGTTACTCCTTGCCATCTACAATACGTCTTCCAATACCAGTAGAAGAGCGCCATTATTAAGAATAAAGCGCTGAAGATTTTGACCCAGATGATTCTGTAAAAGAATGGACTACCGTCCGTGGAGATGCCGCAGTTCTGATTCCGAAGAAGACGACAATCAGTCGACTTTTTGCAACCTACCAATTTCCATGATAAAAAATCAGTAAATAAATCAGATTCATCAGATCGGATTTAGCAGAAGATGAAGAATTATAATTGAAATTGGATTAGTAGAGCAGAAAATCACATTTCAAAATAAAAAAAGAGATTCTTTAATCCCTTGCTATTCCTTATAATTGTTTGTGCTAAGCATGAATAAAGTTTTATTATTCTTTAAACTAAAGCACATTTTATTTTACACTTAGCAACTTTTCAAACTTACATAACAAAAATATACCTATGCTAATGTTAACGAAAAAAGCGGTTCAGTGAGATTGATGTACATTTAGCTACCTTTTAGTTTAGTTGCACTTCTATTTAATTTGATTATTTGCTGATAAACTATACTACAAGGCGGTCATATCACTTAACAGCAATAAAGTGTAATCCAAGTGTATAATTTAAACAAAGCGTCAAAAATCAAAAGAAAGTTAAAGTAGGTTAGCCGCATTCTTGCGTATGATTATTATCAATGCTATAGTACTAAAAAGCAGTTAAGGTATACTTAACGGCCTTTTATATTGTAATCAATTTAAATATAATGTTTCAATACTTACGTTAACTACATTTTTAGAGTTTACAGAAATATGCCAATAATTTCATTCAAAAATATTTATGAAAGATTCGTAATTTTGTTTTACATGGATTCCAATAGTTGCAATAACTTTTTCGGTGATATCTATCAAGAAAACCAATTTCGCCCTTTTTTCAATTTTTCTCGAAACATACTTTTGTGGCTTAGCCGCCTTCTTCCGTATCAGGGCAGCGCAGTACAGTGTAAAAAATATAGTACCTAGTAGTTAAATTATTAAATACTGCTGTATGTCGAACTGGAGTGTAAAGAATTAGCGATGGGTCGTCGACTCGTCGACGTATTTGTCTTTAACGAAACTAGACCGTCCATTTTCGTTTTTCGTTCATCGACTAGTCGATCAAATAGTTAAATTTCTCAACTAGTTTACATCAACTTGGTTTAGGAGATGTTTAAATTTAGACTCCGCGACGTCGTCTATGGATCGACATAGTCGAAATACGTAGACCGTAGACTAGTGTAATGGCCATCATGTATTAAGTCGGCATCTATTTTAATTCGACCTTCTCTTCATACTTTTCCAAGCTAAGGAATGACTGAATAGAGTTAAATATAATGTCGTATTCAGACGTGGTGAGAATATCAATTGATTTTATGTACATTATTTTTTTAATGCAAGATTTTAGAAATATTTTAATTTAAGGGGAAATATAATGTCAAATGGCTTAGCAAGATCCTTCGTTATGCCGAAAATATTGCAGCATTAATTTTGAAATAAATATATGGTAAAGTTAAATATAGTTTACTTTTCCAGTTAAAAGTATCTCCTGTTCTTTATAGCGATGGGCGTTGAATGAACGAACTAGTTAATTCCACCGTCGACGTACTGTGAACGAGTAGACGGTTTACGAACAATCAATGGACTAGACTAGTCGAATCTATAAACGGCACAATTGAAACTACATAACGTTCATTTCGACTAGCAACACGACTACAGACTCGAGAACGTGGTCGGATAACTTTAGTTCATATGTTCGTTGAAATAACACAAATAATTAAGTGCAAATTTGAAATTTGAGGTTTTAAGAGGATAGAGTAAGTCAGCTCAAATTCTAATTTCGCCCCCACTTCCCCGCGCGTCGTATGCTATGTACCGATATGTTTGTGATCACTAATACTGTAAGTAGAAAGGTCGTTAGACACTTATTTCATTAGGTTTATCATATTTATGCCTGGTTCTTAACGCCAAGCCAGCTGCTTCTTATTTTTATCACGGTTATTTCCCATTTTAATTATACGTCGTACTGTTGCGTTATGTATATTCTGATCGTAAGCGACACAACTTCTCCCTTCAAAAGCCTAAGCGATACTAACGGGGCGACAGGAATCAAGCTCAAGACGCCGATAGTTTAGGTAATTTCTTTTTACAGTGAAAATAATGGTATTTTAAAAAAAGTAAATAACATAAGCACTGCTTTATAGTTAGTTCAGTTAGTATGCAAAGTTTCATGATCTTATTTAAAATATTTTATGAATAACAGCGGTAACAGGTAACTTTGGTTTTTTTTCTATCGAGAAAATTTTACGAAATCGTGTTTTCGTCTAACATAATCATTAACATTAATCCTCAACTTTACCATATATTTGTTTCAAAATTAATGCTGCAATATTTTCGGCATAACGAAGGATCTTGCTAAGCCATTTGACATTATATTTCCCCTTAAATTAAAATATTTCTAAAATCTTGCATTAAAAAAATAATGTACATAAAATCAATTGATATTCTCACCACGTCTGAATACGACATTATATTTAACTCTATTCAGTCATTCCTTAGCTTGGAAAAGTATGAAGAGAAGGTCGAATTAAAATAGATGCCGACTTAATACATGATGGCCATTACACTAGTCTACGGTCTACGTATTTCGACTATGTCGATCCATAGACGACGTCGCGGAGTCTAAATTTAAACATCTCCTAAACCAAGTTGATGTAAACTAGTTGAGAAATTTAACTATTTGATCGACTAGTCGATGAACGAAAAACGAAAATGGACGGTCTAGTTTCGTTAAAGACAAATACGTCGACGAGTCGACGACCCATCGCTAATTCTTTACACTCCAGTTCGACATACAGCAGTATTTAATAATTTAACTACTACTATATTTTTTACACTGTACTGCGCTGCCCTGATACGGAAGAAGGCGGCTAAGCCACAAAAGTATGTTTCGAGAAAAATTTAAAAAAGGGCGAAAGTGGTTTTCTTGATAGATATCACCGAAAAAGTTATTGCAACTATTGGAATCCATGTAAAACAAAATTACGAATCTTTCATAAATATTTTTGAATGAAATTATTGGCATACTGTTCTGTAAACTCTAAAAATGTAGTTAACGTAAGTATTGAAACATTATATTTAAATTGATTACAATATAAAAGGCCGTTAAGTATACCTTAACTGCTTTTTATAGGTACTATAGCATTGATAATAATCATACGCAAGAATGCGGCTAACCTACTTTAACTTTCTTTTGATTTTTGACGCTTTGTTTAAATTATACACTTGGATTACACTTTATTGCTGTTAAGTGATATGACCGCCTTATAGTATAGTTTATCAGCAAATAATCAAATTAAATAGAAATGCAACTAAACTAAAAGGTAGCTAAATGTACATCAATCTCACTGAACCGCTTTTTTCGTTAACATTAGCATAGGTATATTTTTGTTATGTAAGTTTGAAAAGTTGCTAAGTGTAAAATAAAATGTGCTTTAGTTTAAAGAATAATAAAACTTTATTCATGCTTAGCACAAACAATTATAAGGAATAACAAGGGATTAAAGAATCTCTTTTTTATTTTGAAATGTGATTTTCTGCTCTACTAATCCAATTTCAATTATAATTCTTCATCTTCTGCTAAATCCGATCTGATGAATCTGATTTATTTACTGATTTTTTATCATGGAAATTGGTAGGTTGCAAAAAGTCGACTGATTGTCGTCTTCTTCGGAATCAGAACTGCGGCATCTCCACGGACGGTAGTCCATTCTTTTACAGAATCATCTGGGTCAAAATCTTCAGCGCTTTATTCTTAATAATGGCGCTCTTCTACTGGTACTGGAAGACGTATTGTAGATGGCAAGGAGTAACTAATTTTACAGACTTTTACTTATAGATAAACATAGACTGCTTTGAATTGGGAGCTATTCGGTTTCGGCGGCATGTTTACTGAATTCAAAGCTTCACCGGTGTTAAAATCTTTATCGGCTAATTTAATGTAACGATGCTCTTTGGCATATTTGGATATATTCTGGGACATGTTCATCGGTGGCACACAGTTTTTATCTATAGCGATCAATTCTTAAAAAAAATAAAATTAGAATAAAATGAATTTATTTCAGAATTTTGGTCCATAAAAGTGTTATGTTGGTAAAACAGAATAAAAACAACACTAAAACATTAATTTAAATATTTTCAGGGCTAGTTTGTGGCACTTGGTATACACGCATGTGTGTATATCTGGTGTCTCCATGTATGTATACCCAGTGTCCTTGACTGGATAGTCTGGTTTGCTGGTACTTCCCAGGACAGAGGTTTTTTATTCGAACCAGTGGTGACGTAAATTATAGCCTTTCAATAAGAATTACTTGTAATCTATATTGAATAAAAAATATTCTATTATACCACTAATAACCTTCAGAACAGTATTGGAGCTCCCTCGCACTGTGCACATAAGAGACGTGATACGTTGGCGTAGTACTACATCCCCGATGCACTGCAAAATCTTGAGATACTTTTAACTGGAAAAGAGGCATTCTATGTTAGTCAGGGATGACTAACTGCATAATGATCCTTAAGGGGATATAATAACTCAGCTCAAACTCTAATTTCGCCCCCTCTTCCCCCGCGCGTCTTATGCTATGTACCGACATGTTTGTAATCACTAATACTGTAAGAACTAAGAAGATAGGTCATTAGATTTCAGTAGGACCTAATGAAATCTAACGACCTATCTTCTTAGTTCTTACAGTATTAGTGATTACAAACATGTCGGTCATATTTATGCCAGTTTCTTTGCGCTAACCCAGTCGCTTCTTATTTTTATTACGGTTATTTCCCATTTTAATTTTACGTCGTCCTGTTGCGTACAGTTATTTTGATCGTAAGTGACACAACTTTTCCGTTCAAAAGGCGAAGTGAGACTAACCGGGCGGCAGGAAACAAGCTTCAAGAAGCCGATAGTTTAGGTAATTTCTTTTTACAGTGAATATAAGCCCTGCTTTATAATTAGTTCATTTAGTATGTAAAGTTTCATGACATAATTTAAAGTATTTTATGAATAGCAGCGGTTTATTGTTCAGTCTGGAGGTAATTTTGGATTTTTTTTTCTATCAAGAAAATTTTACGGAATCGTGTTTTAGTCCAACATATTACTTAAACATTAATCCTCAACTTTACTATATATTTATTCCAAAATTAATGCTGCAATATTTTCGGCATAACGGAGGATCTTGCTAATCCATTTGAGGTAGTATTTTTAATATTTCCCCTTAATCGAGGATTAATCCAGATGTTCATGAGGTGCAACAGTAACCATTTACTTAAGTTACTTTTACTATCTTACGTTGCGTAATTTCCTACCGGATGAGATTCAAGACAGTTGTTACTCTTGTTTAAAACTATAAGGCATGACAATAAAATTAGTTATAAATGAATATTTTAAATCTTTATTAAATTTAGTCCAGCTGTAGCACGTCGGTGCTGGGTGAAAAGCTCCTTGTATATAACACATCTTACATAGATGTCATGTATAACAGAGGGTTAGCTATGACAAGTGGTAAAATTGAAATTTTTTATAACCGACTTCAATATAAATAAAATGAGAACATCGTCAATGTAGTCGAAGTCAATTAAATACGCATTATTAAGGATAACGCAAAGACTATAGGTCAGATCTCGATCAATCGGTTCACCTAGAAAAAAGTTCTGAGGTAACACACTTGAGAACCTGCTCCTTTTTATGAAGTCCGTTGAAAAAAGAAACACTCGCTCTACATGTACGAGTACACTATATTATAAGAGAAAGGAACTTATTCAAAACCGTTACTGGAATTACGAATTAAAATTAAAAAAGTAATGAATTACGTTCGTATTTCGTATACGTACGAAATTTGTTCTGATAGGTTAATTATAAGAAAATATACAGAAAAATAAAAGACAATTAGATTTTTTTATTAAAATAGTAATCGCATTCATTTACATGGTATTATACCACTATTATCCCCTATTTTTCTCTAAGTCTAAACTATTAATTTTTGCGAAATGTTAAAACTAAGCTTTTTTAAGAACTTTAATATTTCGAAGCTTTAATAACTTTAACTTTAATCATACCTAACAGAATTATTACAATGATTATAGCGCCGTCTTTTGTAATATATGTGATAACTCTTCCGCCCCCAAGTGCCACCCTTTCGAGGAAATTTTCCCGTAGCATTATACATTATCTTTGGTTTTGAATGCCATCTAGTGACAAGTATCATCTATAAATACAATTTAATAGAATAGTTTTAGATACTGGAACGTTAAGTTCCAGATTTTTTTTGTATTTTAATTGATCGATCAATCGATCAATTAAAACTACTCTTACGGATTTTATCGCGTTTAATTTTAATTATTTTTATTTTTAATTCCCGACGTTTCGGGTGCTTTCCAGCACCCATGGTCACTGAGGTGTCTGACGTCCCGATGTCATTGTTAAACCCGGAGTATCTTCACCTTTTTTAGGGTTCCGTAGTCAACTAGGAACCCTTATAGTTTCGCCATGTCTGTCTGTCCGTCTGTCCGTCCTCGCTTAATCTTTGTGACCGTTAGCACTAGAAAGCTGAAATTTGGTACGAATATGTGTATCAAGCACGCCGACAAAGTGGTAAAATAAAAATTGGAAAAAAAATGTTTTATTAGGGTAGCCCCCCCTATAACCCCCTAACGTGTGATATATTGTTTGAAAGGTATTTAAAAATGAATAGGGGTTTACTACAATCATTTTTTGATAATGTCAATAATTTCGGAAATAATCGCTCCAAAAGTAAAAAACAATGTGTCCCCCCCCCCTCTAACTTTTGAACCTTAAGTTTAGAAAATATGAAAAAAATCTGGAAAGTAGAACTTTATAAGGACTTTCTAGGAAAATTATTTTGAACTTGGATGGAAACAACAGTTTTTGTACAAACTCATAAGTGGCAACACTTACTGTGACGGACGGGAAACTACGGAACCCTACAATGAGCGTGGCCCGACACGGTCTTGGCCGATTTTTTAATTATTGTTTATGGTCCGATCTATGCAAAATGAACAGACTATGTCTTGAAGTCTTGCAGTGGTATGCTTGGGTTTAGTTTTAATTTTATTGATTAAAGGGTGCCAAGCAGGTGTACCCAGCCTACTTTTGCCTGATTTTCTAAATCAATTAAAATACAAGTTTTTTTCTCAGCCTTTGTTTAGCTTTATCATCATTATTACAATCTACTTCTCAACAAAGGTCTCTCCTGTTGATTGCCTCATGGGATGGAAGTTTTCCAATGTTGCCCGTCTTGGGTTCACAACGCAGTTTTTATTATTTTGGATTATTTTCAGGAAGTTGGTGCTTCCCATCTCCTTTTTCAATTTCCCTTTGTCCCTTCTTACTGTTATGAACCGATGTACAAGGTAGTAATTGTTGTTGTAAGCATTATGTAAAGTATATAAAAGTGATTTTTCATATAATTTAAGCAGTCAAACTCTAACCTCTGTTCGGTACACAACTTTGTTATAGTTTATAATATTCCGAAGTGTAAATTAAATTAAATTAGTTTTGCAGCAGTAAAGGTGTCTTTTTTTTAAAAAGGACCCCAGGCGAGCCATCCTAACAATTTTGGTGTCAGAAGTGGGATATCCTGGGAAAGCAATTAAAGTACTGGGATTCCTAGGTGTTAGGCGCGTCGCGACAAGGAATTCCCGCCCTAATACTTATTTGGCTCCGTGAACCCCAGCGTTCATCACCACGGTCCTTGGGTAAGGCGCCAGCTGTCGACGGTAAGTCTTGGGTACATGTATCTAAGCCCGCACAGTTGCACCTGTGGTCGACGATAAGACTCCGCTATTAAGCGCGAGCCCGCACCGCATCATTCGGAAACTCCTGCTGCTCCATCGTGGTCGACGATAAGTCTCCACTTTCGAGTGTGAGCCCGCATCACAACCCAGTGCACTATCGGATCACCGGACAGTTTGACTCGCCACCAACATCAGACCTTGCATCATCACCACCATCACCACGTGTAAGATCTCTTCACGGACAACGCAACGTGACTTCGAGGTAGCGTCGTAATTTAAAACTTCCTCATTCGTCGAATAGGTACTCAAGCCACCGCTGCAATTGACGTCATCGCTGCAGTGTCGAATTAACTGACACGCTTTGAAAACCAAGATGTTCGTGAGAATCTACATTTTGTGAGTAATTTTTATAATATAAAATTAAAATTTTCTAAAGTTATTAATTAAAGTGAAACAAGTGAAAGTGATTTAATCTAAAAAGTAATTAATTATAAAAGATTGATTTTAACATTAAGCCATTGTATTTTAATATTTATTTGTTTAACATATTTTGTTGTGTTCTGATGATCTGTACTGTATTTTAAAAATATTACCTATTAATTAATGTTCTCTAAAAAAGGTAAAACCTGAAGAAGTTAAAATTTCGAACTCTGACTCCTCAGATAGTTCACTGTCGGTTTCAAATCCAACACGAAAAAATATTAAATTAAAAATGTCCGAAAAAATCACCCTTTCAGTCCTTATCAAATTCGTTAAGCCCTACAATGGAGATCGCGAGTCTTTGCCAGCATTCCTTACGAATTGCGAAAATGCAATTTCATTGGCAAGTACAGACCAACAGAATGTTTTGTTTAAATATATTGTGTCCCAACTTGAAGGAAAAGCACAATTAGCTTGTTGCTTAAAGAAATTCAGTAGTTGGCCTGAATTAAAACAATTTCTTAAGTCAACATTCGGAGAGAAAAAACATTCAACGCACTTACTTGTAGACCTACAAAATTGTAAACAGTTGCCTTCTGAAGATGTGACACAGTATTCATTAAGGATTGAATCGTGCCTTACGCGGATCCAATCCGACATTCACTACAGCTGTGAGGATGAAAAAGAACTTTTGGGTAGACTTGCAGCAATGGAAGATTTAGCCTTAAATACTTTCTTATTGGGCATGAATTCTAGTTATTCACATATTGTACGCTGTAGGAACCCTCGAACTCTATCCGAAGCGATTACACATGCTATCGAGGAAGAAAAGTTATTTAAATTAAGTAAATTATCGCTGCGCTCATCTAAATCGTGCTCAATTTGCCACAAACTCGGACACACTCCTTCCGAGTGCTACAAAAATAAATCAAAGGTTTCCTATCCTAACCTCCACCACCTTAAATCTAATTCTAATTCATTGCATAATAAAAATTCAAATAACGTAAATAATCACTATAATAAACCTCATTCAAATTTTTATCCCAATAAAATATGTGCATATTGCAAAAAGAAAGGCCATTTAATAAGTGAGTGTCGCAAACTCAAGTTTAAAACCAATAATATGCGCACCGATGAGTGTACTGCACTATCAAGTACACGAGTACCGAGCACTAGTAATGTGCCGGACAATAATCACTCTAATGTACACGTTGTTTGCGCCTCTGAAAATAACAACGATAATTTAAACTAAACAGGGTTTCGGTGCCGTGTCTGCCGAAAGGTATTATTAATTTAAATGACAGGAAAACAATTAATCTCTCTAAATCCCGTGTTCCTAAATTATCTTATAAAACACGGATGCCAAAAAATATTAATGAACATTTTTTAAATTCTACATCCAAAAAGTCTTCAATGGAGTCTCAAGGTCGCACCTGTGGTCAATTCTCGGTTGCACAGGATTCTAATTTTAATGCACCTTCATCAGAATTAACATGCTCCACTTCAAATAAAAGACTCGATTCCTGTGTTCCTAAGTTGTTTTCAACACAGGGTAATAAAAAATCAGAGACTCAAAGGAATAAAAATAATGTCTCAATTTCTAATAACATTTGCAATAAAAAATTGAATGGTTGCCGACGTACTCAAAATTGTGAAAAATCTACGTCACTCTCTAGGGTTGGTACACGCGAGAAAACGCATACAATAAATAATATTAATAATAATATTTCTCTGCCTCACGTTATGTTAAAGACTAATTTTAATGAAAAGCCCCTATGTTTTGTTATCGATACTGGTTCTTCGATTTCTATTGTGAAATATTCTAGTTTATTAAATCAACCAGTTCTAGGGACTGATATAATTACAATGAAAGGTCTCAGTGATAATGACTCCACTTGTACATCTCTTGGGTCTATTAAGATTGATTTTGAATACCAGATTTCTTCTAAGAGTAAGATAGTATTTAGTTTTTTGTTTCATGCAATTGACGACACTATTAGTTTACAATACGATGGTATTATAGGTAGTGATTTTATACAACATTTTAACGTAGATATACAGTACTCTATTAGTTCTCTTAATTTACAAGGTCATGCAATACCCTTTTATTTTAGTAAGCCATTATACGTTATACCTCCACGGTCGGAGATGGTAATTGAGTGCCAAGTAGCCAACTTATTAGAAATAGGTGATTGTAAAGAAGCCTTAGTATTAGATCAGAAAGTTTGCGAAGGCGTATTTTTAGCTAATTGTATTGTAATGTTAAAGCCGAATAATAGAGTTAACGTTACCATCTTAAACACTACGGAAAACGAAATCGAAATTAAAAACTTTCAGGTTCAATTGACTCCATACCAACCTATGTCGTCAAAATTAGATAACACTCATAAAGAAATTATTCATAACTTAAATTCTTTAAATATTGATCGTTCTCAAAAGGTACTTGAACAAATACGATGCTCTCATTTAAATTCTCAAGAAAGGAAAGCACTAATGACGTGTAAAACCTCTAACTTCCTTACTTAAGAAAGACACAATCTTTCACTGGTCTTATGAGCAAGAACATGCTTTCAATCAACTCAAACAAAAGTTGGTTACAGCTCCTTTACTACAATATCCTGACTTCTCTCAACCTTTTATCGTAACTACCGACGCTTCTAATTATGCTATTGGCGCAGTTTTGTCTCAGGGCGAGATTGGTAAGGATAAACCTATCGCCTATGCATCTCGTACCTTAAATAAACAAGAAGGAAACTATTCGACTACAGAAAAGGAATTATTAGCAATACTCTTCGGTATTAATACTTTTCGACCGTATCTTTATGGCTATAAGTTTAAGATTGTCACAGACCATCGCCCTCTTACGTGGCTTTTCAATGCCAAAGATCCAGGTGGACGTTTGCTCAGATGGCGATTAAAATTAGAGGAATACGATTATGAAATCGTTTACAAGCCAGGTAGAATTAATTCAAATGCGGATGCTTTATCTCGTAACCCAGTAAACGCTATCACGCATTCTAAATTAAATAAGACTACATATGAACAATTTTTTAAGAAACAATTTACAAAAACAATTTCTAATGATACACAAATTGAGGAGCACAATCAAAGTTTATATACTGCAAAACAAAAAATAATTGCTTGTCCAGTCTCTCTGGACTTTGATTGCTCTATGCCGAACTGCGAACAGCTATTGTCAATGATAAATAATACTGCCGAGTTGTTATCAGCGGAACGCGAACCTGAAACCGTACACTCGGTCGACTCTAACAATAAAACGTTTTACTTTCTTTACACAAAGGTTCATCATTATGACGAGACAAGTTATAAGACAATTTATAATTTATTACGTAAGTTTAGGGACTTAATTATTTCTAAAGATAATTATGATACTGAGATAGCATTATCTGACTTTTCGGAACCATTTACAAAGTTAGTATACTTAAAAATTTACAATATAATATCTTATATTTTCCATGGAACAAATATTAAGGTTCACATATACAAGAATCGAATACAATACCCTTCTCCAGCCGAGATTCCAAACATTTTAAAAGAAAACCACGGGACTACCGTAGCTGGTCACCCAGGTATAAAACGCATGTATAGTAGAATAAAATCTTTGTTTTACTGGAAAAATATGCGTGCAGACATAGAACGCTTCGTTAAAGATTGTACACTATGTCAAATTAATAAACCGTTGCGCACTTGTAATAAGGCACCCATGGTCATAACGTCCTCAAGCACCAAGCCGTTTGAAAGATTAGCACTAGATATTGTCGGTGTCCTACCTGAAGCGGGTCTTCAAAAATTTAAATACATACTAACGCTCCAGGATGACTTAACCAAATTTTCTTGCGCCTATCCAATGATTACTTCAACGACTGATGAAGTCGCGCGTAATCTCATTCACTTTATTTCATTATTTGGGTTTCCTAAAATGATTCTAACTGATCAAGGTTCATGCTTTACTTCAGAGTTATTTAAGCAATTGACTAGCATCCTTAAAATAAAAAATATATTCTCGAGTCCATACCATCCCCAAACAAACGGTGCATTGGAACGTAGTCACGCTACCCTTAAAGAATATTTAAAATCATTTGTAAATGAGAACCATGACGATTGGCACTGCTATCTTGCTACTGCAATTTTATCTTACAATACCACTCCACATTGTACTACTGAATTTACTCCTTATGAATTATTGTACGGACATAAGCCATTTATACCTAGTAGCATATACAACTCTGATGAAAACACAACCTATCACGAGTACATTCGCGCTCTACAATATAGAATGAAATACTCCCGCGAAAAAGCTTTAGAAAATATAAATAAAAGCAAGGAAGCTTCAAAAAGATACTATGATGCCTCTTCGCGAGAAATATCTTATAAAGTAGGTGATTTAGTATATATTAAACAGCACCATAGGTTACGCAAGGCCCTGTCTCCTATTTGGAAGGGACCATTTAAAATCATTAAGGTCAACAGCAAAAATAATGTTACTGTATGCATAAATAGGAAACACGTAAAATACCACATTAATGAAATAAAACCAATGTAAATTATGTAATAATTGTTTCAGATTTCTCCTCCGACCGAGTTATTCAGAACCGATTGAACAAATTGTACATAGTCCAGGATTATACTTCGATCCGACTTCTATGGCATACTTCTACAACGATTATTGGAATGTAGTAACTTATGTGGAAATAATACCTATAAAGCCTTATTTAAAGAAAATTGATCAATCTATTTCAAGTATGTCTAGTTTCTGTTAGAAGGCTCAAAATACCGCGATTATTACTATAGATTGCAAGGATATTATAAACCCGTTAGAAATTTTAATTAACGCTAATTATCTTAAATACGACTCGATATCATATATTATTTCCGAAAACCCTATTAATCGTTTTAAAAGATCTTTTGAATTTGGCGGTCAAATTCTTAAGTTTTTCTTCGGTACATTAGATGCCGATGACGCCAGAAAATACGATGAAGCTATTTCTACTTGTCAGCATAATGAAAACGAGATATATTCGCTAATGAAAGACAACATACACATTGTTCAATCAACCATCAATAATTTTAATGTTTCTATTCGTCAATTAAATAATAACGAAATTAGATTAAATAAACAAATAGAAAAATTGAATTACATTTTTTCTGAAAATTCTAAAATTACTACAGACTTAATTAGTTCAGCAAAAATAAATTCTATTTTTAATGTGATTGAAGGTTCACTGCTATCGGTTTCAAACATACTAGATACAATTTTAAACTCTATTTTATTTGCAAAATCAAACATCCTCCATCCCTATGTCTTAACTCCCACTAAGTTATTTAAAGAGCTCTCTAATAGCAAAATGAGCAAAATTAATGTGGAATTTCCCATTTCCTTATCATTAGAGAATATACATACAATTATTGATTTAGCCGAATTAACTTCGTATTATTATAATAATAAGATAGTATTTGTTATAAGAATTCCTTTAATTAACCCTATTAAGTTTAATATTTACAAGATTTTACCATTACCTACACAGTATGATAAGTATAATTTACAAACTTATGTTCTCATTCATCCTTTCAAGCTCTATGTAGCCCTTACGGATGATAGATTAAATTACGCATTGTTTGATAGTTTAAGTGAGTGTAAAAACGTTAACAATAAGTTTATGATATGTTTATCACCTTCTGTTTTGTCCACAATTAATAATCCAACCTGTGAAACTCAACTCTTGACTGAAGTAATCATGTCACTTCCAGAAACATGCGATTCGAAAATAATATATGGTAATATTAATTTATGGCAAAAACTTAGTGATGGACGATTTATTTATGTTCAGTCTAAACCAAATAAATTGACTGTTAAATGTACAAATAATAATAAGATTTCGGATTATACCGTACAAGGCACTGGTATATTATCTTTAAAAAATGATTGCGTTGCATATTACCAAACATTGCAATTTCACCCATCGCATAATTATAAGTCCGTGCTGCCTAGCCAAATACCAATCGATTTTAACATAGTTGAAGATAATTGTTGCAAATACAATTTATTGAACCACAGTTCTAATGTCCTAAACCCAATTACGCTAACAGATATTGATTTGGAATCGTTAAAATTAGCGTCATATAAATTAGATAGTTTAAAGAATCAAATCCATCAAGCCGAGAATCAGCCTCATATTGTTAAATACGGGCATTATTATTCAACGCTTACTTATATTGTAATTGCCAGTATTTTTAGTTATATACTGTATAAGATATACAACAAATGCTTTTCAAATTGTTGTAAAAATACATCTTGTTGTATCCAGATATATAATCAGTGTTATAATAAAAAATTTAATAAAAACGATACTAATGTTAACACTTCTATTGAACTAACGGATATCTCAGATGAATCAATTGAATGCGACAAGAAATCTATTAGCAGTCTCCCAGAAATAGAGATGAGTAAAAACAAGGAAAGGTTCAATTTAGGAAATTTAACAGAGCCTCCTGTAACCGAAATTTGAGCAATTATTAAAAATTAAAATTTATTGATTACTTTTCTTAACATGTTTCTTATTATAAATTAAATAATATTATTATTTTAATATTTCGGATCATGTTTTAAGTTTCGATTGATAATTAATAATTATTACTAATATTGTTAAGTAACAATTAAAATTGTAAAATTCTTTTAAAAATTATTTTTCATTTTTAAACAAGTTTTTAGTTATTAATCGATTAATATCTATATTACTTTACTTTATGATGTAGCGATTAAAATTCACTCATTCCTTTTTCAAGTTCTTATATTCCTTATTATTATGTTCTTAGTTGTTAATTGAATAAGATTGACAATAAATAAAGCATTAGCTATTGCAATTGTATCTGATAAAATTATTTTAATTGTTGAATGATTTTACTGTATTTCAATATTTTATTGTACTAACTTAGGATCTTGACTTTATCGTATCCTACGTTTATCTCAAAGGATAAGCCTCCGTCTTAAGGGGGGAGATGTTATGAACCGATGTACAAGGTAGTAATTGTTGTTGTAAGCATTATGTAAAGTATATAAAAGTGATTTTTCATATAATTTAAGCAGTCAAACTCTAACCTCTGTTCGGTACACAACTTTGTTATAGTTTATAATATTCCGAAGTGTAAATTAAATTAAATTAGTTTTGCAGCAGTAAAGGTGTCTTTTTTTTAAAAAGGACCCCAGGCGAGCCATCCTAACATTACGACATCCGCGTGATTATATGGTTTAGATGATTCTTTTACAACGCCTGTATACGACACAATTTCTTCGATCAGAATCTATTATCGTAAATATTTAAAGTTGATATTGAATATTGTTTATTAAATTGTGGCCTGTAAACGACGCCATGCACCGAAATAATAATAATGTAGGATTCTGTTCTTTCGATACGTTAAGTTCCAAAGCTCTGTATTTTAGCACACGCTGGGTTCGCAGCGTGGTTATGCACGCCAGTGGTTCCCAATAAATGTTTCTTGCTTACTCTTCTGGCATCTTGAAATATGGGCGTAAAGCCTAGCTGAGGCACCAGTCTTCCACAGCATGACATTGAGACGAAATAAAATAAAATAATTATATAATATTGGAGCCGTGGTAGCTCAGATGGTTAGCACTCGCTGTAAATTTCACAATACGCGAGCAAACCAGGTTCGATCCCCGCCGGCACCAATGAAATTGTTAATTGCAATTTTAAGTGCTGATTTACCACGTGCTCGGCGGTGAAGGAAAACATCGTGAGGAAACCTGCATGTCTGAGAAATAAAAAAAAATTATTTCGAAGACATGTGAAGTTCGCCAACGCGCATTGGGGCAGTGCGGCGAACTATTCCTTGCCCTAAAAACCTCTCAGAAATGAGAGGAGACCTGTGCCCAGCAGTGGGACGTATGTAGGCTGTAACTTTACTTTACTTTATATAATATTGTGCTGAGAAAATAAATCATCATTATTTTTATTTCCAGAAATAAGTCCTCATACGATTGATTAAAACTACTTTTACTAATTTTATCGCGTTTAATTTTAATTTTAATTATTTTTATTTTTAATTCCCCACGTTGCGGGTGCTTTCCAGCACCCATGGTCACGGGGGACTAAGGTGTCTGACGTCCCGATGTCATTGTTAAACCCGGAGTACCTTCAGCTTTTTTTAATTATTGTTTATGGTCCGATCTATGCAAAAGGAACTGACTATGTCCTGAGGTCTTGCAGTGGTATGCTTGGGTTTAGTTTTAATTTTGATTTGATTATAAGGTCCCAAGCAGGTGTACCCAGCCTACTTCTCTATTGAAATTAAGATGTTTTTTAATTTCAATAGCTTCACGTATCATCATTGGTAGGTATCGGTGTTCTTTCGGTAGGATTTGTGGTCTATCAAATCTGATGTAATGGTTGGGGCCGTATAGGATATGATCACAAAATTTGACAAACGAGTACACAGTTCACCTGATGGTAAGTGATGATGTGGCCCATAGACACCAACATTTATCATCTATAAAACATCAAATATATGGAATCAAAATGCAAATGCGTTGTCACTCCTGGGTACTAAGATGGAGTGCCTCGTTACCTGTGAACAGTTTCTCAGATCAAAGGTTCTCTACACTCACCGTACGAAACACAGCAGTATTAAGCTGTTATTTCGCACCGGTATTCTGTGCGAGCGTGGTGCTTCCCCGGTCGAGCCGACCCACTCGCGTTACAACCATAATATAGCTGCAACATGGCTCTACCATGTAATACGTTGAAGAAGATGAAAATACAAACGTTAAAGAGAAAATTTACGATACTTGTATTGGCGCTTATACTGTGTCACATAAAAACCTTTTTTAGCTCTGTGTTGAATCTGTGCCCTGGACGCTGTAAACGGTGTTAGTCTATGTTCTTGGTTCCTGCAAGACTTGCCTAGAGCTTAGTGCAGAAATCACTGTATTGTTTTATAAAGTAATAAGTTTTGGGTTAAATAACCTCGTTATGATAACCGTTGATTTTAAACATGCAAAGCAGTTTCACGTAAAAAATACATAACCTATACTCGTACTCCCACTTCTGAAAGGGTTTTTAAAGGGAAAGGTAGTGTTCGCTGTGCTCCATTGCGTGATGACGTACTACACGTCATTCTGCCTTAATGTTAACGAAATATTTTTTATTTCTTAGAAATGCAGGTTTTCTTACGATATTATCCTTCACCACCTAGCACGTGGTAAGCAACACTTAAAATCGCAATTAACGATTTGAAGATGAACCCGGATTGCTTATTGTGAAATTTACAAAAATTTAGTTATTTAAAAAAAGTCCCGCTGGATTTCTTGTCGGTTCTTCCCAGGACAGTGATAATTTTCCGAATCAATGCTAAATAAAAAGGAAAAAGCATTTCAATCAGTATTATTTATAATCTATATTGAATAAAAAAGTTTCTGTTTCTGTTTCCAACGTTAAAGTCGAAAGAAACTAAGAAAAGACTAAAATAATTTTCATTCAATATAGATTACAAAAAATCTCATTGAAAGTTAGTTAAGCTTTAACTCTGCTTTTAGAGTAAAATTAAATATTAGCAGTCTATAAGAGTCTTATAACTGGGTACCGACCATAATTTTATTTAGAAGCAACAGTAAAGGAGAATTTTTTTTTACAAACAGAAAGAAAACAGATAGAATGCAGACAGAAAACAGTAAACTTTGTTAGAAATATTCAGTAAATTAAACTTATTACTTTTAACTAAAATTAAAATTATTACTTTATGAAAATGAAGAAGCAAGCAAACTTATAGTCCACCTGATGTGAGGATGTAAGTGGTTACTGCCAATGAACACATTTTTTATAAGATAAGAGTGACAAACGAGCACACAGTCCACCCGATGGTAAGTGGATCCTGTGGTCCATTGACAACTACATCTGTCCTCGATTGCGAATCAAAATGCAGATGCGTTGTCACCCGTGAGGACTAAGATATAATGCCTCGTTTCCAGTAAACAGATTCTCCGGTTCTCTACATTCACCATACGAAAAACAGCAGCATTAAGCTGGAATTACTGAATACGCTGATATTTCACTTTACAGCGGCGAAATATTTCGCTCGCGTCACAGTCAATAGAGATAGAAACAACGGACTACCTACACTGCCTGAGGTCTGGATCTGAGGGAACGCTTCCCTTAACAAATATAATAATGTGTGCAGGGAAAACTTTGTATCCCTTTTTAAGCATATTCTGCACACGAAGCTTGCAGAAAGCTATAATGTATGACCGACCCTACTTCTCATCTACATCAACAACCTATGTAATATAAAGATCTATAACGCCAGAGTCATGTCATACGCCGATGATGCGGCTGTTGTCTTTGCCGGTGATTCTTGGGAGGCGGTCAAAACTAGTGCCGAGGCTGGCATGTTGCAAATCGCTCTGTGGCTGAAATACAATCTTCCGACGCAAAATACTTTTAAAACAAACTATATCTATTTTAGTACTAACAACAACTCGCAACCTCAGGCTGATTTCAGCCCTAAAACTAATGAATGTACAATGGACACTAATAAAAAATACCTGTCACTTTCCTGTACAATGGACACTAATAAAAACACCACTATCTAGGGGTAATTATAGACCAAAGACAATCTTGGTAACCACCCCTTAATCATGTCATCAATAAAACGAGGAAACTAACATGGATCTTCAAAACCCTCAGTCATGTAATGCTGGGCGAACTGGATGCGGACTCACCAAATTATCTACTCAACTAAATCCACATATTCTTGCTGAATCCGTCATGGCCTATTGTATTCCTGTCTGGGGTGGTGCAGCAAAAACTCTATTTCTGGAGTTATAGAGGGCTCAGCGTTCTATTATTAAAGTTATATACTTTACGAAGAGTCGTTTTTATACCGATCTTCTATATCGTATCAGTGGTTTACTGTCTGTTAAGGAAGGTTATAGGAAGCTGTATATATTCTGGATAATCCTCAAAACTTACATATCATTATCTTATGATCCACGCCATTTAAATATACGACGTAGAAACATGGTTGCCCATACGTAGAGAACTAAAACCACAGACAATACATATCGCGTTCGGCCTTTCTTTATAATAAAATAACTAAGAATATATATATATATATATATATATATATATATATATATATATATATATATATATATATATATGACAAAACATAACAACTCACAACTGTAATAAACTTTTGTTGAAATGGATTCAACATGAGATAAATGAGGAAAGTGAGAAGGTTCTGGATCTTGTTACATGATTTTTTCAGATTCCCACACTCTAATCACACACACACACAAACACATGCACACACACGCACGCACGCACGCACGCACGCACTCACTCACGCACGCACGCACGCACGCACGCACGCACGCACGCACACACACACACACACACACACACACACACACACACACACACACACACACACACACACACACACACACCCACACACACACACACACACACACAGACACACACAAGACACACACATGCACATGCATGTACTTTTTAAAACGAAATAAAATGTATTTATTTATCATTTATGTATTTATAATATGTGTTGCAGATCGATTACGTTTAAAACTGTCAATATCAAACTAATTATAGTCTGTAGTCAAACAGTCGCGCACAGCAGAAAATGTTGCCAACAAATCATTATAACTTAATTTTGTGTGATCTCAAATGCACATTTTTCAATTTTACTTTTTAGAGGAATTGGAGGAATTAATATCTATAATCCTCTACCGTCACTGCTGTGCGTTTGTGGAGCTCTTTACCTGTCCACATTCGTCGTGCTAAATCTCTTCACTCTTTCAAAAGTCTTGTAAAATCGTGTTACTTAGAACGCTATTAGATAAATTACTTTAGCTTTTGCGTACTCTTCTCATTTAAATCCTTATCTTATTGGATATAATTTGGTCTTATCTATTATAATATGTATTCACCTCATTTTTTCATACGAACCTTCCATTTTAACCATTGTTTTCATCAGTATTCCACGCAAAGGTTGTCTGGGAGAGATCACTTTGAGAGATATAAGACCGCCTGTTGTACATATACTTTAAATTGTACTCGTTTACTATATTTTGGTGTAATATGAAGAATAAATAAACAAAAAAAAATAATATTATTACTTAAAGTAAGTACGCGTTAGTTTGTATTTACATACAAACTAACGCGTCGCGTTAAAATATTCGTGCTACAGCCATAATGCAGTTATAGTGTGACTTTACCAAATAAACATTTGTAAATGGAGGTTTCTACGTTAGTACTTGATTATAACATTACAGCCGTGGTGGCTCAGATGATTATAAATTTCACAGTACGCGAGCGAACCGAGTTCGATCCCCGACGGCACCAAGGCAATTGTTAATAGCAATTTTAAGTGCTGATTTACCACGTGCACGCAAATATCGTGAGGAAACCTGCATGTCCAAAACAAACAAAACAAATATTTTGAAGACATGTGAAGTTTACCAACATACACTGGGGCAGAAAAGAGGGGAGGCCAGTGCTCAGCAGTGGGACGTATATGTGCTGTAACTTTTAACATTTATTACAAAATGACATTTACTTGGACGTTTTTTTTTACAATTAGTTAATGTATAAGGGTAACAAACGAGCACGCAGTCGCCTGATTATAAATGGACCCATAGAATTGAAATAATATTAATCTTCTCCAGACTGAACTCCGGTCACATCGGCCAGCCTCAACGGAGACTAGCCATCTACGCGGGGTCAGATTATAGTGCCCGAGTACGTTCGCAAGCACAGGTGCACTCTTTATGACCTCACTCTCATAGTCCGATAGGCCGGTAAAACCGACACGATAGGACGCGCAAGACCAACAGCTTTACGTGCTTTTGGGTTTTTTTACGTGGGGGTGAGACACCACCAACCTGAACACATGATTGTAGCAGGAATTGGTCTGCTTGACCGGGGTAGACCCACCGACCGACTCTCACGGAATACCAGCGTAATATAAGAGCACAATGTTGCTATGTTTCGTATGGTGAGTGTATAGAACCGAAGACCTTTTTTACTGGAAACGAGGCGTCTTGGTCCACAGGGGTAACAACACTCTTGATGATTATTAATCGAGGATAAATGTAGATGTCCATGGTCTATAGCATTCCCTTACCATCAGGTGGATTCTGTGCTCGTTTGTTACCATTATTCTATAAAAATTGTAAAGTAAAGTTATATTACGTGTTTAATAAAATATAATCCCACCGGGTTTCTTGCTGGCTCTTCCCACGACGGAGCCATATTCCGCAACAGTGATAAATAAAAAAATTACTTATGCAATAAGTATTATGTAGTTTCTATTTAAAGAAGCGAAATACCGCTCATCACGAGATCTCTATACGGCTGATTGACTTGAAATTCGGCATATATACCGCTTTCTGAGCGTGGATACACATTAAGAAAGAGGCCTTTAAGAAAATTTTACCCCTGAGGGGGTGTAATAGTTTGTTACAGCCTGTAATCTATATTAAATAAATATTATTTTATTTTATTCTGGCATACTTGCACAAATCAATTCAACTGACAATTTTAAAGAAAAAATTTATTTGGATCCGACGCCATAAAATACTTTCGCAATCGCAATTTCAAATGGAACAGTAGATAGCACTCTTTCCACATTAAATCGCGCTGTGGTTCTGTTATAAGGGAAAGTATAGGAGAAGATCGTGTACTACGAATCTTTGCAATATCCTTGAATTCTACTCTATTATACCTTAACGTTGACGAATGCTTTTCAATTAATATTTTTGGAATAGTCCTCTTCGAGGAATTTACGGAGCGGCGTGAAAAACCATCACCATCACTGTAAGGTAAAGAAACAGTTTCTAGTTTACGTCCTAAAATGGACACGAAATAGATAGTGGTAATACCACTCTTACCCTATATCGGTTTGTATATCTATAATATCAGATATTATATCTATATATTTCAATCCCATCAAAAACATAACTTGTAAAAAAAACCAAGTCTCGCAACTCAGTTCTTCTACAGTAAAAAGTTGTGAGATCCATGTAATACCAAGTCGGTTAATTTATTCAGTTCCTACTTAACGGTCCTTCTGTTTTAAGTTATTATGTAATTAGCTAACCTAACAACATTTTATAGTGACCATATGAATGTTAAAAATCTTTTATATTTTAAATATATAGATTGACTTGGCAATCGCATTAAGCAATCTAATTTAATATAATATGTATTTCTTGTGAGATACATTGCGATGGCCAAGTCAATCTATATATTTAAAACATAAAAGATTTTTAACATTGGTATGGTCACTATAAAATGTTTTTAGGTTAGCAAATTACATAATAACTTAAAACAGAAGGACCGTTAAGTAGGAACTTAATTAATTAACCGTATTAGCTATAATTCTTAAACTACTGGTTTAAATTAAATGATATTTGAAATATACCATATTTATACAATGCCTACTTGGTTACTGAAAATTTAGGCTTCTAGTTTTATCCACTACGAAGTTAGAGGGGATCGAAAATGGCCTGAACTGCTTCGAGAAAAGAATGGTACGGCCGTGCCGCTTTTTTGCTCGACGTGGCGGATACAGATATATGTGTATCGGTACACAATACTACTCGGTGATACGCGAAATTATTATATATTGTAATATATCTTTAACGTACGTTAATACTTATTGGTTAGTATGTATGATACTCTGAAACGAGTACATTCTACTATGAAGTTTAGTGTATATATATATACATATTTTGTATGAATATGAGATTGTGTCGCCCATTCAACGCAACATGTTTTTCCTACTGGGTCAGATTTGAGGCAGTTGTTATCCTTTTGTGAAACTAGTTTTAATGTCGATAAAATTATGCTGAAGTACCTGTGCGGCATATACATCAGTACGTCAAGGGGATAAAATCGTTTATTTTCTACTAGATCTTCAACGAAATAGAGTCCATTAATTAGGCGATTTTGAGATTTAAGAAAATTAAAGACCTTTTATTTTATTCAGTCCCACTCACACGCACAGACAGATAAACACTTTAATAATAATTATTCGTATCTCAATGACATGAGTTATTTTCTATTTTCATTTATTTTCGATATTACAGACTGACTCTTCAATATTGTTTTAATTGATCTTGTGTGTGACATGTCTACTTCAAAAACAAACCTAAAATTTTATATATTACGGTCGAATTTATACCACTAGGCAACCAATAGTCAAAATATAAATAATGAAACGGTTGGCTACGACGTAGGCGTCGTAGGCATCTACGTATATGTAGCTGCTATAGAAATAAACCCGTAGTGCTATTATGTAGTTCCAGTATTAAACGTATGCCGATGGGATTCACTTCGAAACTAAGATAGACTTTCTCAGTATGGTAATATTTTAATATTTTATAGGACAAACGATTATGAGGCTAACCTGATGTTGACGATCACCGCCCGTGAACAACTTCAACACCAGAGGAATTGCAGGAATTAATATCTATCATCCTTTATTGTCACTGCTGTAGATATGTGGAACTCTTTACCTCTTTACATTTGTCGTGCTAAATCTTTTCACTCTTTCAAAAGTCTCGTTAAATCGTATTAATTAGAACGCTATTAGATAAATTACTTTAGCTTTTCCGTATTCTTCTCATTTTAATACTATATCGTATAATTTCAACTTGTTTATATTAACCGTATGGTTATAATGTAGTGGCGGTGTAAGAATATCCACGCCCCATATCATGCCGTGGCTGTCATGAGAGCCGACAGGGGGAAACTCAAAAGATGGGCGGCAGCGTCTTCCTACCGGTTTCAGCGGTTGCCTAGCCGCTTGCCAAGCGTGGCAACTATGGCAAATTTCCCTCCTATGAGGCAATCTACGTGGGAGGTCCACGTCCAGCAGTGAGCTTCAATAAGCTGTAACGGTAACGACACCAGTACATTTATATGTATTTACATCAGTTTTTACATCCCCTCTAACCATTGCTTGCACCAGTATTCTACGCAAAGGTTGTCTGGAATATATACATATATAGTATGTGAGCAGCGCGATCAGTGGTCTTCACTTTCGAAGAGATCACTTTTAGAGTAAAAGAACGCCTGTTGTACACATACTTTAAATTGTACTTTACTCGTTTTCTGTGTTTTGGTATACAATAAAGATAAAAAAAAATATATATATATATATATATATATATATATATATATATATATATATATATATATATATACGTATAATATCTACTTACCATATCGCGTAGACTCATTCGTGCTTTAGTCATAATGCAGTTGTAGTGTCGCTCTACCTTATAAAAAGTAGTTGTCCCGGCCAAAATGCCCGCGTTGGCGCGTCTGTCCAACCCTGAAGTTTATAAGTAAACCTTCTAAACTTCAGGGTTGGACAGATGCGCCAAAGTGTACTTTTTTAATAGCGACCTTTAGAAGGTTTTGGACTGACGAGAGGCTATGTAAATTTCGAACTACATACTAAAATTTACTTAACCCATTTTTACAATTATTTAATATTTTTTGTGCAGACTGTTAACGCTCGATGTAAATATAAGAATCAAAATGCAGATACGTTCTCAACCCTGAGCACTAAACTGGATTGCCTTAATTCCAGTGAAAAAGGTTATCCGGTTCTTCACATTCACAAAACGAAACACGGTAGCATTACGCTGCTTAATTGCGCTGGTATTCTGTCAGAGCGTGGTCCTTCCCCGGTCGTGCCTACTCATTCGTGCTACAACCTGCATTCGATAGCTTAGCTCTAACACGCATATAATACAATAATGAAATATTATTAAATATCTATGTGCGTGATAATTGGGAGACCACGTTGTGCATTTGCGAAAATAATAATCAATGAATTAGTAGGAGACTTCGAGCAGTTGTGGAACGAGTCCTAGAATTTATAAAATTTGTTCCACAGATCTGTTCTCGTCATCAATCAGATTTTGAAAAGTTATATCTACGCTTTTACAACAAAATTCCAGAAAGTGTTCAAGTTTGTCAATGTCAAAAGCTTAAAAGATTTATTAAAAAAAACTATAGAAAGGGGTTATTATAATACTAAGGAATACATGAGTGTAAATAGCCACTGGGAATCTGGTGAACGGTATGATGATGGTTCTGTTATAATTTATATACGTGGTAGAGCCACGGTATCGCGTAGTATATATACGAAAAAAAAAACACTCGAATATAGAATCTTCTCCATTTTGAAGTAGTTTAAAAATTACTTTAATACTTATTGTAATATGTAATTTATATTTAAATGAGCGAAATACGACTGTCTCACTCACTCATCACAAGATCTCCAAAATTATACGCAATCGGGCTTGAAACTTGAAATTTTCCTCTTAATATACCCATTTTTAAACGTAGACACCAGTAAGGAAGGATTTCGAAAAATCCTATCACTGAGGGGGTGAAATAGTTTGTTACAGGTTGCAACCGATATTAAATAAATACTATTCTATTTTATTCTGGCACAAATCAATTCAACTGACATTTTAAAGGAATTTTTTATTTGATTACGACGCTATGCACCAGTTTCGCAATCGCAAACTCAAGTGGAAACAGTAGATGGCGCACTTGCTACATTAAATCACGCTATGGTTGTGTTATACACGAGAAAATGATACGCTAAAAAGCTACATCTCTGTATGTGGTTTTACTTCGTTACAAAAAGATTATACCAGCGTGAATAATCACTATTTTTGTAAGATTCCTCTACGAGGAATTTGTATGCAGTAGATCCGCGCTGTTAATTAGTAGATTAATGCTGCTTTACTTCGTATGGATGGTATAGAGAACCAGAGATCCGTTTAACTGAAAAATAGACATCCTATCTTAGTCAGGGATGATGACCACGCATCTGCATAATGATTCTTAATCGAGGATTAATCTAAGTGCCCATTGTTTGCAACAGTATCGATTTACTGTCAGGTGAGCTGTGTGCTTGTTTGTCAACTTAAAAAAAATACGGAACAGCTAAAAAAACTATCGCTGTAAAGATGAAACTTACTTTTTATTATTTATTATTTTACGTTGCATAATTTCCTACCGGATGAGATTCGAGACAGTTGGTACTCTTGTTTAAAACTATAAGGCATGGTAATAAAATAAGTTACAAACGAATATTTTAAATCTTTATTAAATTTAGTCCAGCTGTAGCATGTCGTTGCTGGGTGAAAAACTCCTTGTATATAACACATCTTACATAGATGTCATGTATAACATAGGAAATTATTGACCTTCAGACGGTTAGTTATTACAAGTGGTAAAATTTAAATTTTTTGTAACCGACTTCAATATAAATAAAATGAGAACATCGTCAATGTAGTCAAAGTCAATTAAATACGCATTATTGAGGATAACTCAAAGACTGGTCAGATCTTGATCAAATCGGTTCACCTAGAAAAATGTTCTGAGGTAACAAACTTGAGAACCTGCTCCTTTTTATGAAGTTTGTTGAAAAAGAAACACTAGCTCTACATGTTCATTATAAGAGAAAGAAATTTGTTCAAAATATTTTTAAAATTTAAAATTAAAGAGTAAAGAATTACGTTCGTATTTCGTATACGTACGAAATTTGTTCTGATAGGTTAATTATAAGAAAATATAAAGAAAAATAAAAGACATTAAGAGTTTTTTTTTAATTAAAATAGTTATCTCAGTCATTCACATGGTATAACTATTTTAATATAGTTATACCATGTGAATACCACCACTATAATCCCCAATTCTTCTCCAAGTCTAAACTATTAATTTTTGCGTAAAGTTATAACTAAGATTTTTTAAGAACTTTAATATTTTGAGCTTTAATAACTTTAACTTTAATCTTACCAAACAGAATTATTAAAATGATTAAAGAGCCCTCTTTTGTAATATATGTGATAACTCTTCAGCCCCCACGTGCTTTCGTAGCAAATTTTCCCGTAGCATTACACATTAACTCTAGTTTTGAATGCCATCTAGTGACAACTATAATCTATAAATACAATTCAATAGAGTGGTTTTAGATAGAGGAACGTTAAGTTCCAGATTTTCTAAATCAATTAAAAACACAAGTTTTTTCTCAGTCTTCGTTTAGCTTCATCATCATTATTACAATCTACTTCTCAACATAGGTCTCTCCTATTGATTGCCTCATGGGATGGAAGTTTGCCATAGTTGCCCAACTTGGGTTGACGACGCAGTTTTTTATTATTTTGGATTGTTTTCAGGAAGTTGGTGCTTCTCATCTCCTTTTTCAATTTTCCTTTGTCCCTTCTTACGACACCCACGTGATTATATTGTTTAGCTGATTCTTTTACAACGCCACTACACGGCACAATTTCTTCGATCAGAATCAATTATGGTAAATATTTAACGTTAATATTGAATATTGTTTACTAAATTTTGGTCTGTAAACGACACCTATCACCGAAATTATATTACAATAATGTAAAATTCTGTTCTTTCGATACGTTAAGTTCCAAAGCTCCATATGTTAGCACATGCTACGTTCACAGCGTGGTTATGCACGCCAGTGGTTCCCAAAAAATGTTTCTTGCTTACTCTTCTGGCATCTTGAAATATGGGAGTAAAGCCTAGCTGAGGCACCAGTCTTCCACAGCATGACATTGAGACGAAATAAAATAAAATAATTATATAATATTGTGCTGAGAAAATAAATCATTATTCTTTTTATATCCAGAAAGAAGTCCTCATACGATTGATTAAAACTACTTTTACGGATTTTATCGCGTTTAATTTTAAATATTTTTATTTTTAATTCCTGACGTTTCGGGTGCTTTCCAGCAGCCATGGTCACGGGGTACTGAGGTGTCTGACGTCCCGATGTCATTGTTAAACCCGGAGTATCTTCAGCTTTTTTAATTATTGTTTATGGTCCGATCTATGCAAAATGAACAGACTATGTCTTGAAGTCTTGCAGTGGTATGCTTGGGTTTAGTTTTAATTTTATTGATTATAGGGTCCCAAGCAGGTGTACCCAGCCTCCTTCTCTATTTAAATTAAGATGTTTTTTAATTTCAAAGATTCATCTAGTACTGAGAGCGGGAGAGATGTGTCAGGGCTGCGTCAAATAGAAGTCCGTAGTTTCTCTGCCTACCCCTCTGGGTAACATGCACAATCGCTTAAAACATGAAATAAGTCGATTCCAGCGGCGAAAAAATTCACCGCTGTGAAGTGAAATATCAGCGTATTCAGTAATTCCAGCTTAAAGCTGCTGTGTTTTGTTTGATGATTATAGAGAATCAGACACGCTTTATGGGCATCTGTAGTCTTCTTTACTTGAAGACGATTGCAGTTGTGAATACCAGCGTAAAATATTAGCTTAACGCTGCTATGTTTTGTATGGTCAATGTAGAGAACCGAAGACCCTTTTCACTGGAAACGAGACATTCGATCTTAGTCCGTAGGGGCAACAACACTCTTGATGATTATAAATCAAGGATAAATGTAGATGTCCATGGTCTATAGCATTCCCTTACCATCAGGTGGACTCTGTCCTCGTTTGACACCATTATTCTATAAAAATTGTAAAAAATATTGTAAAGTTATATTATGTGGTTAATAAAATACAATCCCACTGGGTTTCTTGCTGGCTCTTCCCACGACGGAGCTATTTTCCGCAACAGTGGTAAATAAAAAAATAACTTACGCAATAATTATTATGTAGTTTATATTTAAAGAAGCGAAAAACCTCTGCTTACTCACTCATCACGTGAATAAAACTAAATTTACGGATTTTATCGCGTTTATTTCACTACTTTTACTTATTTTTAATTCCCGACGTTTCGGGTGCTTTACAGCAACCTAGTTCATAGTTAGTCCGGCTACCTTCAATTTTTGAATATTAATTTTTGGTCCGATTTACGCAAAATGAGCTTATAGTACGAGTATCATGAAGTCTTGCAGTGGTATGCTTAGGTTTGGGTTTAATTTTATTAATTATAGGATCCCAAGCAGGTGGCAGCACCCATCCATCTTCTCTATTGAAATTTGGATGTTTTTTTAATTTCAATAGCCTCGCGTATCATCCTTGGTAGGAATCGGTGTTATTTTGCGAGAATTTGTGGTTTACCAAAACGAATGTAATGGTGGGGACGATCTTGAACATGTTCGCAGACTGCAGACTTCCCGGAGCGTCGGTGCTTCACGTCAGCTATATGTTCTTTCACGCGGGTTTTTATGGATCTTTTTGTTTGACCTATGTAAGAGAGACCACATTCACAATCTAACTTGTACACTCCTGCATCTTGTAGAGGGATATTACACTTGACGGATGGTAAAAATTGACTAATCTTCTTCGGCGGCTTGTAGTATGTTTTAATAGAAGCTCGCTTCAAGATATAGCCAACCTTGTCTGTGACTCCTCTGACATATGGTAGTACAGCAGGTACACGCTCGACTGTGGCCGGCTTCACTCGGTCACTGTGACGTAGGCGCGAGACCCGAAGCTTGTTGTCTTGCAATACTTGCTTGACGTGCTGAAGTTCAGCGGCCAGATGTTTTCTGTCACAGATCCCTCGTGCTCTCTGAAACAAAGATTTACCCACGGTAGCTAACTGTGAAGGATAATAGTGAGATTCACCATTTAAATATCGGTTGGTATGGGTCTTTTTCCTATACACAGTGTGACCAATTGTGTTATTAGGATTTCGAATGACTAAAACATCTAGGAAGGCTAAAGAATTATTTGCCTCTAACTCCATTGTGAATTGTATTTTAGAGTTTATAGAGTTAAGGTGGTTTAAAAATGCAGTTACTTAATTAAAAATAAGTAAAAGTAGTGAAATAAACGCGATAAAATCCGTAAATTTAATTTTATTCAATGTGTAGTGTTCGCGTAAATTTAAGAAATCATTATGTGAACCACTGACTTACTCACTCATCACGAGAACTATTAAACTATACGGCTGATTCTGAGCGTGGATACACATTAAGAAAGAATTTTGGAAAATTTAACACCTGAGGGAGTGAAATAGTTTGTTACAGCATGTAATCTATATTAAATAAATATTATTCTATTTTGTATACTTGCAGAAATCAATTCAACTGAAATTTTTAAAGTAAAATTTGATTTGTTTCCGACGCCATTATTTTCGCAATCGCAAATTCAAATGGAACAGTAGATGGCACTCTTTCCACATTAAATCGCGCTATGGTTCTGTTATAAGGGAAAGTACAGGAGAAAATCATGTACTACGAATCTTTGCAATATCCTTGAATTCTATTATATTATACCTTAACGTTGACGAATGCTTTTCAATTAATATTTTTGGAAGATTCCTCTCCGAGGAATTTACGGAACGGCGTGAAAAACCATCACTGTAAGGTAAAAAAACAGTTTCTATATTACGTCATTTAAATGGACACCTAATAGGTAGTGGTAATACCACTCTTAGCCTATATCAAATTGTATATAAATATTGCATTTGAACATCAGATATTATATCTATATATTTCAATATATCTATGTATCGGTACACAGTACTACATGGTGATACGCGAAGTTCGATGGATTTGGTTGGCTTAGATATAAAGATATATTATAATATCTAAGTACGTTAATACGTGTTGGTTAGTATGTATGATACTCTGAAACGAGTATATCCTACAATGAAGATTAGCGGATCTATATGTTTTATTCAATTTTAATATCTTATATTCTTTCGTGCGCTCATGGTACGTTCGAATCAGATATTATATAATAGATAATTAACATGTATTTCTATGTTGGATGTTTCCAAAGAATACATAAATCACTACATTTGGTGTTTTGTCAAGTGACGCAGGTCTACTGCGGTATCAAATACATAGTTAGTCCGTCACCCGATATACTTATAGATATTGGTTTATGTACCGCTATATATATATAGGTATATATATATATATATATATATATATATATAATAAATTGCCCAATCAACGTAACAAGTTTTCCTACTGGGTGAGATTTAAGTCAGTTATTACCCTTTTGTGAAACTAGTCTTCATATCGATAAAATTATGCCGAAGTACCTGTGCGCATATATATTAGTACGTTAAGGAGAAAAAAGCGTTTATTTTCTACTGGCGATCCTCGACGAAATAGAGTCTATTATTGTGACATTGTTTAGATGGGGCCATGGTAGGTGTGATAGCTCAGATGGTTAGCGCTCGTTGTAAATTTCACAGTACCTACACGAGCACCCTAGGTTCGATCCTCCCTGCCACTAATGAAATTGTTAATACCTCGTGAGGAAACCTACATGTCTGAGAAATAAGAAAAAAAATTATTTCGAAGACATGTGAAGTTCGCCAACACGCATTCGGGCAGGGCGTCGGACAATTCCTTGCCCTAAAACCCTCTCGGAAATGAGGGGAGGCCTGACATGACGTATGTAGGCTGTAACTTTAACTTTTATACAGTTGTTGTATATAATTTAAAATAGTTAAACACCTAATTTGGTTATTTGTTTTTCGTAGTTTTTAAATATCCACGTTTTACATTGCTCTCTATCTGATAGTGAAACTTCATTACAATCAATTCAGCCATTCCAAAGATTATCGAACAGACAGACAAACACACAGCCAGACATATAGACAGACACGCACAGACAGATAAACATTTTAATAATAATTATCCATATATCAATGACATGAAAATAACCCCCTCAGCTCAATATAAATAATTTATTTTCGATATTACAGACGGATTTCAATATTATTTACATTGATCTTGTGTGTGACATGTCTACATGATATATTACGGTCTACTTTATACCACTAGGCATCCAATAGTCAAAATTTAAATAATGAAACAGTTAACGACGTAGGCGTCGTAGGCATCTACGTCTATGTAGCTGCTATAGAAGTCAAACCTGTGGTGCTATTATGTAGTTCCAGTATTAATCGTTTACCGATGGGAATCACTTCGAAACAAAGATAATCTTCCTAAGTACGGTAGTATTTATTTTTTATAGGGCAAACGAGTATGCGGCTCACCTGATGGTATCGACGGCCGCCCATGAACAACTGCAATACCAGAGGAATTAATATATCTTGAGAGTCGCGTCCGGACCGCGCTGGCAGGCGGTCACGTCCGTCGGTCGTCGGCTCCCGCCCGGGTGGGAGAAGTACAGCGCGTCGCTTCGCAGTGGGTGCACGTGCTGTGGGGCCAACTCGGCTTGCGTAGAGCCTCGAGGACGCCCCTGACCCCGCCCAGGATGTTATATACCCAACACTGCGCATAATCTACATGCTGGGAAGCGAACTCCGAAAGCCCGGCGTGCTGCTGGGAGCGCGCGCCTGTTGATGACTTCAGCTCCGCGTCGAGATGCGGGACCTGGAGGTTGCTGACCCTCCGGCAGATCCCTTCCCAGAGGCGCGAGATACGCCAACTTCTGCCTAGGGATACCAGGCTATTACCTAGAGGCAGGAAGGAGCACTGGAGGCCCGGAGTGCTGCTACCAGGAGCGCATTCCCGTCCGCAAGATTGGCCCTGCGTCGACTCTTTCTCCTCGGAACTCCGCGGGGCTTCGAGACGGCTAACCCTCCGGTAGCACCTACCTGGTGGCGCGCAATACGCCAAGAAGAGTACCTACAATGTCGTACAATGTACGGCTCCCAAGACCGGCCCATAGAAATGGGCTGTGAGGATACCCGGGTAATGGGGAACGCCCCGAGGCCCGAACCTGCATGGGATAAATAATAGTAGTCCCTGAAGATGACAATACGAAGTAATCAATATCTATAATCCTTTATTGTCACTGCTGTAGATATGTGGAAGTCTTTACCTCTTTACATTCGTCGTGCTAAATCTCTTCACTCTTTCAAAAGTCTTGTTAAATCGTATTACTTAGAACGCTATTAGATAAATTTCTTAAGCTTTTGCGTACTCTTCTCATTTTAATACATTATCTTATTAGATATAATTTCAACTTGTTTACATTTACCGTATAGTTATAGTGCAGTGGCGGTGTAAGATTATCGACTGCCCCACATCATCCCGTGGCTATCGTAAGAGAAGACAGAGGGAAACAAATCAGGAAATGGGCAGCAGCATCTTTCTACCGGTTTCAGCGGTTGCCAAGCCGCTTGCCAAGCGTGGCAACTTTGGCAAATTCCCTCATATGAGGCAATCTACGTGGGAGGCCCACGTCCAGCAGTGAGCTTCAATAAGCTGTAACGGTAACCACACCAGTACATATATATGTATTTACATCAGTTTTTACATCCCCTCTAACCATTGCTTACATCAGTGTTCTACGCAAAGCTTGTCTGGAAGAGATTACTTTCAGAGTGAAAAGACCGCCTGTGTACTATACATATATAGGAAGAGGCGGATATAAAAAAAATTATTTTTTTTTTTTTTTTTTGTTAAAAAATAAGTAGAAAAAAAATAAAAAAAAAAAAATATTAAAAAAAAATATTTTTTTTTATTTATATTATTGAGGAATAAATAATTTTATAATTATTATTTACTTTTTTTTTTTTCTTATATTTTTTTTAAATTTTTTTTTTAAATGTATAATTTATTTTAAATAAATTTGGGGTACCCATATGTGAGGGTAATATGGCTATCCGGTTAATATTTTCAATTCCATATAACTCAGAATCTACAGCCTTGTTTCCATAGATGGGTTTGGATACGATAATTCTTCATCAGTGAATCATATAGTAAAGGGTCATAAGTGCGCTGTTTTATCGATGCCTTTTGGACACTTGACAACAAATATTTTAGACGATTTTAATTATATGTAGTATAGTTAGGTTTTTTAAATTGATTTTTCAAAGTATTTCTTATCATTGTTAAAGCTTTTTTGAAATTTTTTTCTTAATATATAAGTTATAGTATACGATTTCGTGTTTTTGTCTCTGCCTACTCCCTAATGTTGATTTACCCTTACATACCTTACTTTAAATTGTACTCTACTTGTTTTCTGTGTTTTGGTGTACAATAAGGAAAAAATAAAATAAAATATATATTTTAACTCAAAATAAGACATTTATAAAAAACTACAAGATGCCGTATAATATTTACTTACTCTATCGCGTCGACTCATTCGTGCTATCGTCATGTCATGCAGAATAAGGCTGACAAATAATTCTTAAGTGAGGATAATGGTAGATATCTATGGGCCACAGCATCCACTTACAATCAGGTGGACTGAGTGCTCGTTTGTCACCCTTATTTTATATGTAAAAATTGTAAATTAAAAAAATATTGTAAAATATAAAAAGTATAATTCCACTGGGTTATTTTGCTTGTGCTTCCAAGGAAAGAGGAATTTTCTGAACCAGTGGTATATAAAATAATTTTATAACTTTTAACAAAAATTAAAAACCGACTTCAAATTGCTAAAAAGAAGTCAGTCAAAATTGGTTCACAATCTGCGAGGGAATAGCGTAGCATAAATACGAAAAAAACACATGCACCCAAAAGGAGGAACTCCTCCTTTTTGAATTCGATTAAAAATTACTTTAATACTTATTGTGTTATGTAATTTATATTTCAATGAGCGAAATACGACTGTCACACTCACTCACCACGAGATCTCTAAATTTATACGCAATCGGGGGTGAAACTTGAAATTTCCCTCATAATATACCTATTTCAACACACTCAAGAAGAAATAAACCCCTGAGGGGATGAAATAGTACTGTAATCTATATAAAAAAAAATTCTATACTTGCAAAATCAAAAATACGAAATCCAATCCTATAGTTGTGTTATACACATTGTTTTATATTCTAATCTATCAACACGCACGTTTTTACCTGAGTAGGCTCAACAGTATGTTGGGCCGACACAGTAAAATGTCCTTCAGAAACAAGCGTACCCTTTATAAGGTCTGTATACGACCAGTCATGTCCTACGCGGGCCCCATTTTTGCCCACGCTGACCCTAAAATTATCAATGAACTCCAAATAGTTCAAAACCTTTTCTATCGTCGAGCTGCGAACGCACCTTGGTACGTCCGTAATGTCGACCTTCATCGGGACCTAGAGCTCCCTACAATTCAATAATTTCTTAAAAAACTCTCTGAGAACTTCTTCAAAGCCTCAGAGTCACACTCCAATCATCTTATTCGTGAGGCAGCTACTTATGCAGCCCCACTCCCCTCTCGCTATCGAGTCCGCAGCCCGAGAAACTCTCACTCGGACCCGCCTAGTAAACTGTCAAACGACCTGAACCGCCTCCTGGCGGCTCAGGCCAACTCTAATTAAATTAAATTATTCATAATTAATTTGCCTTCGTAGGCACTCCCTCAGCGGCTCGTAGCCGCCTGCGCCCTATTTTCCCAAAAGAGGGTCGCTTCCGATACGGCATAAGAAGCTTAAACAGCTTTTTGCCAGTCCCCAAAGGAGGTTTTTAGAGGGTATCACGTAGGTTCCCCCGGTAGGCAGTGAGTCCCTCATAACCATGATAGACCGACTGTCGTGGTATGCGTAATGCATTTTCCGCCTCCCTACATAAAGGGTAGCCCTTTCCAATTGCTTCGGGTGCAAAAAAAAATAGCAATACCCTTAAACATTTACAACATTGTGGATAAACTATTTTTGGAAAATTCCTCTACAAGAAATTTCTATATCGTAGAGCAACGCTGTAAAATAGCAATTTAATGTTGCTGTATTTCGTACGGAGAGTGTAGACAACCGGAGACCCTTTTAAAGAAGAAAGTTGGCGTACTATATAAGTCAGGGATGACAATCCCTTATCGAGGATTAATCTAGATCGATGTCTAGATGTTAATGTAGAACAGTATCCACTTACTCTCATGTGAGCTGTGTGCTCGTTTCTCAACCTATTAAAAAAAACATCTCTGTAAACATAAAACTTACTTTTTATTATTTATTATTTTACGTTGCATAACTTCCTACCGGGTGAGATTCGAGACAGTTGTTAATCTTGTTTAAAACTATAAGGCACGGCGATAAAATTAGTTATAAATGAATATTTTAAATCTTTATTAAATTTAGTCCAGCTGTAGCATGTCGTTGCTGGGTGAAAAGCTCCTTGTATATAACACATCTTACATAGATGTCATGTATAACATAGGAAATTATTGATCTTCAGAGGGTTAGCTATGACAAGTGGTAAAATTGAAATTTTTTATAACCGACTTCAATATAAATAAAATGAGAACATCGTCAATGTAGTCGAAGTCAATTAAATACGCATTATTGACGATAACTCAAAGACTGGTCAGATCTTGATCAAATCGGTTCACCTAGAAAAAAGTTCTGAGGTAACACACTTGAGAACCTGCTCCTTTTTATGAAGTCCGTTGAAAAAAGAAACACTCGCTCTACATGTACGAGTACACTATATTATAAGAGAAAGGAACTTATTCAAAACCGTTACTCTTTAGAAATTTAAAATTAAAAAAGTAATGAATTACGTTCGTATTTCGTATACGTACGAAATTTGTTCTGATAGGTTAATTATGAGAAAAAATGAAGAAAAAAAAATACGTGTGGCACTCGGTGACTGCCGCGGTAAAGCTATTGCATAGCATTTTTTATCAACTTATGCAATTATAATTATTTATTTATTTTATTTATGCAGTTAAGTCTTTGATATTAAATCAAGTTACACTTTTTGAGCGTGGTGACCGATAAGAAAACAATTTTTTTCTCTTATTGAATAAATGAGAAGTTAATATTGTTTAAAATATTTTTAATATCTTACAATACATGTAGGTTATTCAGGAATTTTTATCATTGAGTTAGCAGCTACCAGCTAGTGTACACGCATACGTCTAGTCGCACGCACACAAACACCGTGCCGAAGTCTGCCGAGTGCCGAAGTCTGCCGAACTGAAACGACGTTAGACGATGCACGGCTTTCAACGCCACACCTCCGTACCCCTCGGAGTGGGGAGCGTGAGGTTTTCTTTCGTTACGGAATTTCTGGATACGGTCCCCGCGCTCTAGGCCCAAGATAGAAGCTATGCAATAGCTTAATAAAAGACAATAAGATATTTTTTTATTAAAATAGTAGTATCATTCTTTTTCATTTTTCATCATGTATTCATTTTTCTCCAAGTTAAAACGCTTAATTTTTACGAAAAAGTTAAAACTAAGCTTTTTAAGAACTTTAATATTTTGAGGCTTTAATAACTTTAACTTTAATCTTACCAAACAGAATTATTAAAATGATTATAGAGCCCTCTTTTGTAATATATGTGATAACTCTTCAGTCCTCAAGTGCCCTTTCGTAGCAAATTTTCCCGTAGCATTATACATTAACTCTAGTTTTGAGTGCCATCTAGTGACAACTATAATCTATAAATACAATTTAATAGAGTGGTTTAAGATAGAGGAACGTTAAGTTCCAGATTTTCTAAATCAATTAAAAACACAAGTTTTTTTTCTCAGTCTTCGTTTAGCTTCATCATCATTATTACAATCTACTTCTCAACATAGGTCTCTCTTGTTGATTGCCTCATGGGATGGAAGTTTGCCATAGTTGCCCAACTTAGGTTCACAACGCAGTTTTTTATTATTTTGAGTTGATTTCAGGAAGTTGGTGCTTCCCATCTCCTTTTTAAATTTTCCTTTGTCCCTTCTTACGACATCCACGTGATTATATTGTTTAGCTGATTCTTTTACAACGCTACTACACGGCACAATTTCTTCGATCAGAATCAATTATCGTAATTATTTCAAGTTAATATTGAATATTGTTTATTAAATTTTCGTCTGTAAACGACGTCTATTAGCGAAATATGTATTACAATATTGTATAATTCCATTCTTTCAATACATTAAGTTCCAAAGATCTGTATGTTACTCTTGTAGCACTTGCTACGTTCTCAGCGTAGTCCTCTACGCCAGTGGTTCCCATTTAATTTTTATTGCGTACACTTCTAGCGTCCTGATATACGGGCGTTAAGTATAACATTGAGACGAAATACTATATTTATATATTTAACATTATGTACAATCATTATGTAATATAGTGGTGAAAAAATGAATGATTGCTGTTATTATTATTTCTAGAAATGCCTATGCTCGTGATAAATAAATTATAAAATCATAATTCTTTCTTCATTATTTAACTTTTCTAGAATTTAAATAATAATGAGATCACATAGGTTATTTATGTTTTAATTTAATCAAGAGATATATCCTTACCTTTTTCAACAATGTACCCTTTCAGCCTACCTCATGTATACAACTGAGCACCCGAACAATCGAATCGGGAACACTGATCTACTATCATTGTCTAGTATTGAGAGCGAGAGAGGTGTGTCAGAGTTATGCCAACAGGCATAATCGCTTAAAACGTAGGCTCGATTTATCTCGTTTATTATTATATAGATTTTTAAAGAATTCATATGATTAGGAAATGCATGTAATTTTACTAAATGTTTTTCCGAACATATACTATTTCAAGAAATATATACTATAATAAACGATATCCGTCCAACCTTAAATATACATAGTTATTTTATCAATTAAGGCTACGATAAGTAGTTGGTCCATTTCATTGCTCTAGTTTACCCTCGTAGAAGTGCTTTCTACGTTCTGTACGTAGTCGTCTACGAGTTAGCTACGCTGCGTAGTGAAATGTCTTGACATGTCAACTGCTCCATATAAGCTAATGCTTGTGTAAGGAATAGTTCACACAGATTCGAAATTAGAAGTTTCCGAGTTTGGAGTGCACATACAGTTTGCTCGTTTGTTACCCTATGCTATAAAAAAACACCGATAACCAATATGGTACTGTCGCTTAACAGCAGAAGGGTTTTCTTAATGCTAGTATTGCATATTGTCGAAACTCTACCATTTTATTAGTGTTTATATGGATAAGTCATATGTCTGTGTTTACTTTTTTGTACCTGTCTTACCGGCAACATACACACATGGTTTTTTTCTTGCGCATATCTATTGCTCAACACCTATAATGTTATTCCTCTCCTTTCACAATAAATACCAAAAAAGATTATTAATAGAATCAGGCATTAGTTAGCGGAAATCCATTATTTTAAAATGGTAAAAATTAATGAGGTAATATCCGCGAAAAAATTAATATGATGTGTTTTACCTAGTTCGAAAAGCTCCTCTCGCCCTGTCTTATTGCGTGCACTATCCTCTTCACCACTAATTCCAGCACCATCACACTACGAAGACACCATCGTCGATATTAGGATTATTTTTATTTTATTTATTAAAGCGGATTTCAGCTTTAAAAGATATGAGAAAAAGGTACTTCAAATGTTGACGAATAGTTTTCAGGATATTTATTAAAATATGATGGGAGTCGATAAATTTGGGGTAGAATTTAGGTACTGTCTCTTTGTGTCATTCTGTTTAAAAATAATCTCATTCGGTTATTCTGGGCACTATTCTACACAAAATTAAAGCAGTTTTGATTTCGGAATTTGTGTGAATCTTTCCATCCTTCTGGGGTTTCCTTATTTTATTGATAAAAAAACCCGAAGAGTTGCTGGCCAAACATACAACCTCCAAAAAATCAAATGCATTAACAAGCTATTTTCATACTATACTACTAATATAACTGCAGCATGCTCTACCAATTTTGATTCAAGATTTTCTATCCGAGACTAATTATTGCATAAAATGTTGTTGCATATTTTACGGTTAATAGCCGAAGGTACACACTTCGGCTATAACGCCTACGTTTAGCCGGCAACAACAGGGTGCAGGCCAATACCGCCCAAGACGCACCTCAACTTTCCGTCGCTGACATTACTTGATGCGTTTTATATTTTTAAAGAATAAGGGTGACAAACGAGTACACAGTTCACCTGATGGTAAGTGGATGGATGTGGCCCATAGACACCAACATTTATCATCTATAAAACATCAAATATATAGAATCAACTTGCAAATGCGTTGTCACTCCTGGGTACTAAGATGGAGTGCCTCGTTACCTGTGAACAGTTTCTCAGGTCAAAGGTCCTCTACACTCACCGTACAAAACACAGCAGTATTAAGCTGTTATTTCGCACCGGTACTCTGTGCGAGCGTGGTGCTTCCCCGGTCGAGCCGACACATTGGCGTTATAAGCATAATACAGCAACATGGCTCTGTCATGTAATATGTTGAAGAAGATGAAAAAACAAATACTTACTAAAGAGAAAGTTTACGATACTTGTATTGGCGCTTATACTGTGTCACATCAAAACGCTTTTAGTTCTGTGTTGAATCTGTGCCCTGGACGCTGTCAACGGTGTTAGTCAATGTTCTTGGTTCCTGCAAGACATGGCTAGAGCTTAGTGCAGAAATCGTTGTATTGTTTTATAAAGTCATATGTTTTGGTTAAATAACATATAAATCAAAAAAATGCTGGTATTCAATTTCGAGGTGATCAAAGTATTTTTAAAATAGCTAGGACATGATATAGTTTGCAATTTATGGCAGTAAGTGGAAAGGCGAGCCTGCCGTAACTGTTTAACTATTTAAATGAAATTAACTTAGTCTAGAATCCAATACTTACTTACTTCATACGCTGACGAAAACTGAAACAATAGATGGGCAGCAGCTTCTTCTTAATAAAACTCAAAATATTAAAAAACTGCGGTTGCCAACCTGCTTGCCAACGTGGCAACATACGAGTCAATCTATGGATCTATCTATATAACCATTCCTAATGCAAGCATTTTAAGCTTACCTACAGTGCAAAAGTAATAGGTTATCAGTATTTTTTTTATTTGAAGTTCCACCATACAGCTGTATTATGGCTGCACTTGCAGATAAATAAGTCGGCTCGACCGGGGAAGGACCACGCTCTCACAGAACAACGCAGGTGTTCGCTTAATGCAGTCTGAAGAACCAGAGAACCTCAATGGTAACGAGGCATTAATCTTAGTCTTCTTTTTCGAAAATTGTTTTAGGTATATGGGCTACAGAATTTACTTACCCTCACGTTACACGTGGTAGGGCCACGCTGCAGTTATATTACGGTTGTAGTACGAATGGGTCGGCTCGGCCGGGAAAAGACCACGCTATCACAGAATAACTGCGTAAAAAGCAGCGAAATTTCTGTTTCGTATAGTGGTTGTAGAGAACCTGAGACCCTTTTTACTGGGAACGAGGAATTTCTTCTTAGTCCTCACGGGTGACAACGCATCTGCATTTTGATTCTCAATCGAGGATAGACGTAGGTGTCTATGGGCCACAGCAACCACTTACCATCAGGTGAATTGTGTGCTTGTTTGTCACCCTTATACTATAAAAAAAACTTCAAATTTAATAAAAAAAAAATCCTTCTTAAAAATTATTTGGTGATGATTATTATGGCTCTACATGTACGATGCGCACTAACGTACTCAACCTCCTCCGCCAGCCAGCTAGTACGTATGCTGGCCGGGAGAGTGAGAGAGAAGGCATAATATCTAAAAACTAGCCTACCTGAAATGCTCTATCGAAAACGTTGCTAGCTCTTAGACTATAACAACAATTTCTTCACAGACTGAGGAAGGTAAAGAAAAATAAAACAACTATCAATATATTTATATGTTATAATAATATTTACACCTGGCACAAAGCCGTATTTGATTAAAATGTGTACAATTGATTACAAGTCAATTCCAGATCTACAACATTATGATACCTACAATTAAAGGCTCGAGGTTCGCTCCCACGTTAATAAATCTCGGACCCTTTTCAATAAATTATTTGTTTCTTAGTTTATAAATATAAAAATTAAAAAAAGTTGTTTTATATCCGTAAGCATAAAGCATGAATTATTCGTTTCTTAGTTTATAAATATAAAAATTAAAAAAAAGTTGTTTTATATCCGTAAGCATAAAATCATAACGTACAGTTGTTACCCAAGTAACCACAAACTGTCACCCTGGTGACAGAAAAATCCACGACTTTTTCTGCCACCAGAGCGGCACCACTTTGTATGGTGGTGAAATATTCATATGGGAGTATTATTCATAGCGGGGGAAATTAATTTGTTAGAGAAGTGCAGAGATTAATGTTTCTTTCTGAAATATTAGTCATACATTATATTAGTTTGATTAGAAATGGATAAACAAATTACGGATTTTCCCAAATCCTCCTCCATCGATAGATCCTTTTTGGAAGAAGAAATATCACAAAATGTTAGTATTCAGCCTAGACAAGTATCTTTTAACAATATTACTACCTGGAGAAATGAAATAAGAGCACTTCCAAGAGAAGTTTTTACTGGACATGATCAGATAAAACGACAAAATCAATTATTCACGGAAAATACTGATCTGTGGACCATATTTAGATCTATCATTGATGATGAAACACTAGAGTCAATGGTTTCCCAGAATAATATATATGCTAGTCAGTCATATGATATATGTCATATGATAGATTTCGCAATATCTTTAGATGCTGAGATTTCTTCTTCCAAAAAGGATGCTCGCTAGTTTTTGGAAGTTAATCCTCCTCCAAAGCTAGAAAAATTAAAGAGACGCAGAATACAACAGAGTATCTGTTTCATATATTCTCCGTAAAAGATTATTTTGTACCGTCGAATTTATTAAATGACTCTGTTTTGTAAAAAAAATGTTCAGATCACACGCGGTGGAAGTGAAACCTTTAAAAAACTAAACTTCGAAAGAACGAGACGAATGCAGAGTATAAGGAGTAGGATAATTGTAGGATTTACGTAAGTAAATACAAATAAATTTAAACACTGTATTCTATCTCATTCACTCGCAGGCTAAATCCTATAGCTAAATATATATATATATATATATATATATATATATATATATATATATATATATATATTTTGTCTCTTTTTGGTGTCGCTTTTCCGTTCCTTCGTGATTCTAAAAAAAGTTTTCACTTCCAAAATAAAAAAACAAAATCCAAAAATTTAAAAAAAATTGTTTCTTTGATTCTCTGACTACTAAGTTGGTACAGGTACCTGGCGCTCATTGTTTTAATAAGAGTTCCGAGATTGAAATTCAGCGGCAATAGCGCAGTATGAGTGAAGAGCGACCCTCGCGCTCTTTTACCTCTCTATATACATATATAAAGGCCATAAATAGAGACATGTATTTGCTGCATGAAATAGCCGTTTATCTGCACCCAGTGATATGAAATAACTATACAAACTTATATAATGTAAAAATTGTGTGCGAGGGTAGTTTGAGAAAATATGAGCGTAATCATAACTATTACCGATTGGGGAGAACGCCTTGTTTAATTTTTATGAAATGAGCATGATTGTTCGAAATGGATGGATGTATAGTGTGAGTAGGACAAAGGATGGGTAAAAAAGATGACATATTGACGCATTTATGCAGTATAACTTCATATCAAAGAGGTTTTAGGGGGAACTTAAACAACGATGGATTGCTGCTCCTGTATTATTGTTTGAATAATGGTTTGAAGTAGAGTTTGATACGTACAAGTGATGTGATTTTTATATTAAATGTCTGTGCATATGTACTATTACTTGAAACGATGAAATAATGCTCCGATTGTGATGTGAACTTCAAAATAATGTGTCCGTCTAGGCGTCTTGAGATACCAGCGTCTTCGACTGTCTGCCGACAAAGTTGCCAAAACTTCACAATGTGACACATTAACATTTTGTGAAGTAGTTTTTAAACAGATAATTACAAAGAATAAGTTCTTTATATACATGACACTGGCAAAAGTTCAACAGTACGCATCCATTACCAAAAGAAAAATAATTCATATCACTGGATATGTTGCAGCTTACAATACAATAGCAGTTTCCTATCGCAACTCGATTTATACACTTACAACTTAAATAAAAATTAAAAAAATACAAGTGTAAATAGTATAGAAATAATATTATTTAAATATCCATGTGATTTAGTCTCTTAATTGAAATAATAGGCGATGAGACTTTCGTAATGTGTTTTGTTCGTAGTTCAGTCCTTAAAAATAGCATGCTAACAAGTTGATAATATCATAATAAATTTTTGCAACCAGTCCAAATAAACAAAGTCAACATCAACACCGGTTCACAAAAGTAAATTTTTAGGTTTATCTAAGACGTTTTCTTACAGAACCAGGCCAATGCTACATTTGTCTAACATAAAATAATTCTTTTGAGATTCACAGTGTAATTTGAAATTCTTTTCCGCTACTAAGAAATTTAATATAATCCCTTTCCTCTCAATTACTCCTCACTTATTCCTCTGAATTTACTGGAGCACATATGACAATTGTCGTACATATAATAATAATAATATAAACTAACAATACTGTCGGGCATTGCGGATGTTTCGATATATGAAAATATGATCATATTATTTAATTTTAGCTTAAGATGTCCTAAAACACCTTTTTAAAGTGAAATAAAGTAGGCTTCTAGAAAAGAACATGATAAAATGGTTATCATTACATTTGTGCTGTCTTAGGAACACTTTTTATTTATAATAAAATAATCAATTTTTCGGCAGCGATACCATCAAAAGACCGACCGTGGCTACAAACTTTAGTATCTATAATTCCAACATATAAATAATTTTTAAGTTGTCAGATTATATAGCCAAAACCAAAGACTTCATGTATACAAGAGACTGGCAATTTAGAATAAAAATTATGTCACAGCTGTGGATAACGCAAGCGCGGGTACGAGTGACAGCTACTGCTTTAGACAAATATGAAATAAAGTTATTACCTTAAACAAACTTCAAATCACTTTAGCAAAGTGCGCACATAAATAATGACAGCGTTTTCTTGGTCACATTAAACAAAATCAGTGTTAAACTGTCGGACATAACGTTCGCGCTTTACAAAACAAAGGAATCACGGAAATTGACCGTAGCCTAGTTCGCTATGTATTAGTACCGTAGCATTCGTTTAGTATTGTATATATAGAAGTCATTCGCTAAAATCGTCGTTCATAAACATAGAGTATAAGTAGTAATAAAATTAAAAAAAAAACAATATTTGAATATCAAAACATAACTGTCACACCATCCATATGTCATTTATGACAACAATGACAGCTCTCAATTGAGTTGAGCAAAGACAATAATAATTATATACCGAAATATGTTACTCCAGCGGTAATAAGCTTACGGTTGGTTCACACTGAAGCGAGTCTGTGTGGTATACAGGTTTATAACGGAGCAAATAGTCGTGTTAATGGGGAATACGTGAGAAAGTGAAAACAGAGGGAGCTTGTGTGCTATCGTTTATAATGATTTCGTTTTTATTTATTGTTTAATCTAGTGACTAAGCAAAATTACTATTTCTTCTATAAAAGCAAGATTTTAATCCATTTACCCCCCATTAAGTACTTAAAATACTTCATTATTCTCAGTGTATTCGTTATATTTCTTTTACGATTTCAAAGATTTTCTTAATATTTGACGATGATTTTTTTACAACAGTTCAATTCCTTCGTACAAATTGAACTGAATAAAATAAGGTGACTTAGACGCGAGAATTACATCACTAGTACTTAATTATTTCGTGTCTTAAGTTTCCTTTTCCAACAATATTCAAACAAAGATCTAAAATCTATAAAAATACGCGGCAAATCGCATCAATATGAGCGCCTAAGCGTGCGAACGAACCGGGCGAAAACGCGGGAATCCGCAGAGGATTCGCTTCAGTATGAAAGAACCTTAAACCTTAATAAACTGCTAATCGGTCTTATAATAATTATGCTTGTGCATCATCCTCGATATTAGTTCCTAACGTTAAATAAATATATTAATAACACGCGCCTACATGTGCCATATAGGAGACACCATTCATAGCACTGGATTTTAGTTTTTTTTTTATTATCTATGGTTTCTTTCTGCCGTTCCTTCACACACGTGCTCCACTCATCCCTCCTCCATCCTGCAAATAAATTCGTGTTATTTACATTACGAATATGAATAACATGAATTTATTTGGAGATTTAATGGATGATTACCGTAATTCAAGTGCATAGACATTTTTGTTTCATTGCTTTTTTGGTAATTTTTATAATACCTACGGAAGTTGATTGTTTGGTTAATGTACCTATGACCACTTTATTGACTACAAGAAAAATATACTATGATAAGATAAATAAATATTTTCATTTTACCAATTATCCGACTGCAACAAAACCCCTTACAAAAGCATTCGGTATACGGCCGAATAGCACCTAGATATTCGGTATTTGACTGAATAGAATAAATGTAAACCATCACATTCCATTACAGCCTGTAAAAGTCTACTGCAGAACACAGGCCTTCTCCATTGATGCCAAATAGGGGGATATTTGCCATAGTTGGCACGCTTGGCGAGCGGGTTGGCAACAACAGTTTATTATTATTTTTACTAGTTATCGGAAGATGCTGCTGCCTATCTTCTGCCTGATTCCTTCTGTCGCCTCTGACGACACTCACAGGACGATATGTAGTGGATATTCATACACCGCCACTGCATGGCTTACAATAAATGTAGCCGATTCGGTCTAATATTGAATAATAGCCGAATATCCGTTGCAAGTATAATTTCCTCTATTTACAGTTATATTAAAAATCTTGAGATCGTTTTAGATCGGACGGAGGGCATACTTGTAGTTCCGTTATGGCCAACTCAACCATGGTATCCTCTCACTAATTGATTTTTAGTTCTGATATTTTAATACCTTTACTGAAACCTATACCTCGTAATTAATTTTCAATTTTTTCGTGCAGACTAAAACATCGTTAATAAATCACTTATAAACAAGACTGATCTTTTATTAAAGGAGAAACTAATATTGAGTTTATAATTGAACATTTTTACTTAATTTTGAATGATCATATACAAAACCATGTACCGAAAGTCAAATATTCTGGTACACATTTATATTCCATTTAGTAGCCGAATGATACCTGCGAACCCAATAGAAGACGAGCAGGGGGGGTACACTTCCATACTTTAGGTTGGGGTTCAATAATTTGCAAAGACACTAGTGCCATCTTGTACGATATCCGCATAAACTTTCGAACATTAAATTCTAAAAAGTGCGCTAGATGGCGACTACACCAATTCTGGTTATTCTCGAACTGGCAAGTAGCAACCGGCGTCTGAGCAAGTTGTTGTTTTATTATAGTTTATAAGAGATTTTCGGTTGTTGCTACAATAAGTTTGGTTGAGTTGGGATAAGCCCTCTGTTTCTTGTTGTCTGTTTAGATTTTCATGCTGGAACCATATAGTATGTTTTTGTAGTGTTGTGCGAAATAGACGCTTTCATTTACCATTCCGGTAACCCGATGGACATATTTCATTTGGTTTGGTGTTGTATTTTGCGGAATAGACGCTTTTACATCGTGTATGTTAAATATATATAACAAAAATAAATGTTATTATTACTGAAATCTATAATACGTCTTTAATTGAACCCTAATCCCTTAAAATATAAATATAACCGCCTATAGTATAGATAGCTGTATATACATAACTCCATACAGCTCTATAGTCAACATGATATTGAGATTAGTTCAATGGATATGATACCAGACGGCGACACTATTCATAGTGGGTGACAAAAAATCCTAGGATATGGCTCTCTATTTCTTTTCTCTTTATATATTACTCTACTCTATGACGACGAGCATCGACTGACGAACCTATCACGTAGAGCGTCAGCGTGGTCAACGTCATATCGATCAATAAAAAGTGTGCTCACGACTCGTACCGGTAACTATACTATGCGATCATGGCGGAAAGAACCATAGATAATAAAAAGAAAACCATAGACAATAAAAAAAGAAAACCATAGATAATAAATAAGAAAACCATAGATAATAAACTCTAAAATCCAGTGCTATCAGTGGTGGCTCCTATGTAGGGCTGCATGTACGTTATTAATGTATTTATTTCAGGTTACTAATCTCTTCGGATGATGCGCTTCGTATAATTAAGATAGAACTTCGCTTACAGGTAATTTCGTTTGATCGTTTACTGTTCACTAGAAAAACGAGTATTAATGGGTTTTATTTACCTCTTCAAAGAACATGAAGATCTACAAATGTCGCTTACCATTCGAATTTCAATATCTTAGACGTCAAATATCTACCGCCATTTAAATACAAAGAGAGCTGGTGAGTCGCTGGGAGGTCCAGCCTTCGAAGTGTCACCGCTGTATCTATAGGTATCGAGTCAGTCTCTCCAAGATCTTAATGTTAGCTGGTGCATTTAGTTTTTCCATCAAGTAGCTTCCTCCACAGATCGAACTGCTCGTGATACCGTACCATATGTATGGCGATACCGCGCTGCACCGCGCACGGGTGTAGGGCAACCTTACGATTGTAAAACTCGGGCGAATGCAGACGAGCGATTTTTAAACGCGTGGCTAAAACGCCCGTGACGAAAACGTCCTCGAGACGCAGGTAGCGCTCGCCCCCCGCAGCCGCCAGTAGCACGCGTATCGAATCGCCTGACACCAGGTAAGCAGGCCCCGTGGCGAAGTCTGGGAACACCTGAAATTCGGCAAAGAGACAATATTAAAAATTAAGGTTCATCATCATCATTACAGCCCTTCACAAGTCCACTGCTGAACATAGGTCTCCCTCAAGGAATGCCACAAAGCACGGTCCTAAGCTGCCTGCAGCCATCGACTTCATGCATGTCTTACCAGGTAGTCACTACGCTACGCCTGCCGGAACGAGGCTGCCACTCGAGAACCTTTTTTCCCCAATCGGTTGTCGATTCTTCGAGCTATATGGCTGGCCCATTTTTTTATAACATTGAATGACAAATAAGTACAGGCCATCTGATGGTAAGCGATTGCTGTGGCCCTTAGACACCCACATTTATCCTCAATTAAGGATCAAAATGCAAATTCGTTATCACCCCTGAGGACTAAGATGGAATGCCCTAATTCTAGTAAAATGGGTTCCGGTTCTTTACACTCACGATACGAAGAACAACATTACTCTGCTATTTTACGCTGGTATTCTATGAGAGCGTGGTCCTGCCCGTCCCGGTCGAGCCGACCCATTCGAGCCAAACATATAATATAGCTGCAGCGTGGCTCAGCCACTTTAGCTTACTAATCCGTTGGTCTATGTCGGTTACTTTGGTTCAGCTGCGGCTATCCTCATTTCTAAGTTAATCACGCAGAGAAACCCCGAGCATAGCCCTCTCCATAGCTCGCTCAGCAACCTTAAACGTCCTCATTCGGTCAGCAGTAAAGGAACACGTCTCAGATCCATAAGTCATCCATAACTAGCAACACACACCGGTTGTACAATCCTGTTTCCAGGTTTAGAGTTATACCTGATGAGAAGATGTGTCGTAATTTCCCAAACGCTTGCCCAGCCGAGTTGAATCCGTCAATTGAGCTCTCGGTCGAAGTTGATCTTACCTAGTCGGACTATTTGTCCCAAGTAGCATGGTCCACAACTTCGAGCTTAGTGCTTTCAACAACTACCGGCATAGGTGTAACATGAGACATTACACATGACCTTCGTTTTGTCCAGGTTGACCTTAAGATCTATCCGTTGGAAGACAATACATAGGCTGCACTAAAAGTATCGGGAATGGAATATTTCCACTGTTTCTGTCATATTAAAATCTTTTTAATTGAAAACTCCTTGGTTTTAAAAATCGAATACCATTTATTTATTTAAAAAAAAGATTCTCGGTCCTGTCACAAGGTTTTGTCAAACTTGTTTAGTCGTTGAGAAAATGGAATTGACTCGAGAAAATTCAAGAGCGATGATTTATTATGACTTTCGAAGTGGTTTAACACAAAAACAGTGTGTTGACCGGATGATTTCTGCATTTGGTGATGAAGCCCCATCCAAAACCACAATTTATCGCTGGTTTGCTGAATTTCAACGTGGACGTGTCAAGCTCAGTGAAGATCCCCGTCAAGGTCGCCTAAAAACTGCAGTCACACAAGAAAATGTTGATGCTGTGCGTATGCTGATTGAGGAAGATCGACATGTGACATACCGCGAAATTCAAGCAACTTTAGACATTGGCATGAGTCAAATACAAATAATCTTGCATGAACAATTAGGTGTAAAAAAGTTGTTTTCCCGATGGATACCGCATTCGCTCTGTGAAGAGCAAAAAGCGGCTCGCGTCATTTGATACGTCAGAACTCTCGAAAGATTCCACGCAGGATCCTCAAATGCTGTATACAACATCGTATCAGGTGACGAATCCTGGATATATGCGTACGAACCCGAAATAAAAAACCAGTCACGAGTTTCGGTGTTCGAAAATGAGTTAAAGCCAACAAAAATTGTTCGTTCACGGAGTGTTGCAAAAAAAAATGGTGGCCACGTTTGTCTCCAAAACCGGCCATGTTACGACTATTCCTCTTGAGGGACAAAGAACGGTTAATGCAGAATGGTATACTAGCATTTGTTTGCCACAGGTCGTTTCTGAACTCCGTAAAGAGAACTGCAACCGCCGCATCATCCTCCATCACGACAATGCGAGTTCTCACACCGCACAAAAGAGTTTTTAGAGCAAGAAAACATAGAATTATTAGACCATCCGCCGTACAGCCCCGACCTAAGCCCTAATGATTTCTATACAGTACATGTCGTACAAATACCGGCTTGCGCGCGCCAGATCGCCGTATGATGCATTCCTTTAACGAGTTTTTCAATGATGGTAACATAGATTTGTTTACACCGAATGTTCTTGCTTTTAAAAGATCTATATTTGAAAAACTAAAAATGTAAAAATAATATTATTTTGGCTCTTTGTTTTTTAGTTTTTAGTTATTAAGTTTTTATTCAGCGTCCGCGACAATTTAATTAACTTTGTAAGTAATATGTGGATAGCGTTGTGGGCTACATTATTGTTAATACATCATGTTATTTTATTTTAGACATTACTGTATTTTGTAGCTGTTTGTTGTTCCTTAATAAATAAAATAAAAATATACTTTCCCTAAAATAAAGAATAAATTGCGTGGACAGAGATTTTCATCACCTGAAGAAGCTGTGGACGCCTACAAAACGGCCATTTTGGAGACCCCAACTTCCGAATGGAATGGTTGCTTCAATTATTGGTTCCATCGTATGGAAAAATGTGTCAAATTTCGCGGAGATGACTTCGAAAAGCAATAAATACATTTTTAAATAGTAATGTTGTGTCACTTCCTTGATTTCCGAAATTTTCAGTGCCGCCCTCGTATTAAGGTCATTGAGCATAGTGCTTAGGCGATTTTGCCATAAGGACTATATCGTCGGCAAATCGAAGGTGAGTGATGTACTCGCCTTCGCCTCGTACTCGGAATCAAAGTCCACATACGCAAGGCAAAGTGGCAGATTGTACTCCTCGGTCTTCTGTACAATCTGCCGCAGGGTTTGTATGTGATCTATGGTACTGAGCCTTTTCGGAAACCGGCTTGTTGTAGACTGGAAGTCGTCGAGTCTGCGTGCGAGACGATTCGTAATGACTCTCGAAAACAGCACGTAGACGTACGGACTACCGGTTTTCCATCCACTTTCAGAAGCTCCGCTGTAATTCTGGAGAGCCATTCTGATCTCGCTCAGACTGACGGCCGGAATATCATAGGGATAGTGTCGGATGACACTTGCTCTTGAATCGTTACTCACACTGGTCACATGCTCCAACGATGATGTGTAAAACTGCCCATAAAACATCTCAATCTCACTTAAAATCTCAGGTGTTCCGGAAACGATGCTGCTACACTCGGCCTTCAGCTTTGACAGTTGGCTCTTTCTGGCAGACAGATCTCTGGCAAAGACTTTGGAGCCTTGGTTTCGCTCGATCGCTTCTTCAATACGAGCAGTATTATAGTTGAGTAAGTCCAGCCGCATGCATTTGGAGATCTGTCTGCTCATTTACCTGTATGCTGTCAAAAAAAGTATGCTTGAATAGGTGGTAGAGCCAGGCTGCAGCTATATTATGGTTGTAGCACGAATGGGTCAGCTCGACCGGGGAACGACCACGCTCTCACAGAATACCAGCTTAATACTTATGTGTTACGTATGATGAGTGCAGGAGACCCTTTTTTACTGAAAACGAGGCATTCCATCTTAGTACTCAGGAGTGACAACGCATCTGCGTTTTAATTCTTAATCGAGAATAAATGTAGATGTCTATGAGCCACAGCATCTACTTACCATCAGGTGAACTGTGTGCTCGTTTGTCACCCATATTCTATAACAAAAACTGCAGCTTCATTTGCCGTCTAACAGCCATGAGATTAAGAGTGTAATTCGAGAGTTTTTGTGTTTTTCTAAAGCGGGTCTTGCAGAACTTAGCTCCGACTCACAGACTGTTTCCACGAGCTTATCATCCATATCGTCCACTGCATTGCAATCTTCTAGGCACTGAAAACTATCTTGTAACTCAAGCTGAAAGGCTTCGAGACTTTGGATTAGAGTACGAGGACGACGGAGCGTTGACTTCGATTTTTTTTCTCGCACATTACAATGGAACGAATGCAAATGGAGAGCTAAAATCATCGAATAAGGCAGCGAATGCCTTGTATGGAGTGGTCTCGAGTTCACGGGTTTGTCCAAAATCAGGTTTTGAGATTTTCTGTCAAGAACTTCTTGTTTAATGAAAATCATTATCTCGAAAAGCACGTAAAGTCGTTAGTCTTACGCCTGATCTCTATTCGGTCGTGTCGGATTCTAGTCTCATCGGACTGAGCATGAGGAAAAGGAGAGTGCCACCAGTGCTTGTGGACACACTCCTGCACAATAATTTTGTCCTGCGCCGAGACTAGTCTTTCGCACGTAAACCCTAAAACTTAGAAACCAAGAATGTGTACGCAGTTTTTGTTGTCAGTAAGAGATTTGAAAGTTATGAGTAGAAATGAGATATGAGAGTCGTTCACTGCTAGCCGTACAAGGAAACTCAAGATCACTCAGCGAGCTATACAGAGAGCTGTGCTCAAAGTTTCTCCGCGTGATTAACTTCGTAGAGGATATCTGCAGTAGAATCAGAGTAACGATATAGCCCAACTGGTCAGTAAGCTGAAGTAGCAATGGGCCGGCCATATAGCTCGAACAACCGACAACCGATGGAAAAGAAAGGTTCTTAAGTGACATCCTTACACTGGTAGTATTTTTTTTATTAATGTTTTTCTTCCTGCTGTTTTTTATTTTACAGCATCCTTTATTTCTCATAAATTTTGATCTTTTGTTCATTCCTCTAGTTTTTTTTAAGTTTTTTTTACAATAGTTACGTATCTTCAGTATTCCGTGTTACCTATGCTTATATATTAAGTACATTGATATTTTTACTCTTAATCTACTTATGTCTACATGACTATTTATAATTTTAATTGTTGCAATACTAAATCTATTTATCTAATTATCATTTTTTTTAATTACTTTTATGTCATTAGTAACTGGTAGATAACACTGGTAGTATTAGTGGGGCCAGACCTCTCATGACGGAACGATATTTGATTATACTCCGTCCAAACATTTATTTTACTTTTGACATAAACACGCCTGTGAAGTCATGGACACTATTTTTTATTTACAACAAGTGAAGCGACGTGCTCTTTAGCTCCTATATTTATAGATATCGATATTTATTTAGCCCGCAGATTATGTATTGAAGTTTATTCAAGTCGACTATTCCATTAAATTATTTTTAATATCTCTATCTCGTACGCCCAATAAATAATAATAAATAATATATACATTAATTATAAACCTTTTCAACTAACTGATAAAATCCAATTTACCTTGCCAGGAAACTGAAGAGGAGACACGTAGTACTTCGACTTAGTGGTCCGCTTCGGATACGATTTCTTCACCACCTTGCCCCAAATGGTGCGGGTCGCGTTGACCCGCCCCGGTGCCGTTGCGAAGCGCAGCAACCGAGGAATATTGATGAACATATCATCATCTGTCTTCAGCAGTCTCGGCGCACGGGGACAGTACGTGTCCGCCCACTCCAGCATCGAAAGTGTCTTCAGCGTGAGATTCGAGTACGAGTCGATCGATCTACCCACGATCAGGTCACCGTACAAAGCGTCCTCCGCGTCAATCGCTGAGCGTAATGAAGCTGGGGGGGAGCCTAGTACAAACGCGAGTGCAACATCGCTCCTCGACGCGTAATGGCCCCAGGTCAATCGCACAGCATCGCGAGCACTAGCGTGGGACGGCGCTGATGTAATCAACACGAGGAGTTGGAGACGCGCACCTAACGCCGGGCATAACTCCGGGTGGGGTCGCTCGTGGCCCGCTACGTACACGTCACGGGTGAGGATGATACGCGGGTCGCGCGGCGTCGGTGACGGCGGATGTGTTGGCGGGTGCGTGGGTGGAGGAGGTAGGGTTGTGTTGGTGCGTCGGGCGGGCGGGGGCAGGGGCGAGGGCGGGGTGGTCCGTGGCGGCAGTGGGCGGGGCCGGCGCGGGGGCGGGGCGGGCGCGCGGCTCGCCAGCAGCAGCAGCAGCAGCGCCCCCAGCGCTGCGAGCGCGGCCGCGTGCGAGCGACGCAGCGCTCCCGCCGCGCCGAGCACGCCCATGCCGCGATCAGCCCACACTCTGCGAACAAAAAATGTAAATACTTTGACAAACGTACGAGATAGAGATACTGCACTTAGTACCTATTACCACCTTACGTAGTACGTACTTTCAATAAACATACGCGGTTTACAGCTCGCTCTAGCGATGTTATCGATGATTTTAACTAAAATATTTAACTTTCTAAAATATTTAAAAAAAAAAGTGTGCCCTATAACCAAGTCTTTGCATTTGAACAACATAATTAAGACTTTCTAAAAAAACTAAAATGACATGAAGTATAATTAATAGTAAAACTGATAAGGTCTCGCAATTCTAACTACCAATTAAATTTTAACAACAAATTAACTAAATCAGATCAGGACATTTCGATCTTAACCATATAAGTCACTGAATTTCTCTCCTACCTTTGCCGATTCATTATTAAAGCAAAATCTAAATACGTGTCAATTTTTATTTCATTAAGTATAATCAAAATATATTGTAAACATTTTAAAAATATCGATTATAAGAAAAGCGAAGAACTGTGAAAGATTTCCCCTAAAGTTAATGCGTCTATAATAGATATAATCACATCTTATGTATCTACTTTTTAATACTAGTATAGTACAGTAATACCTTTATTTAAATCTGGTAGTACATTTGGCCACACCAATCTTAAACCTATTTCCTTACTGCCAATTCTTAGTAAAAATTTTGAAAAACATATAATAATATAATAATAATAAATAATAAATAAATTTTATTTCGTTTTAAGAAGTACATGCCTTAAGAACTGTGGATCGGAACCTCCATTTAAGCAAAAAAAAAAATGCCTGTGTTTGGAGAGTCCGCCCTTCCATTACTACATTCATGTTACATGGCAGTATTGGTAAACATATTCTATATCATATATTAAAATTATCTATATATTACTTATATTCTAAAATTAGGACAATCAAACGATTGGAACTAGTCTACTTATAAATACTGTATGATATGTGAGTGAAAGTTTATTTATTTATGTATACGTATGTGTGTGTGTGTGTGTGTGTGTGTGTGTGTGTGTGTGTGTGTGTGAGTGTGTGTGTGTGCGCGCGCGTGTGTGTGTGTGTGTGTGTGTGTGTGTGTATGTGTGTGTGTGTGTGTGTGTGTGTGTGTGTGTGTGTTTGTGTGTGCGTGTGTGTGTGTGTGTGTGTGTGTGTGTGTGTGTGTTTGTGTCTGTGCTTGCATGAGTTGGAATGAGTGTGTGTGATTAGAGTGTCTGAGTCTGTACAAATCACATAACACAATCCAGAAGCTTCTCAGTTTCGTCATATGTCTTAAGTTGAATCCATTTCAACAAAAGTTTTTTTACAGTTATGATATGTTTTGTCGTACATATATATTTCTTTGTTTATTTTATTAAAAAAAAGGCAGAACGCGATATGTATTGTCTGCTTGCAAATGTGGTTTTAGCTCTGTACGTCTGGGCAACCATGTTTCTACGACGTTTATTTAAATGGCGTGGATCATAAAATAATGATTTGTGTGTTCTGAGGATTGTCCAGAATATATACAACTTCCTGACAGTGAGTAAACCACTGGTACGATATAGAAGATCAGTAGGAAAACGCCTCTTCTTAAAGTACATAACTTTAATAAGAGAACGCTGCGCCCTCTCTAACTCCAGAAATTGAGTTTTTGCTGCACCACCCCAGACAGGAATACAATAGGCCATGACGGATTGAGCAAGAGCAATGTAAATTTGGTTGAGGAGATAATTTGGTGACTCCCCATCTGATTTGCCCAGCATTACATGTCTAAGGGTTTTGAAGATCCATGTTAGTTTCCTCGTTCTGTTGATGACATGATCAAGGTGTGGGTACCAGGATAGTCTTTGATCTACAATTACCCCTAGATATTTTATCTGAGCTACCTTATCGATTCTAGGGCAGTTACAGGTGTTTTTATTAGTGTCCATTGTACATTCATGAATTTTTAGGCTGAAGTCGGCCTGAGGTTGCGAGTTGTTGTTAATACTAAAACAGATAAAGTTTGTTTTAACAGTATTTAGCGTGTTTCAACCACAGTGCGATTCGCAACAGGCCTGCCTCAGCACTAGTTTTGACTTCCTCCCAAGAATCACCGGCAAAGACTACGGCCGTATCATCAGCATATGACAGAACTCTGGCGTTATGGATCTTTATATTACATAGGTCGTTGATATAGATGAGAAAGAGCGTAGGTCCTAAAAGGCTGCCCTGCGGTACGCCACACGTCACATTAACAACTTCACTAGTGCAGCCAGGTAGTCTTACTCTTTGTCTCCTGTCCATACTTTAATCATATACTTTAATCAATTTAGTTTTACTAAGAGTAATCGTCAGTTAGACAACTGATGCTGGTGTTGATCTGATTGAACAATACTCGTATCTTCAAAGCATGGGAGAATTCACAGGATGCTTTGGGTATATTCTGTGACCTATCCAAAGCATTCGATTGTGTTTAACATGATACACTAATCGGGAAACTACAACAATATGGTGTAAGAAGTGATATTCATAAATTAGTTACCAGAATGTAAAAAGTTGTTATTAATGTTATGAGTTCTTCTGGGTCGATAGTACAAATGGGCGTGCCTCAGGGCTCAATTCTCGGCGCCTTTCTGTTCCTTGTTTATATTAATGACTTACCATACATAATAGGGGATTACCATGATAGTATTATTTGCTGATGACATTTAATGAATTTTCAAATTAAAACGACAGTTACTAAATTACGACGAAGTAAATAATAATATATCTAAATTAGTAAATTGATTTAACGTTAATAACTTGCATTTAAATGGAACTAAAACTAAATGTATGAAATTCAAAGAAACTCAAAATGAGAATCAACAAAATACTAATCTAATTTTAAAAGAGGAGGAGTTGATACCACCGTTTATCTTGAAATTACGTTAGACCCAAAGCTTCAATGCCCTATATAACAAAATAAGCAAGCAGACTTAAACAGAAACAGAAACTTTTTATTCAATAAAGATTGTAAATAATACTTATTGAAAGTCACTCTTTTGTTTAATTACCACTGAAAGAACCTCAGTCTTGGGAAAACCAGCAAAAAAAAACCCAACAGGCAAATAACAGCTTACAATCATGTTTGTTACACAATTAATCAGCACAAAACAAATTAGAAGTAACTTGGTAGTGTTCACCACATTCCCAAGGGTTTTTATCACCCACAAATTCCTTAATATTACAATAACCCTTTTTATACAAACTTAGTTTAATAAAGTTTTAGAACTTTGAGCAAGTCAAATTTTGGTGTATTTTCTGGGATTTTGTTGTAAATGTGTATACATCGCCCCAAGAATGAATTACTTAGTTATGCAACATATTCTGTAACTGCTCGTATTTGTGTTATATCCATTAAACGACAAAGGAATAAATTACTGTATATTTACTTAAGATTTGTCAGCTGTTGGTTTTCCAAAGCACAAAAAAAATAAGTAACTTTAATAACTGTAAACTGCTCTTTTTTATCATAAAAAAACCAGTCCCGCTGGATTTCTTACTGGTATTTCCGAGGACAGAGGCATTTTTCGAACCAGTGGTAAATTGAATATAAGAGTGACTTTCAATAAGTATTACTTATAATCTGTATTGAATAAAAAAGCTTCTATTTGTATTTCTGCAACTAGTACCTAGTACTAGCTGATGTTGTTTTATGACCAAAAAGTGGTACACCGTACCTGGTGGCAGTATATTGAGAAATTTTACACTTGTAGCTTACTGGGTATACTGTAGCTTATTGTTTACAGAGTGTATATCATATAATACAATACTCTTTATTGTATGGTGTACGTAGGAGATTTATATTACAAAATATAAACAAATATTGAGGGAAAAGCAAAACCCTACCTCTTTTAACTGGTTTCTTGAACTCAGGACTAAGGGGTAAGGAGTTCCAAAGTCTTACTTCAAAAACAGAGGAAGGTCATTACACAGAATGTGTGTATATAATATACGTTGTAAGTATAATATATAACCTTACCTCTGTCGATAGTAGAGCCGAATTGCGGCTATATTATGGTTGTGGTACACGAAAAGTCCCGCTGGGTTTCTTGCCGGTTTTTCCCAGGACAAGGATATTTTTCGAACCAGTGATAAAATGAAAACGGTATTAAACATAAGAGTGACTTTAAATAACTATTTTTACTAATGTATATTGAACGAAAAAGTTTCTATTTCTATAAGCAAATATCGGAATCCGAAACATAACAAAAGATATAACAAAAGAACTATAGTTGTACATCCGACAGCCGTGGAACGAGACCAGCAAGGATTGTATCTGCGAGGCTCTTACACTCCGCGACCTTATCCACTTGTGAGACCTCCGAGTACAAACCTTCGCGGCAAACTAAGTCTATTCTCTTGATATTGGATATTATCGACATATATACATTCCAGATGCGCGTGTATATTTTTAGTAGAAACTCTATTTGTATATAAGCTAAATTAATTAATAATTAATTTCGTAAATATACCAGAAACAAGTACAAGATAGTTTGATTGTTGTTATATTAATACGTTTTTATAAAAGTCCCAGAAAATATGCAGACCTTATCTATCAAAAAGTTTAATATATTTATTAACAAAAATTGTTTAATAAGGATTAATAAAGAGCACATGGTTGATAATAACCACTGGAAATGAAGTGGTCGCTACAATGCTGTTTCTAAATGTTTTCATATTTCATTGTATAAAATATGTTGTATTTTTTAAAATATCTCACTGAGTTTATTTTCCGTGTAGTGGCGGTGTAAGAATATCTTACTTAAAACTAAACTAAAACTTAAATTTAGCGAACTTACTTGAACTTAAATTATACCTTGATAGAACATTGATCCATAACTGAACATAAGGAAAAAGTAAGTTAAAAACAAACGCGTTTAAAGTCTGTAATTTTTTTTAATTAATAGAAACATGCGTTACTTTGCGGATATCAAACATATCACATACTAGCGACATGCCAAGCGTTGCTTAGGAGGAATCTAAGATGAATAAGAAGATCTAAGAAATGCCAGCTGCTTCCATTGACCGCATCCAGCGCAAAGTGGTTCGAATCGTCAACGACCGACTTCTTTCTGATTGGCTCGATTCACTGGCGCTGCGTAGGAATGTTGCATCCCTTTGCGTTTTCTATCGCATCTACCGCGGGGAGCGCTCTGAGAAATTGTTCGGATTAAGTCCAGTCGCCAAATTTCACGAACACACATCGGGTCAAAATTCACGAAACCATCCTCACCATCTGGATGCTTATCGGTCCACCACTGTGTGTTTTACTAAGAGTTTTCTTCCTTGTTCTACTTTACTATGGAATTGTTTACCACCGGCGATTTTTTCGGACCAATACGACTTAGGGGCCTTCATGAATAGAGCTTACTCCTTTCTAACAGGCCGGCAACGCACCTGCAATTCCCCTGGTCTTGCAGTTGTTCATGGGCAGCGTTAGTCACTTACCATCAGGTGAGCCGCATGCTCTTCTATAAAAAAAAGAATTTAACAATTTTTTTATATCCCAGATTTTCAGATAAAATATAGCCTATATCACTCCTGGCGTTGCTCTCTACCGGTACATGAAGTTCCTTTACAAAAGGTTCAGCCATTGCGAAGATAAGCTCGGACAGATAAAGAATTTTAAAAATGTTAATTCATATCCTAATGACACGCAAACAGCTCCCTCAGCTCAATATAAAGCTGTTTCGGCATTAGAGACAGACACCTAAATTTCATTTATATGTGTGAAAATAATTAGTTGGTTATTTAAAAAAGGAAAAAAATTCACATCTTCAAGATTATTTAATTAGTGTTCTCTTAAATACGATATACCATTAGGTTTAGATGCTTAGGTTAGGCTGGCAGTGGCAATTTAACAAAATTTCATCAAATATATCTCAACCTTTTAACTCTGTTTCTAAGCGTGTCTACGTCTACACATGCCTTATAAGGCTTTTACCTCCACTGTAAGATAGTGAAACAAAAACTTACTCTAAACAATAGCACTCTCAGGATACAAGACATCGCTTTGTTCTCATTATTTCAAATTGCACCTGCGAATATCTCACAACTAGGATTGCCACATTATGCAAAGAAAATAGAAAAAAGGACTGCGTTTAGAAACAAATGAAACATCATCCTACATAATATAGTTTCACATATAATAGTTGCATACGTGGTAGAGCCACGCTGCAGCTATAGTATAGTTGTAGCACGAATGGGTCGGCTCGACCGGGGAAGGACCACGCTCTCACAGAATACCAGCGTAAATAGCAGCTTGATACTGCTGTGTTTCGTATGGTGAGAGTAGAGATCCGGAGACCCTTTTTAGTAGAAACGAGGCATTCCAACTCAGTCGTTAGGGCTGGAATCGCATCTGCATTTTGATTCTTAATCGATGATAAATGTAGATATTCTATGGGCCACAGCATCCACTTACCATCAAGTGGACTGTGTGCTCGATTGTCATACTATTCTGTAAAAGAATGTCAAGCAAATCCGTGTTTACGTAGTTTTTCTACCTAAATATAATAACGTCTATAAAACTCGTCTCATATTAACATGGCTATTTATGTTAAATTAAGTATTAACTATATACTTGCAAGGAATTTTCGGCTACTGTTCGGTGTTCAGCCTATTCAGCTATTCGCCCGAATACCGAATACTTAAGTTGTTTTTTATAGTAGAGGGGGCCAACGAGCATACGGCTCACCTGATGGTAAGTGATTACCGCCGCCCATCAACAACTGCAACACCAGGGGAGTTGCAGATGCGTTACCGGCGTTTTAAAAGAGAGTACGCTCTTTTCTTAAAGGTCACTAATTCGTATCGGTCCGGAAAAATCTCTGGTGGGAATCGATTCCATTAGGAAGTTGTGCAAGGAAAAAACTTGACCGCAGTCATTCAGATGTTAAGGATGGTATCGCCAGTTTTATCGAGATGTGTGATGTTGAAATTGAAAAGTAAGAAGTTTTGTTGTAGTCAGATAATTGGTAAAAAAACATTAATTTATTTTACAACAATATACTATTCTTCGTGTAATCATTACAGCAGTCATAGTTACATAATCAACTTCCGTATTATAAAAATTAACCAAAAAAAAAGCGTATATCTTGAAGCGAGCTTCCATTAAAACATACTAAAAGCCGACAAAGATGCGGCTTTTCGCCGCTTGCGCCCTCTTTTCACCCAAGGAGGGTCGCGTCCGTTTACGGCTTAAAGATCTCTCGTCAGATCAGTAAGCCAAACTCTAAAGGTGGAGTTTAGTTGGTAAAAGTACCACATAACCACGCAGCCGGCTACGTGGTATGCTATGAGCATTCACCACCTCCCTCTCCCGTTACCGGAGGGTTGCCATTTATTTCTTCGGGCGCAAAAAAAAAGTTTGCAAATGGCATACAACACTTGGAACGTCGGAATCAAGCGAAACAGATGGTGCAGAAAGACTACTTTTTCTACATTTTCAAGCAGTAGCATTTACTTTTCTTCTCGTTGACAATCCCAGATTCAGAGAAAAAACGCTCTAAATAAACACTACTCCTTTCCAGTCGAATTCTTTTGCCCAATATTCAGCTATTCGGCGTGGAAGCCCGCAAAACATTCGGTATTCGGCGTGTGACCGAACATACTACTCGTTGCCAGTCTAGTATTAAACCTTTGTTTGCACAACGAATTAAACAGCATGCTATATTTTATCGTTATATAGTTTAACGTAAAAGCTTTTAACGCAGTTCATTAATTTGCTTAATTGCTAGTTAGCGCGGTGTAATGATGATAATGCTTTTTATCATAAAATATTATTATTATTGTTATGCCGTGCATAACAATAATATATAATAGGTACTGTTGGCGACGCGCCTATAAGAATATTCCAATTTATTAGTTAACCGATTACGAATGGCTTCTAAAAGGCAAATTATCAAGCAACAATATTCCGATAAGAAAATGCTTAGTTGAATCTTAAAGAAATATCGAATTAATGATATGAAGGTCTTGGGTTCGACTCCCAGGCCGGCATAGTTTATCGTTTTCTTAGTAATATCTCTTAATAAGTTCATATAGGGAATTTTAAGATATAAATTATGTTACCGGATTTGTTCCCCGGTTGTAATCATCTTTCCAATAATGTTAATTTAAAGAAATATTAAAATAAAGTTAGAGACCAGGATTTGTTCCCCGGTCGAGATGATCGCTGTGCATAAGTAGAATTAATGGAAATTAATTGCATAAGTATTGTCTTATATGAGTTTGATATGTTTTGTATGAAAACAAATGCCTATTTTCTATGATTGATTTATGAAAATATTCACTTATATTGTTTGATAAGAAACATGATAACTGACAAGAATCTGATTAGAAATAGTTTTCGGCGTTTGAGAATTGAGTAGAATCATTTATTCACCTAGTATTGTTGATATTAGTGTATACAAAACTTTGCATTTTTACTGATAGTCGATAGCCGTGCAAAAGTTAGTTCTTCAAATAGTGTGAGTTCATAGACGCACGCTAGCCACGTACTTAGGAGGCCAAATATGTAGAAATTTAAATATTTGCAAATTTCAGCAATTTATGTAAAATGACTTGTAAAACATTTCAGATTGATTGTACGTGTAAAAGAGGTGAATTCTGTGTTATTTTATGTGAAAATTCCTGTGAATAAGTGAAATAATGATAGTTTTGTATAAGAAATTTAAAAGTGTTTTAATAGTGAAATGTATAGAGAAAATGTAAATTAAACTATTGCATTAGTTAAGATATGTATAATTTCAAGTGGAAAATATTGTTTTAACTTTCTATGTTAAATATTTAAAAAATTCCAACTTTGAACATGAGTAAAATAAGCATATTTTGTTAAATAAATAAAGGGTTTTTTGTGATATGAAAATGTAATGTATATCGTAGTATAGATATTTCTTTGTGCTATCTTTATAAGTAAATTGTATAAATGTATGTCTTATACAAATATAGTGAGCAAACCGTGAGAGAGTGATAGTACAAATTAATGTAATTGAGTTGCGCAAGCGCACAAATGGCGCGGCTCACTTTCGCGTTTAGCTTCGAGGTAGTTCAGTAAATTGATTTTTCTTGCAAATCGTCATAAGGATCTTCTAGGTGTGCGTTACTTGCAGTATACAGTGGCTGCAAATAACCGCCGGTACGACAAACTCCGCCGAACGTTGAGTCCCGTGATTCCGTGAGGCGTCGAGGTCACCGGCCCCTAGGTGATTCTTGGCACTTTATGCGTTCCGTGCATACTGTGCCTAGTCGCGCATTAAAGTGCCACCTTTGCACTTCCCCCAACCCTTTTGCTATAAAAGGGGTAGGCAGTGCCCATAGTGTGAATAGTCCTTATAACAATATCACCACCATCCGCGTCGCGCATCAACATCTGCTGCCGATCGTTTGGAAGTTAGATAGGGCCTCAATTAGATTACCGCTGACACTGACTGGTAGGTTAGGATGTCAGGGAACGATAAGGGGGAACCTCCTCCGAGAGCAAGAAAACCACCGGATCGACCAGGCGTTTTGGATAGACCCATCGCCTATAGGGACATTTTCAACCCGGAGAGGATGAGAGTCGTCTCATCCTACTCCCAAATACCGACCCGGAAACCTTCGTCGCCGGGTAAGGAGTCCGCATCTAGGGTTGCACTCTCGCCCATCGTACCTGAGTGTACGACTGGGCGTGAACCGCTGCCCTCTCAGCCTCAGCGGGCCATGAAGACGCCACGACGGCACACGCCTCCTGAGACCGAAGCCTCCCGCTACGAGCAGAGGCAGCGGATTGGACACCCAGCGGAATCATCATCAGCGTCTTCGGATGATGAAGAGCCCCAAGCGGAGACTAGGAAGAAGGTCCACACCTCACCTCCTAAGTCACCATCACCACCGCAACAGCCACCATCCATCTCACCGGACCGACGCAGTCACGACTCGGCCCAGTTTGAGCAAGGAGGTGAGGAGTCCTACAGCTGGGGCTCGACAACATATGCAACCCTAGCTGCATCAGCCGGAAAGTCATCTCCGGTACAAACTACCAACCCGTCCGGGTTAGCTCATGATGATGGACAGCGCCCATCAACGAGCTATGCCCACATGGCTGCAGCCCCGGCAGTACCACGACCGCAATCGGCGGAGCAACCTCCAAGAACTGAGAAGGAAAAAGAGAAAAGATATCCGCCGATTGTCGCAGAATGCCTCCCGGACTGGACCAGGCATTTTAAGGCCCTTAACGAGAAGTTGGGCCATCCACCTAATGCCCGTCCGTTCGGGAAAGGAGTAAGGTTCACTCCACAGAGTCCGGATGAGTTCCGTACCATACAGAGGTACATGGTAGAACTCTCCGAAAAGGATAAATCAATGTCGTGGTATTGTTATACACCGGCAGAGGAGAAGCCCACTAAAGTGGGCATCCGTGGCCTGCCTGTGGGCACCGACACAAAAATGATTGAGGAGGCTATTCGGGCAAAAGGCTTCCCTATCAATTATGTGAAGGCTATACCACCACGTAGGGGCAGACCGGGCTGCCTCTACTATGCACAGCTGGAGCATCTGAGCCTGGAACGGCTGCAGCAACTTTACCAACTCGACGAGCTCCTCTACATGAGAGGAGTCGTCATCGAAGCCTGGCAGAGGAAGACCGGACCAGCACAATGCCACCGTTGCCAGGCTTTCGGACATGCCTCCGCTAATTGTGTCAGGCCAGTGAAATGCGTTCGCTGTGCCGGTGAACATATTGCCAGCCTTTGCCCAAGGGGTAGAGAGGAGGAGCCAAAGTGCGCAAATTGCGCCAAGAACCACACAGCCAACGATCGCCGCTGCCCGGTCCTGAGGAGGATAGCCAGGAAGCAGGGGATCGTTTTACCTGGGCTACTACCGGAGAACCCAAAGAGGATCCCCTCAAGTCGCCCAAAGGCCGTCACCATACAGGAGGACGGGTGAGCCACCATCACTAGAGGGAAGGGTAGGCAACCAGCCCCCCCCCCACCCCCTCCTGCAGTACCATCAGAAACGGTTGGTCCCACAGATGAAAGGGCAACCACCGGGGCGACTCTCCGACCTCCTGCCAACGACGCCACTGAGAGGCAACCCTCCAGGAGGAAGAGGCGGAGGAACAGGAGCAAGAGAACGGAGCAGCCTCCTCCTCAGGCTGCAACCACCTCTACCCCTACGACTGCAGGACCAATAGCCTCCCAGGCGCAGGTTACTACAAGAACACCAGCACCACCTACGGCAGGTAGAGCACCTGAAAGGGCCCTGCCAGAAAGCAGAGCTCGCTCTACGCACAGAGCGCGCTCAATGCAAAGGAAAACTACCACTAATGCCCCGAGACCAGTGCCTTCACAGCGTAGTTCAGATCGCAGACCACCAGCGTCCGGCTTCGAGACGGCTGATGCCATCCATAGATTGGTAGGAATAGCCATCGAAGTCGGTACACAAGTCCTGGCCGACATAAGGGCCGGGACTGATCCCGTTACCGCCGTCATGAAGGCGCTGGCATCCTTACTGGCAAGGCACTATGGAGGATAGCAACCTGCGCCTGTTATATTGGAACCCGGACGGGATCCGTCAAAGGATCCATGAACTCCGCACTCTCACCCAGCAACAGGACATCCAGGTGATTTTGCTGGGTGAAACTAAATTAAGACCATCAACGCATCTTAAGCTGCCCAATTACCACATATACAGGAGGGACGAGGTCGATCCTCAAGGGGTCGCTTATAGAGGGACAGCGATCCTGGTGAGGAGAGACATCGTCCACCAGGAGCTGGAACTGCCAGACTTCCAGACGATGCGTTCAATCGGCATAAAAATGGAGGCGGCGGGCGAGGAACTTTACTGGGTCCATTATCGTGACGATGTCGAGGATTGGTGTCGTACATGTACAAGTTGTGCGGCCGAGCGGGGACCTCGGACACGTAGTAGAGGAGCACCGAAATTGTACAATGTTGGTGCACAACGGGATAGGACAGCCCTTGACATTGCGGAGCCGTTACAGAAAGGCGCAAGAGGGACTCCTAAGATCGTCCATGTGAATCGCTTGGCGCGTTATTATGGGGCCGATAATGCTCGGGACGAGCATGTCTTAGGAGGGGGCAGTGTTACGCGCTCCAGTCAACGATACACTAGCGCCATCTAGTGTCAGGAACGAGAGCGAGGGGAGCATTGAGAAAATGACATCACAAATTACTCAACCGACAGCGCCTAGTCGAAACTCGAACGCTCGGTACCTTCCGCGTGTTTACTTGAACATTCTGGATATTTCTTTGCTAAATTAAATATATAGGCGCTGCAAGATGCGATGGAAGCAGTGTTGATTTGGGCGAAACAAGCGAAGCTTCGGAGTGGAATTAAGTGAATTAGTGTGTTTAAATTATTAGTGTTTTAACTTTAATTGTGTAAAGTAAATTAAAGTGTTAATTTAGGTAATTTTATCGGCAATTTTTATTGTCACGAACCTCAAGCTCGTAACATTAGGATCTTTGCACCATACCGCCCGCCAGGGACTCCATTTCACTCCTCAGACATCCGGACGGTAATGGAAGGCACAACACCCACCATCATCGCCGGGGACCTGAACGCCAAACACCCGGCATGGGGGTCCAGAGTGATCACCCCGCCGGGTCGTGAACTGTATGAAGACGCTGAACACCATGACTATGACGTTCTAGGTCCCGAGGAACCGACGTATATTCCTAGCGACCATAGGAAGCGTCCGGATGTATTAGACATCGTGCTCACTAGGAACGTCAACTATCCAGTAGTGGTAGAAGTGCTGTATGACCCGAATACACAGCACCTCCCGATTCTGATAACCCTTGGCACTAAGGCAGTGACCTCACCGCCCAGAGCCAGTAAGACCAAGATCGACTGGAGGCTCTACCACCAACACCTGCAGGAGAGACCTCCAGTCCATACACCGATCACCTCAGCGGACGACGTAGAGGCCGCTGCAACCAGAATTTCCACGAGCATCAAGGAGGCCCTCAACGCGGCCTCTACGATTGTCCCTCTCTCGGGAAGGAAAGAGGAGCTGCCGCTAAAGATACGCGTGCAGCTAAATCACAAAAGAGCGCTGAGGAAGCTCTGGGCGCGTACTCGCTGCCCTAGAGTAAAGAGAAAACTGAACACCTTGTCAGACGAACTGTCGGTTGCAATACAGGCCCACAGAGGAGAGGCCTGGGAGCGGCGCATATGGAAAGCTGATGAACAGCACGCGTCGCTCTACACATTGAACCGGCAGTTAACGAAAACTCGACCACCTGTTTGCCCGCTGACCAACAACGCGGGCATTCAACGTTACGATGCCAAGGGCAGAGCGGATATCCTAGCTGAGCACTTCGAGGAGCAGTTTATGCCGAACCCTACAAGTGCGGAGTTCCTGGAATCCCATTCACGGAAAGAAAGCCGCGTGTAGGAGCTCCTGTCGTCGCCCGCGCCACCGCTTGCAGGAGAGTGGTTTATCTCCCCCGCTGAACTGCGGAGGACAGTAACCCGCCTGCAACCGAGGAAGGCGCCAGGGCACGACGGGATTACCAATGCTGCATTACGACAGCTGCCCAATAGAGTCCTTGTAGAGATAGGTCGGCTCTACAATGGAATATTGCGGACATCTCACTTCCCGGAGGACTGGAAGAAAGGCAAAGTCATCGTCTTGCCGAAACCCGGGAAGGACAGGCGTAGAGCTGCCAACTATAGGCCGATCACGCTGCTACCGCATATAGCTAAACTGTGCGAAAGATTACTGTTAAGACGTCTCCGCCCGTGCATCCAACTTCGGGCGGAGCAACATGGATTCAGGAGGGGTCACTCAACAGCAACACAGAGTGCTGCACCTGCTTGCGGCCGAACACAACCGTGGCCGCATATCGTTGGGCGTCTTTCTCGATATCGAGAAAGTGTTCGACCGGGTGTGGCACACAGGATTACTCTATAAATTAGATGTGCAAACAAGTATCCCTCCTGCTATATTGCGGCTAGTGGCGTCTTTCCTGGAAGCCAGGAAGTTCTACGTCTGCGTAGAGGACGCCGAGTCCGCAATTAAGACCATAACAGCTGGTGTGCCACAGGGCAGCTGTCTATCTCCAGCCCTGTACGCGGCGTACACTAATGACATACCCACCCTGGCAGGACACTTGCAAGAATGGGAGGATGACGTCGAACTAGCACTGTTTGCGGATGACAGTGCATACTTCACGTCGTCCAGAAGAGCCCACATAGCAGCTGCCAGGATGCAACGTCTGCTGGACCTGCTGCCACCATGGTTGGATGAGTGGAGGATGGCCGTCAATGTTAGCAAGACGACCGCTCTACTCACTCGCCGCTATAGAAACCTACCACCACCGCTAACCCTCAGAGGCCAGGAGATCGCATATGAGAAGGCCGTGACCTACCTTGGATGTCGGATTGACAGGATGCTGCGTATGACTGCGCACGTTGACTCTGCTATACGCAAAGCTCGATGTGCGCGGGCAATGCTACGTGCTGTCCTGACATCCAAGTTACCGACAAAGTCGAAGATAACCATCTATAAAACTTATATAAGACCCCTGCTAACATACGCTGCTCCGGCCTGGTATGCGCTCCTGAGCGATCATCAGAAGCGGCGACTTCAGGCCCAGCAGAATTTGTCATTAAGAACTATAGTCGGTGCGGGTCGCTACGTCCGTAATGACGTTATAGCGGCCAACCTCAAGATAGAGAGCCTTCATGAATTTGTGGTCCGGCTGACGCGCGGTATGTTTGACCGCGCCGACAACGGGCCACATGAACACCTCAACGGCTTCGCGCCGTTGCATGCAAGGCCGCCGGACGGGCGACCTTATCCAAGAGAACTCCTCCCTATATAGATTAGGGAGTCCGAGTAAACCCCTCAATGCCGCAGAAAGGCCAACTTTGACAAATAATTGTGTTATTTAAACACAATTAATAGATAACCTCCCTCGCTTATAATTTAACCGACTGCGACAATAGTCGTCATAGCAACGCCTTTAACATCAAGGCGCCCAGGACCGGCACATTGTAGTGTGCCGTGAGGAACATCCGAGTAAAGGGGTACACCCCGAGGCCCGAGACCTGCACGGCATTTATGCCCTGCAGAGGACAACAACGACGTTGCAAATCGTTCGGGAAAGTTCGGGAAAATTCGGGAAAAGTGCAAGACCAGCAGTCAATAAGAAGAAGAAAGAAAGAAAAAGTATAGGGAAGTGATAGGGAAAAGTAATTATTCTCCCCTTAAAGTGATACAGTCCATATCGAAGAATTAAGGCATTGGGACCGGGACGACTTCGGAAAACCCGTAATCCCCGCCTGAACCTATTTCTTCTGAATTCTGAAAAGGAAGAGGTTATCGTCCTTGTGTGTTACTCCGTTGCGGAGATCACATACGTTGTTCCCGAACCCAACGTAGACGTTATAGGAGGCCGGATCGAGAGAAGCCTCGATTCCCCCCTTCTGTTTCTTAGTTAACGTTTGCTCTGGTTCCTTTTCAGGTACCTATAACGGTATAGATATAGGTACCTATATCTATATTCCCTCACTCTCACAGTCCGATAATACGGTAAATTGATACGACCGTAGCGAGATCAGGCGCAGAACCAACGGCTTTACGTGATTTCCGAGGCACGGGGGTGAGACACCAGCAACTTCCTGACTCTGGACAGCTACTTAGAATTTCTTGACAGATAATCTCAATACCTTTTTTTGACGGCTCCGTGGGGCAGTGGCTTAGCAATGAGTTACAGCGCTAAGGGCCGCGGGTTCGAATCCCGCACGGATCAAGTATTTGTACGGCCTACAAGAAATTGTTTCGGGTCTGGATGTTTGTCCTTGTGAAATTTATGTTTGTAAACTGCCTCCACGATACAGGAGAAAATACTAGTGTGAACGGCCCCCCCCCCACCCCGAGGTAACGTTTTTAAAGAATAAAAAAAAACTGACTTTTTTGGTTCAACCCCGGATTCGAATCCAGGACCTCATTATCAGCAGTCGCGTTCAGGACCACTAGACTAAGGAGGCGTTTAAAAAACAGTGAAACTGCGTACATACACAGACCTACTCTCATTCTTGAAAGGTTATAATGTTGCCCCAACGCGTGTTTACAAACTTAGCATGTTTCCTTACGATATTTATTTTTTTATAGTATAAGGTTGACACACGAGCACACATTAAGAATCAAAATGCAGATGCGTCGTCACCCCTGAGGACTGAGATGGAACGCCTCGTTTTCCGTGAAAAGGGTCTCCGGTTCCCTACACTCACCATATGAAACACAGCATTATTAAGCTGCTATTTTACGCTGGTATTCTGTGATAGCGGGTCCTTCCTCGATCGAGCCGACCCATTCGTGCTATAACCATAATATAGCTGCAGCGTGGCTCTACCACGTATAATATTAAAAATACCTTACTTATAAGGTGTGGCCTCGATTAACTAGGTTTAGTATAAAATTAACGCAGTGCTGGCGATCCTCTATAGATAAAGTGACAAACTTAAACTCATAAACATGCAGAGATGATGTTGCAGGTGTCTCAGGACCGTGGTCGTGACAATCTATCCTAGAGGCCTATGTTCAGCTGTGGACCTGTAGCACTCAAAAGCTACTGATCAGATCTTGATCAACCACATGAACACATCAAGCACCAGCTTTCAAAATGAAGAAAGAATCATCAAAATCGGTTCACCCAGAAAGGTCTGAGGTACCGAGGTATTTTTATTATTAAGGAATTAAGAACCTCCTGCCTTTTTTGAAGTCGGTTGAAAATTATATAAAATTAACTAACCGCCTAGGAATCCGTCTGGGTACCAGATGGTGGTACCCAGCGCATCTGCATTTTTACCGGCATCAAGTCATCCCATCTTAGTCGTTAACGGTGACAATGACGAGGCGTCTGCATTTTTGACCCTTGATAAATGACAGATGTAGATGTCTTTGGGCCATAGCTACAACACACAAATAGGTGATACTTTGTGCTCGTTTGTCACCCTTATTTTATTTTAAAAAATCCGTAAATCTGCAAAACCGCTGGTCATAGCATATCCTACAAAGTAGTCGAACGAAGAAGAAAATTTCTGGAATTTTTTTTTGGCTCCAGGGCGCAGTGGTTCAGAATTAAGTTGCGTCGCTGAGTGCCGCGGGATCGAATCCCGCACGGAAAGGATATTTGTATAGCCTACAGTTAAATGTTCCAGGTCTGGATGTTTGTCCTTGTAAAATTTATGTGTGTATATTATATATAGGAGGTAACATTTAAAAAAATGCAGTGTTTGACTACCACGCATCCAGACGGTGTTGGTGGTATTGAGCATGTTGTTGCATGCATCGATGGTGATGAATGATGATAGTGGATATTTGAATACATCATTCGGCCTATTCGTTCGAAATATTTTTATATTTGCAAACATAAGCAGATTTCCTAATATTCTTTAGGTGAGCACGTGACAGGTATATTCGTCCATTATGGCGTATAAAAGTTATCTGCTCAACATTGGCCCTCTCTAATAGTTTCTTCATGGGGGAGGGGGGGGGGGGTTTGCCATGCTTGACATGTGGGTTGGCAACCGCAGATTTTTGTAATTTTGAGTTGTTAGGTAAATCACCACTTAAAATTGCAACAATACCATGCAGGTCATATAGCAGTTTAAAGTATATTGAACAAGCTGCTGAGTAAACAGAGCTACACTTACGTCGAATTAAATTTGAGCCGTCATGTTTCGTAAACGACTTAAACCGAAACAATCACGTTGGACCGTGTAGTATAAGGATATCCAATACGCCATATTGTCCCGTGGTGACGAAGGGAAACCCAACTAGGAGATGGGCATAAAAAAACTGCGGTTGCCACACCTGTCATCGATCAATTTAGAAACACTTCCCTTTCAGTAGCGGACACCTGATACACTGCAATGATTACGATGATGACTAACTAAATGAGAATCAAGCTACTGAGATGACAGTCAATGGAACGTAACATAAAATTAATTTTATTTATTTATTTTAAATCTTTACCGCACATAAAATGTACAATTGGTAAATTTAATTTAGCTTTTAGCCATTCTCTACCATTCTATCACCACTACCAGTCAAGCAGAGAAACTTAAGCAGGTGCCATAAAAATATGTACCTATACATAATATAAATATAAAAACACATATAACACACACAATAATATATATATATATATATATATATATATATATATATATATACTTTTAAATATAGACACATCAACAGAATCTAGGTATATTTTATATTTCATCAAATCTCTAAAAACATATGAAGAATTTGTTGTTATAATAAATGAAAAAGTTATTAAGTTATTTTAAGGTATTTAAGAAAAAATTAAAAATATTTCGTAATGACACGTTAAATTAAAAACTAAAAACAATCTAATCCCTTTTCATTAATATCAGTAGAACAATTTTAGTTTTCCTTGACGTAATAATTACTAAAAATTTTGAATTTTAAAATTTTTACTATGAAATGATATTTTTAACTTATAGATGTAACAAATAAATATAATAAAATGTAAAATATTTTTTTTTAATTTTGGTAACAATATTATGATAAAAACCCTTAAATAATAAATACTTCTGATACTCTAATACTCTGCAGTCTGCATTGTACAATCGATTCGCCTGTTCATTCATATGATTCGGGATTCGGTCGGTTTTCGACTCAATCACGAGTTAAAAAGTTTCCGTCAATTGTTAGTACCGGAACATTAAAAAAACAGATGAATGAACCATCAATACTTTTAAGAGTACCAGCTCAAAAGAACGATTTATTTATTTATTTATTTGTATGTATCTCTAACAGTTGTACATATTAAATTACTTCTAACACATGCTTTACATCTATAAATTACTATGTACTACCAATTATAGGAGAACACATCATTCTAAAACAATAGCAGTGTTTATAATTTGCCTATTTTAATGGTAGTTAGAACAAAAATAAGTTTTACGAACAAAAGAAAGTTAATATTGTAACATAAATAAAAGTTAAGTTTAGCATTAAGTTAGTAAATAATTAATTTTCTCAACAGTCGTTATATTTTTTCATAAAAAGAATGAGCCCGTCACAAACAATGTCCAGTGTTGCTATGTTTTTACACATACATTGTATATGCGTGATATTATACGTGTTATTGGAGAATTCTGACCAAGTTTTGTTCTAGTGCTGTCAGTCTTAAAGAAAGGACATGGGTTGCGAGGAGGTCTCCGAGGTACATTAATATTAAATCTGCTCAACAGCTCACTGTCATCAATTTAATTACCATTGAAAAGTTTATGAAGAAATTTCAAATCAAGAAGAGATCTACGAACTGCCAGTGGTTTCATCCTAAAGTAATCGAGATTATTTTTGTAGCAATCACTATGACTTGACGCCTTAAAACGTAAGATTAGGTGTTTAATGAGTCTTTTTTGAACACGTTCGATTCTTTCAATGTGGTTTTTGTAAGCAGGAGACCATACTTGACAACAATATTCAAGTTTGCTACGGACCAAGCTAGTGTACAGTTGAAATAATGTTGTTACCTTTTTGAAATCTTTAGACTGTCTAAGAACAAAGCCGAGCAGCCTAAAAGAAGCAGTCACTATAGAATTAATGTTTATCGAATCTTAATTTGCTATCAAATATCACGCCCAAGTCTCGAATGGAATTGGCTTCCTTTAGGTTTTTACCCAAAACATTGAAAGAACTCATTAATGGATTATTTTTTCTTGTGAATTTAATAAAACTACATTTACCCGGATTGAGCAGCATTCGATTTTTTCACACCATTTTACAAGTCTATCAAGATTCGCTTGTAGTTCTAATACATCAGATTCTTGCTTTATAACTTTAGCTATTTTTAAATCGTCTGCGAACAAATAAACCTGACTTAAACTTTAAATACATTTACTATATCATTAAAGAATAGTACAAAGAATAAAGGCCCTAAATTTGATCCCTGCGGAACACCAGAAATAGCATTGAAAGAATCCGAACACTCGCCATCAATTACTACTCTGGCATTACGATTAGAGAGATAGGATTTGCACCAGCTTGAAAAGGTGTCGGAAATGCCAAAATATGCGAGTTTCTTTAACAAGTATATTATGTTCATTCATGATCGACACATGTCTATTGCGATAGTAAAAAGAACCCAAATAATGAATACTCGTTTCATTAAACTGAAAATTCATTGTATACTGACGGTCATTGTTAAAAAAATTACAATATAAATGAACAGGCGTCCTCGTACGTAATCTGTCGCAATATCAAGGCCGGAAAGGAGGAGAGATAAATTACGTTCCTCATTAATTATGTTACAAATTCCACGGGAGTGCGTTTATTATCAACTTTCATTGAAATTGGGTCGATTAGCAAGCCATCATAATACAAAGTAGCTTTATACAGCCACGCTGCAGCTATATCAGTTGTAGCACAAATGAGCCGGCTCACCGCGGAAGGCCCACGCTCTTCCAGAATACCGGCGTTATATATCAGCTTAAGGCTGTTGTGTTTCGCATGGTGAGTATAGAGAACCGGAGACTTTTGCTGGAAACAAGGCATTCCATCTTAGTCCTCAGGGACGAAAACGCATCTGCATTTTGATTCATAATGGAGGATAAATGCAGGTGTCTATTAACTTACCATCAGGTGGACTGTGTGCTCATTTGTCACCCCTATTCTTTAAAAAAATCAATTGAAAAAAAAATATATATATATATATATAAATATTCACCTCCTCTTTTCCTGAAATCGGTAAGGAGTAGCAACACTAGAAAATTATTTTCAATTATTTGGATAGTGTGAATTAAATATAAGAGAATCTTCAACAAGCACGCAATGCAATTGGCAAATATTGTCAAATACGTACATGTCCAACAAACATTGCACGTGGCCTCATGAGCCGGTCCTGTTAGTATTTCAAATATTGCACGCTTATCACGCTGAATGTGTCCATGAAAAAAATATTTATCTCCCCAATATGGCAGTACGGTGACCATGAATTTTGTACATTGGGGACAGTCTCATTGTGTAATGGCGTTGTAAGAGAATCCATTACCCCATTTCGTCTCGTGGGTGTAAAAGACGTCTAAAAGGAACGTAATAAAGATTTTATAGCTTCCGATAGATTTCTTTTTATAAAACGTTATTTATCGTAAATTTTATTCTGTATCGTGGAGGCAGTTTACAAACATAAATTGCACAAGGACAAAAATCCAGACCCGGAACAATTATTTGTATGTCGTACAAATTATTGTCAATAGGAGTCGTACCCGCAGCCCTCAACGCTACAACTCTTTCGCTGCCCCAAAAAGCCATCGGAGATGGTAATAGCGTCGCATGCGGTGAGTATCGACCGCTGCCCATGAACAACCGCAATACCACGGATATTGCAGGTGCATTCCCGACCTTTTAAAAAGGAGTAAGCTCATTTCTTGAAGGAGCCTGAGTGGTATCGGTCCGGGAAATCCCCGCTGGTAAACGATTCCAAAAATTAGTCGTGCGAGGATGAAAACTCCTAGTACATCATACAGTGGTGGGCCGCCAAGCGTACAAATGGTGTGTGGTGTGGAATAGTAGTTACTAGAAAATTGACCCAATGTTTAAGCGACGCAAGGCGACAAATCATGCACGGATCGACCCTGTATATATACTATTATCGCAAACTGATCAACGAGACAATTTATGCCAAGAGTCGTATCGCATCCTATTGTCTTTTTTACTTTGACAATTTTTTTATAACACCGAAGTGATGAAGTAACTGTCGCCCTGGTAAGTGACTACTGCAGTCAGAAGCGTTGTCACCTCTGAGGACGAAGATGCAACGCCTTACAGCTTGTAATTATACTGGCGTGGGAAATAGCTAAGAGGGACTTAGAAAATACAGTTATTTAGTAGCGTTTTTTCGCACTTTTCGCGCCTCTTCCCGTAGCCGGTCTGAGTATTTTACGCCTGGCGTAAGCGAGATGATGATAACGCCATCTATCCAAGTTGTAAGGTCTTTTTGGTATATGCCTTAGTCACCCTTTATTACGACACGCACGGGACGAAATCAAGTGATGAATCTTCTTCGCCGCCACCACCAACTTACCGCCACCAACGTTCATCATATAATTTAAGACGGCAATCGAAGGAAGCAGGTGGCTCAGGGCCATAGAATAGAATAGAATATTTTTTTAATTCAAAAAACGTTCGAAAAAACCTCTGTCCTGGGAAGAACCACCAAGAAAACCCAGCAGGTCTCTTTTTTAAATAAATTTTACAATATGAATTGTTACAAAATATTTAGAAATTTATTTTAGATACAGCTTGGAAGCGACCACCTCATTCCCAGGGGTTATTAATTATTGTCAACCATGTATTCATTTATATTATAATAACCCTTTTTATAGTTTTTGTTTAATTAAATATTTTAACTAGGTAATATAGAGATCTTGTACGCACAAAGTTAACTAATAGTTAACTTTGTACGTACTTTGTATCAATCTACGAGGTAAGCCTTTGTTCAGCAGTAGACTTGTGACGTGCTGTATTTGCTGCAGTGGGTACATCGATGCTTACGGCAACAAGGAAAGGCCTTACCCAACAATTATTGGCTCAGATAGACTAGTGAATATATTCAAGTAACACAAAATTATCCCATATGAACGTATAATGGTCACCCTAAATGAAACCATATATACGTCACAAATAATAATGAGATCGTGCCGATAGGGTTAACATCGTTAATTTAAATAAACAACTATTAATAAAGCCAGTTAATTATCAATGCGTTCCGACCTCGAAACCTACTCGTACGAGAGGAACGAAAGCACACGAAAGGTGGCCTTGATCAAGGACTTCATCTCATACATAATATGTGTATATATACATATGTATCAACGATGAGAAAGAAGTATGAGTAACGGCATAGGTACATCATAGGTCGGGGAAAGTTTCTTCGTACTTTGTTTATAGAATTGAAGAAAAATCTCTTTATTACTGTTTGTACCTGGCTGCTTTTAATATTAATACATATTATAGGACATTAAGAAAAAGAAAAATAAAAAGTAAAAAACACTTTCAATTGTTTTTCTGTCCGCCAAAATGAGTGAATCTAACACTGAAGTAATATGTACTTAAGTACTAGAACAGCTATCTCAAACAAAAAATGTGCGCTACTCTGTGTTCGCGCGGTTGGTTTTTTTTTATCATAGAATAAACATAGGTAGAATGATCCGTAGGTAATAGTAGATTGTATTGTTAAATAGGTAAATTATATCGAGAACAATATTTAAATTTTGTCATTTATTTTATATATTATATTTGCTTATCTAATTAAATAGTATTTAATATTATATCACAATTACATTTTAATGATATTTTTATCTGAATGTTTTAAAAGGTATCTATGTCAAATATAAAAAACATACTAATTATATGTATAACAAAACTTATCAACATTACATTTAAATTTTTTTTAAATCAACACAACACGTGACAACTCTACAAACGCCTAGCCAGTGACTGATTAAAGTGCGGCGTATGCACCGCAGTTGAGTGGAACACAGTAGCTGAATGCAGTGTCGCCTCTAGTACGTAGTACATAATAGCTCAATGGAATCTAATGAAGATATTCAATACGTTTTGAAGTTTTATTATAAACAATTGGTAAAATTTAAAATTTTGTACAACCGACCTCAATATAAATAAAATGAGAACACCATCAATGTATTCGAAGTCAATTAAATACGCATTATACAAGAACTCAAAAACTGTTGGTCAGATCTTGATCAAATTTATATGGCACCACACGAGAAGCACTTTCAAAAAAAGAATTATCAAAATCTGTTCACCCAGAAAAAAATTCTGAGGTAACAAACGTAAAAAAAAACATACAGTCGAATTCCAAAAAGTTGGTTCAAGCATTTTCAGGCCGGGAATTTTCATGTCAAATATGCAGCTTGCTCTGGTAAAAAATGGCATCGACTTTATTCGTATTTAGGCGATACGGATAAAGTCGACGCCATTTTTAAAAAGTGGAGCAACATCGGCATAGTAGTTACGACATAGCCGAAGAATATTGAGGATTGACTACAAAACAGTTTTGACCCGTTTAAAAAGTCTGGCTATACATAAAAGCTCGATATTTGGATGCCACACGAGCTCCCTGAAAGTAACCTAATGAATTGTGTACTCATCTGCGATTATCTATTGAAACGTAATGAAACCGAACCATTTTTGAAAAGATTTGTTACTGATGATGAAAAGTGGATCACCTACGTCAAGAACGTGTAAAAAAGATCATGTTCGTAGGGTAGTCAAGCTTCACAGACTGCAGCGAAACCCGTATAAACATGCACTAAGGTGATGCTGTGTGTATTGTTGGGATTGGAAGGGCATCGTTTATTATGAGTTTTTAACGTCGGGAAAAACCCTCAAAATTCGGATCTCTACTGCCTACAACTAATAATACTCAAGCAAGAAATTGAGAAATTGAGAACGCCAGACCACACACATCCTTGCCACTCAGCAAAAATTGAGTTTGGTAGGGAAGTATTATTGCAACCACCATATAGTCCTGACCACGTACCCTCAGAGTTTCACCTGTTTCGGTCTCTTCAGAATTCTTTGGATAGTGTTGGTTAACATAAATAGAGGACTGTCAAAACTACTTGTCGCATTTTTTGATCAAAAATCCCAAGATTTCTACAGTAACGGGATTATGTCACTACCTACAAGGTGGCAACAAGTTATCGAATACACATATATATTATAGCCAATTAAATGTAATTGAATTAAAAATGTCTTGAGTTTATATATAAAATACGAAGAAACTTTTCCCCGACCTTTTACGTCCTAGAGCTGGGCAAAGGTCATCTTACATCATCAGCGTTGTAGGGTAGCAATTCCACAAGTCCACCGATGTATCATTTAATCACCGATTTTATCTATTATGGTTGTTGCATGAATGATGAGTGTAAACAACCGAAGATCCTTTTCACTGGAATCGAGGCACTCCATCAGGGTTGACAACGCATCTGCATTTTGATTCTTAATCGAAGATAGATTTTGATGTTTATGGATCACAGTATCTACGAGTATATCTCGTACTTACCATCAGGTGAAGCACAGAAGCATAAAGCTGCTTTTTTACACTTATATTCTGTGAGATCGTGGTCTTCCCCCGGTAGAACCTATCCATTCGTGCTACAACTGCTATATAAGTGCAGTAAAGCTCTACCGCGTACAACATATAATAATAATAATAATGTCACCAAACTGAATTTCGGTTAACCTGCCTCAACGAAGACTAGCCATCGGCGCAGGACAGGATTATAGTGTCCAAGTGTAAACGCAAGCACAGGTGCACTCTCTATTCCCTCATTTTCATAGTCCGATGGGGCGGTAAACCGACACGACCGGAGAGAAATCAGGCGCAGGACCATCGGCTTTACGTGCTTTCCGAGGCACGAAGATGAGACACCGCCAACTTCCAAACTCCGGGCAGCTACTGAGAATTTTTTGACGAAAAAATTCAATATACTGATTTTTTTGCCTGACCCGAGATTCCAATCCTGGACCTCATGATTAGGAGTCGCATTATTACAACCACCAGATCAACGAGGGAGTCAAAGTAAAAAATATATACACATATAAATGAGCAGCCTTTGTGAGTTCATTGCTGTGCTCAGGCCTTTCCAAAAATATCATTTGACATTTCCTCAAACATTCATCAATACTCGACACCCATGTATGCTGAATCGATGAGAGTGTCGATATAATATGATGGATGTTCGCATGCCTATTAATTCTTATAAATTACTTCCGTTTGAATAGCAAAAGTTACTTAAACCAACTTGCCCTTCAAGTCATCACAACACGAACTTATAATTAACCTCCGGATAAAAAAATACACGATTCAAGATTTATTTTTATCGCTGTGCATCATGACCTTGTATTTTATACTATATATATTTTACACGTTGTACAGCCACGGTGCAGCTACATTATGGTTGTAGCACGAATGGGTCGGCTCGACCGGGGAAGGACCACGCTCTCATAGAATACCAGCGTAAAATAGCAGCTTAATACAGTTGTGTTTCGAATGGTAAGTGTAGAGATCCGGAGACCCTTTTTACTGCAAACGAGGCATTCCATCTTAGTCCTCAGGGGTGACAACGCATCTTCGTTTTGATTCTTAATCGAGGATAAATGTAGATGTCTATGGGCCACAGCATCCACTTACCATCAGGTGGACTGTGTGCTCGTACGTCACCCTTATTCTATTTTTAAAAAATACGAACGAATGTCGCCCTTATTGTAGTAGAATTAGGACATTTAAGATCAAATATGAACCCTAATCTTAAAGCCTATCAAGATTTCACTACTGTATATAGGCCCAAAGATTGCCATAGTTTTTTATTATTATTGTTAAGTTGTTATCAGAAAGATGCTGCTGCCCATCTCGTTTCATTTCCCTCCGACTCTTACGACCCCCAGGGGATGATATGGGGTAGTGACCTCTCTTAGGCAGGCTCTTAACATCGGACATATTTATAGTTCCCAACATTATCAGTACTCACGACACTAGGGATGATCGATATTAGAAAAACATCGACGTTAACATTGATTAAAAATATCGATGTAATTATAAATATCGAAAAGAATGTATCGATGTCCGAAAATATCGATGATTTAGGTGCAAATATTCTCAAAACTCGAGTCTTATCTTCAGTATCTCGATGGCTGGTGGTCCATTACTGTAAGATTTACACGGGATTTTCTGACTCGCACGACCTTTTCCGGACCGATACGACTTACGGACCTTGAAGAAAAGAGTCTACTCCTTTATAAAAGGCCGGCAACGCACCCACTATTTCCCTAGTGTTGCAGATGTTCATGGGCGATGGTGATCACTAACCATCAGGTGAGCCATATGGTCGCTTGTCTACTGTTCTATAAAAAAACACTGCGAATAAAGTGACTTTGTCAGAAATATTCCTTTTAATCTTGTCCTTTGTTGATACAGATGTTGACCAAAGGAGATGAACGAAATAAGGTGCTTGACATCGTTTGGAACAGTTATACAAAAATATGTAGGTAATAAAACGATAAATTATAAGTATATTTAAATGGTTTTTATTTCTGTAGTCCTTGGGATAATCATAAAAAAAAATTTTCAACCGAAAAACGATAGCTAATGCTTTTACTATAGCAAGAACGAAACGTTTTTAACTTTTTTAAGTAAGAATTTTGGCTTGGACGCTTGTCATTTAAACCATGTCTTCATGTCATTCAGGATCTTCCTTTTTATGGATTTTTTATTCAGAATATACTGAAGCGTCACCATGCGAAGTTTTTGGGAGAATTTGACGATAACTCAAAGAATGAACAGTCGATGACGACAGCCACTCAAGTTCAAAAGACGCCGAAGCGATCAAAATAACTTGAGGATAATATCTACATCGGAGCAATTGTTTCGTCGTTTTCTCTAACAGTTCACGTGCGCAGACACTTAATACACAAAATTGCATCACTTTCATCAAAATCCATTTTAAGCCATTATTTAAAAGATAAAACAGGAGCAACAATCCGTCGATGGTCAAGTTCCTACCAAAACCACCACGTTTTAGTATTTGCCAATATTTTTCTGTATTTTGTTGATGACAATAGATGATAAAATAGCCTTCATTACTAAAAAAAATCATAATGTTGAAACATGAGGCAAATCTGTAGAGATTAATATTGAATAAAAGAATTATATTTAGAAAAACGAATGAATAGGCTATATTGTTAAAGTAAAAAAAAATTGAATATTATTTAACACAACTGAATAGGCCGTATGGTCATTGATCATTGCCTGTTCCGAAGGAGACTTAACTTGGTAACTTCCAGTTTCAACTTGTCAAATTTGGCATTGTGGCTGTGTTTGTAATTTCGTGTTCATACTTTCGTGAATTTAGTTAAGTTGACCCTCGTCCTTTTCTCTTGGATTACAGGACAATAAATACTTGGGTTATGAGAGGAATAGAACAAATAATTTACAGCCTCCGGCTGCTTTTCTAGATGACATTTAATAATTAATTGCAGAAAATAATCTAACAATTTAAATAAGATGAGTTTTATTTTACTTTATTTAATAATTTCTACAAAACTGCGTTCTTTTGTGTCCCTTTCAATTTATTTAAACAACTTATCACGAGAATGAGTGATTTCATTACATAACCAACAAACATAAAACATAAATTAAAATAAAACCCCAGGTTCTGCAAGAATATAATTTATTGACATACTTATCAAATATTTAAATCTTCAAAATAAGACATATTTTAACTTTGTTCACGCCGGGCTCAAACTTGTATGGATTCAAGTTCATCCATTTTGAAGTCTTTTTGAAGCTGTCGAAGTCGTTGTATAAATGTTTAATGGCTATTTTCTTCGACTTTGGATAGGTGGATCCTATGCCTTGCCCTAAAAGTAATGGATCTTAATGGCCTAGAGTATATCAATGTTTCGATATTATTCTCGTAACATCGATGTTTTACCGCCAAACATCGATGTTTATCAACCATCAATGAATATCGATCATCCATACGACACTACGTCTTGTCCCTCACGTAACGCTGACTCACTCTCGAATAAACCGCGGTCATTAACTACTGCACTGACTCGAGGAATTTCCAAGAAGTCTCGAAGGCTATCCAACAAATCAACTGTTACCCTATAATAATGTTTCTGTACTGTTCTTAATTTTAAATTGGCTAAGTGCATTATGCGCTAGATGGAGTGACGACCTGGTAAGACATGCAGGAAGTCGATGGATGCAGGTGGCTCAGGACCGTGCTTTGTGGCATTACTTGGGGGAGGCCTATGTTCAGCAGTGGACTTGTGAAGGGCTGTAATGATGATGATGATGATGATGAAGTGCATTATGCGACACGCGTGCGAGGGTTCCGTATAATATTAGTAACCCTAGTTTAAATAAGTAATTCTAACTATCCGGGGAAATTAATAAGATAATACATAATCTAACATCTGACACAGAGGGGTAGGCAGAGACTACGGACTTGCATTTGGCACAATCCTTACACACCTTTCTCGCCTCCTTTACATCCATGTATATCTTCAATATATCGCCAATTTTATCGATAAACTTTCGTCTAGGGCGTTCCTTCCCAATTCTCAATTCTCTCAAATCTGCCTTTCAATTTATCTGTAAGTTATTTTATAGTTAAAAATATTAACCATAATATTATTGTATAGTACCCGTAATAATTTTAATCGTATATAATACATAAATATATTATAAAAACAATTGATAGTAAGTAAGTACAAGCTATTCTGAAAACAATAAAATAAAAAATTAAAATAGTTGTTCCGTGCTGGAAACTTAATAAAACACTGCAGTTAATGACCCCCAGAACGAATTTCGGTCTCGGCGGCCAGTCTCACGGCAGACTAGCCACCTGTGCAGGACATGGTCATAGTGCACAAGTGTGTGCACAAAGCACAGGCGCACTCTATTTTTATAGTATAACGTGCAAGAGAGCATACAGTTCATCTGATGGTATATGAATGCTGTGGCTCATTAATATCTACATCTACCCTGCAGTGCTCGAGAAAAATACAGTGAAGGATCCTGAATGTCCTTGATTTTTTTTACAGAATAAGGGTGACAATGACAAGCGAGCACACAGTCCACTTGATGGTAAGTGGAATGCTTTGGCTCATAGACTTCTACATTTATCCCCAATTAAGAATCAAAACGCAGATGCGTTGTCACCTCTGCGGAATATGAGTGCCTCGTTTCCAGTGAAAAGCGTCTCCGGTTCTCTACACTTACCATACAAAACATAGCAGCAGATACTCTATGAGAACGCGGTCCAATTTCTATTTACGCGATAAATATAAAAAATAAACCATAATCCTATTTAGTTTTATTCAACGCGGTCCTGGTTATAGCACGAACCTCTTTTTCCTTACTCTCATAGACCGATAGGACAGTAATCCGACATGACCGGAGAGAAATCAGGCGCAGGAACAACGGCTTTACGTGCTTTCCGAGGCACGGGGTGAGACACCGCTAACTTCCTGACTCTGGTCTTGTAATGAAAATTTCTTGACACAAAAAATCCAACCAATTTCGTCATGTTGTAATTATACGGATTCGTTACACACTTCACATCAACACACAGCACCCGCCAGGAATATGTAATAGTATTGTGATACCTACCTAGAGAGCCGCGGTAGCTCTGATGGTTAGCGCTCGCTGTAAATTTCAAAGTACGCAAGCAACCCGGGTTCGAACCCCGCCGGCATCAATGAAATTGTTAATTGGAATTTTAAGTAATTTACCACGTGCTCGGCGGTGAACGTCTTCGTTCGTAACACTGCTGTGTTTCGTATAGTGAGTGTCAAAGATCCGCAAAGATACTTTTTTACCGGAAACGAGTTATTCCATCTTAGTCCTCAGGGGTGACAACACATCTGCATTTTGATTCTTAATCGAGGATAAATGTAGACGTCTATGGGCCACAGCATCCACTTACCATCAGGTGGACTGTGTGCTCGTTTGTCACCCTTATTCTATATATATGTTTTCATACTTAATTGTATAAAATATTAAAATGTACATTAATTTAAAAAAGTCCTGCTTGGTTTCTTGCTGATTCTTTTAAGAACAGAGCTTTTCCGAATCCGTGTATAAAGCTTAAAATACTTTCAATAAGTAACCTTGTAAACTATACTAAAAAAAAATCAGTTAGGGCTCCGTAGACCAGTGGCTTAGCAATGTGATGCAGCGCCGAGAGCCGCGGGATCGAATCCTGCACGGAACAAATATTTGTACGGCTTACAAATAATTATTCTTAGTCTTGATGTTTGTATTGTCAAATTTATGTGTGTAAACTTCCCCAACCCACGATACGGAAAAATCCTCCTAAAAATATCTATTCAATTCTATTAGATTTCGATTAAAAAAAGGATAATGCGAAATTGTTGAATCAGCGGGAAATTTCAACTAAGGAATGTGCGAATGGGAAGTCTCCACTTCCCTGCGGGCTCAAATAGCCCGCATCTTGTGACGTCTAAGCTTTTTTATGTCGCGGCCGGCGGCTGCGCCGACTCGGGGTCAAGGCCCCCGGCTCGATGGAGGGGAGGGGGCATTGAAATGTACTTGGCGGGGAGGGGGGATACATTGTTGCACATACACGTACTCAGCTGTCGATCACGCGATGTTCGGAATCGCTTCATCTAATTCACTTTGAATTGCGTAGAAATGAAACATCTATTTTAAGAATAATTAATATTCTGTTAATGCAGACAGGTATTCGGACGACAAGAGCGTTTTTAATAAACCGGCTGAGTTTTAAATTCCTGAGTTCAAATTCGAATTACGAGCAAACATTATCGATCTTTATTACACAGCTTTTAGATTCGAAATAATATTAAAAGGCCGGCAATACAGCTGCAGTTCCTCAGGAGTTGCAGTGGTTCATGGAGTGCGGTCGAAACTCACCATCAGGTGAGCCGCATGCTCGCCCCTTTCCATAAAAGAAAATGTTGCTACCACCCAACACTGAACTTTAATTACTGAGATAATTACAGAAATACGCTATAGATTAATCTTCCATTTTTTCGTGAGGAAAATTCTTATGAAACAATTCGGCCCATAAACTATCGAAAGAAAGACAAAACAACAAAAACACTTTCACATTCATAATATTATAACGAAGAGATTAATAAGAGGTAGAGCCACGAACCTTTTACGTAGAGCCACTCTGCAGCTATATGTATTAGTTGTAGCACGAATGCGTCGCCTCGACCGGGGAAGGACCACGCTCTCACAGAATACCAGCGTCAAATAGTAGCTCAACGCTGTTGTGTTTCGTATAATGAGTGTAGAGAATCGGAGACCCCTTTTACTGGAAACTAGGCATTGCCTCCTAGTCCTCAATGGTGACAACGCATCTGCATATCATTTCTTAATTGAGGATAAATGTAGATGGAATGTGTGTAGGCCATAGCATACACTTACCATCGACAATACGACACGTGTTCCGCCTCTAAACAAGGTATCCTTAGGTCTAGTGGACTCTGCGGTGGTTGATCGTTGACTGAGTGGTTAATTTTTATTTTTTGATATCTATCAAAACCTGTAATGATGATGTTAAATGAGTGCGCATCGTAATGTTAGAATACATCACCATGTCTTCAGGTAGGTATACCCTTATACTGGTGATAGTAAGTGAATACTGTGGTCCATAGACGTCTAGATCTCTCCTCGGTAAAGAATCGAAATGCAGATTGCATTGTAACCCCTGAGGATTAAGATGGAATGCCTCGTTTCCAGTGAAAAGGGTCTCTCGTCATTTACACTTGCCATACGAAACACAGCAGCATTAAGCTGCTATTTCACGCCGCCGGTATTCTGTGAGAGCGTGGTCCTTCCCCGGGCTAGCCGCCCCACTCGTGTCGTGCTACAGTCACAATATAGCTGTAGCGTGGCTATGCTAAATATAAAATTAGCAGCCCACTAAAGCCATATATAGTTGCATTTAATGTAATACTAATCTATTAAAGTTAATTGTTGGAGTGCAGTATAACGTCCGCTATCTAATTACAGTCATTATTGTCTGATGCGAAATGAACGAGTCAAAACCCTTCGTTTTTATTATTTTTATGTCCGTTTGTCTGTCGAAATAACTGCTTTTTATTAAGATGAGTTTGTCGGTGTGTTCGTCTGTCTTAGCTGAACCGATGTGTTGTAACTTGACGAACAAATACAGAGTAATGCCAGGAAAGATCGAGGGTATTAGGGACCATTTACTAGTTACGTAAGGATAATCCTGGCGATTTTTGACGCCCCCTGCCCCCAAGGGTACATAAAAGTTCAGGAACCCCTCTCTCTCTCTTTACGTAAGATTCTATTTCGTTTTTCAGAATAATAAAATGTTGTGATGAAAGGATCAGTTACACTAAAACTTACGGTTTGAAGTAAATCAAAGATTTTTATTTTTAACAGATGATGATGACACTGATGTGTTACAATCTGAAGCGTATAAAAAGCCAGTTTAATTAGAAACTGTGAGGCATTTCGTCTAGTAGTGACAAGTGGCCACGCATCTGTATCTTTAGGTTTAGGTTTAAAAAGTTTACTATCTCAAAAAAGATCAAAATTCACTTATATGAGACTTAAAAATAACCTAATTGATATAAAAATAATACATTTAGGCACATACGGTGACTTATATGAAAAAAGTTACATAAATATATCCAAATTAAAAAAAACACTGTCTTTAAATTAATATTTGACGGTGCGTTTTAATTTATCTTTTAATTTTATCTTTAAAACTGTATAAAGCGACAGTAGCCTAATGGCAGGGCGCGGACCGCGAACTCAAAAAGGTCGTGGGTTCGAAGCCGCCATTCGACTACTGGCGTGAACCACTCCTAACACAAGCAATTTAAGCTTACCACATGATGATGACAACGCATTTGTATTTTGATTTTTAATCGAGGATAAATGTAGATGTCTATGGGCCACAGCATCCACTTACCATCAGGTAGACCCTAAAGGCTTAGATACTATCTCAACATGTAGTCTAATAATAACATAATGGTAATCAATCTATATCTGATAGCAATTACAGAGTATAACCTAACAGTAAAGTTTCAGCCTATATACGTCCCACTGCTGGGCACAGGCCTTCCCTCGTTTCTGAGAGGGTTTTAGGACAAGGACGTGTGCCACAATGCGTGTTGGCGAACTTCACATGTCTTCGAAATATTTTTTTTCTTATTTCTCAGACACGCAGGTTTCCTCACGATGTTTTCCTTCACCGCCGAGCACGTGGTAAATCAGCACTTAAAATTGCAATTAACAATTTCATTGGTGCCGGCGGGGATCGAACCCGGTTTGCTCGCATACTGTTATATTTACAGCGAGCACTAACCAGCTGAGCTACCACGGCTCGATAGTATAACCTATATTAGTATAATATATATATACTAATATAGTGTTACGCGCTCCAGTCAACGATACACTAGCGCCATCTAGTGTCAGGAACGAGAGCGAGGGGAGCATTGAGAAAATGACATCACAAATTACTCAACTGACAGCGCCTAGTCGAAACTCGAACGCTCGATACCTTCCGCGTGTTTACTTGAACATTCTGGATATTTCTTTGCTAATTTAAATATATAGGCGCTGCAAGATGCGATGGGGCAGTGTTGATTTGGGCGAAACAAGCGAAGCTTCGGAGTGGAACTAAGTGAATTAGTGTGTTTAAATTATTGGTGTTTTAACTTTAATTGTGTAAAGTAAATTAAAGTGTTAATTTAGGTAATTTTATCGGCAATTTTTATTGTCACGAACCGCAAGCTCGTAACAATTGGTGTCAGAAGTGGGATAAAATCATGCCGATTTTACCTAAGGAGGAAACGGAGGGTGTCCGTACCCGAAGTCAACGCCAGCAGGAGACGGACCAACGAAGATTTGGTGGTGCAACGCCGCAGACGACGGAGGGCCAGCCACCGGCTGCAGGCCCGTCGGTAGCTCCTACATCTGCAGCACCTGACTTAGGTGCTCTGATGGTGATGCTGCAGGAGCAGGCTCGCCGACAGGAGGAGCAGGCTCGCCGACAGGAGGAGCAGGCTCGCCGACAGGAGGAGCAGGCTCGCCGACAGGAGGAGCAGGCCCGTCAGTTGAAAGAGCAGCTGCAAAGCGGACAAGAGGAACAGGCCCGCCGGCAGGAGGAACAGGCCCGCTGGCAGGAGGAACAGGCCCGTCGTTTAGAAGAGCAACTCCAACGCGATAAGGAAGAGCAGATGCTCCTCATGAAGGACCTTCACGCTATCTTCGGAAAAGAGATACGGGAGGTGAAGGATAAGGTTGCTCAACATGACAACCGCCTGTCGGAGGCCGAAACCCGAATCGACCAAGTAAACAATCGGGTTGACAACGTAATGGCTGACGTGAAGAAAACGCTGGACGACCTCAAACTTGGGGATGGAACAACAGCCCCCGTAGTAGCTACAACACCTTCGCTACGTGGATTCAAAGTGCCGCCGTTCGACGGTACCTCTTCCTGGTCAGCCTACAAGATCCAGTTCGAGGCTGTTATGAAGGCGAACGGCTGGAATGAAAGTCAGGCCATGACTGCTCTCACACTAGGCCTGCGCGACCAGGCCTTAACAGTTCTGGAAGCTCTCGGTGAGGAAGTGACTTATGAGCAACTCATTGAGGCATTGGAGGCGAGGTATGGCGACGCTCACCTGGAACACGTCTTTCGTGCGCAGCTTAAAGATCGCGTGCAGCGCATCAACGAAAACCTGCAGCAGTGGGCTCTAGAGGTGGAGAAGCTGGTGCGAAAGGCATACCGGTCTGTACCTGCGCTCATTGGAGGGAACCTGGTGCAGACATTCATCGACGGCATCCGTGACCTTGAAGTCAGAGCTGCTGTGAGACTCGGGCACCACGACACGCTTAAGAACGCCTTGGCCCATGCACTGGAGGTGGAAGCCGTGCGGCAGGATCATCGTTCCCATCGCATCAGGGAGGTTGCAGCAGCTACAGTTCGCGACCGCAACAAAGGATACAGCCCAAGGTGCTATGGCTGTGGGGAAAAGGGCCATCTTCGAATCAGCTGCCCTAAGCGAACCGTTGAAAGGAGAGTTGATCGATCTCGAGAGGGTAGTGCAGCTAACGGCACTGCCTGGCGGCGACAGGATCATCGTTCACCTCATGCTAGGGAGGTTACAGCAGTTACGGTTCGCGACCACAATAAAAGATACAGCCCTAGGTGCTATGGCTGTGGGGAAAGGGGCCATCTTCGGTCCAGCTGCCCTAAGCACACCCTAGGAAGGGAAGGTGAACGGTCTCAGAAAGGAAGTGCGGCTAACAGCACCGCCCAGCAGCAGCAGGAATACGACTTTACTATCAGACACTGCAGCGGGAAATCTCACGGCAACGCAGATGCATTGTCAAGAAGACCTTGTCCTGAAGATTGCAACCATTGTAGTAGGCAAGAGAGTAAGGAGGTGGTATCCGTGAGGATGCTCAGGACGGACCACCTCAGCAACGAATGGAAGGACAACCTACGACATGCACAGCAGGAAGATCCGGACATCAAGCCGATTCTGGGATGGATGAAGGCCCGTGCTACCAAGCCTAAGTGGAGGGACGTCTCAGCGATGAGTTCAACCACGAAAAGCTATTGGGCCCAATGGGACAGCTTGCTGATTCAGGATGGAGTCCTGTGCCGTGAATGGGACAATGGTCGAAGAGACAGCTGTCGTTTGCAAATGGTTGTCCCTAAAGCTAAAGTGCCGAATGTTCTACAGTTGTGCCATAATGGTCGTTCAAGAGTCCATCTGGGAGTTAAACGAACTCTACTGAAGGTCCGAGAACAGTTTTACTGGGTCCATTATCGTGACGATGTCGAGGATTGGTGTCGTACATGTACAAGTTGTGCGGCCGTGCGGGGACCTCGGACACGTAGTAGAGGAGCACCGAAATTGTACAATGTTGGTGCACCACGGGATAGGACAGCCCTTGACATTGCGGAGCCGTTACAGAAAGGCGCAAGAGGGACTCCTAAGATCGTCCATGTGAATCGCTTGGCGCGTTATTATGGGGCCGATAATGCTCGGGACGAGCATGTCTTAGGAGGGGGCAGTGTTACGCGCTCCAGTCAACGATACACTAGCGCCATCTAGTGTCAGGAACGAGAGCGAGGGGAGCATTGAGAAAATGACATCACAAATTACTCAACTGACAGCGCCTAGTCGAAACTCGAACGCTCGATACCTTCCGCGTGTTTACTTGAACATTCTGGATATTTCTTTGCTAATTTAAATATATAGGCGCTGCAAGATGCGATGGGGCAGTGTTGATTTGGGCGAAACAAGCGAAGCTTCGGAGTGGAACTAAGTGAATTAGTGTGTTTAAATTATTGGTGTTTTAACTTTAATTGTGTAAAGTAAATTAAAGTGTTAATTTAGGTAATTTTATCGGCAATTTTTATTGTCACGAACCGCAAGCTCGTAACAATAGTTTAAATATATATATATATATATATATATATATATATATATATATATATATATATATATATATATATTTAACCTATGTATATATATATATATATATATAACCTAATGTATATATAATAAAATATAACCTATGTATATATATATATGTTATATATATACACATACATATACTAATATATATGTGTATATATATAACAATATGTAATGGTGGTGTTTATTGGATGCTTTTTGTAAGTACCAGCAAAGATAGTGATGTTGCTGCGAGGCTGGCCTGTGTCGCATCGTGTTGGGCTATATTGCTGTTGATTTGCATACACAATTTATTTTAGAATATACACTGTATTTACTTCTAATGCATTCCATGTATAATTTATAATGTGAAGTCTACTAAGTAATGTTCATTTATTTAAATATGTTAAAGTATTATATAAATATTATAAAAAATAAATCAAATCACTGATTTTTGCCCGATTCGGGATTCGAAACCAGAACCTCATGATCAGCACCAGAGTTTAAAACCACTAGACCGCCGAGGCAGTCACCGAATTATTCCGTTAGCTACTGTGTAAGCCACTATGTACCAATTTGTACAGAGTATTAACGTGACTTACAAGAGTGAAGTGTAACTGTTAACAATGTTATAGGTATATAAATAAAATTAAAATGTCTGAACATCTAAGCCATAATAAAACAGACGTGGTAGCTTAGATGGTTAACGCTCGGTGTAAAGTCACATTACGCAAGCAATCCCGGTTCGATCCCCGCCGGCACCACTGAAATTGTTAATTGCAGATTTAAGTGCTGATTTACCACGTGCTTGGCGGTGAAGGAAAACATCGTGTGGAAACATGCATGTCTGAGAAATGAAAAAAAAATTTTCGAAAACATGTGAATTTCGCCAACACGCTTTGGCGCTGCAACACTTCCTTGCCTTAAGACCCTATCAGAAATGAGCGACCTGTACCCAGCAGTGGGACGCATATATGCTGTAACTTTAACTTTAAAATCGAAGTAATTGTCTAAGGCCCGATTTACATTTTGAGAAGTGACAAGTGCGAGTGGCAAGTGCAACTGACAAATGACAAGTGCTTAGCGCGTGTTTTATTCCCACTTATCACTTGTCACTGCCTGTTCACACGCACTAAGCACTTATCATTTGTTAGTTGCACTTGCCACTCGCACTTCTCAAAATGTAAACCGGGTCTTATATGGGGGGTTATTTGCATGCCATTAAAACATAAATAAGCATATTTAAACTTTTTTTTCTGTTTGTCTTCCTGTTCGAGCTAATTCTTCGGATTGACTGAAACCATGATCTAGATTTGGCAGATCGGAAGATCAAAATATCTGGACAAATTTTGAAAAAGTCAGGATTTTTTGGTTGTTGTCGGGAGAAATAAATATTTAAAAAAAATTAATTAAGAGGCTACAAAAAGCACTTTAAACAAAACTAATTTAAGAACACTTAATTTTTAGTTTGCCACCTGTATTTTGCATTAGACTATACTAGAGTCCATCAATTTGGATCCATTAGTAGTATTCAGAAAATATTATAAATAATCAAACAATTTACTTCAAATTTCAGTCTAGTTACTAACTCAGCTTTTATTAAATCAAAGGCTATACGTTAACTTTCCGAGGAGCTGTTTGTCTGGAGACTTTGAGTTTTGTCGGGAGTCTGGAGATCATTTAAAATGTCGGGAAAATCCAGACGAATACCGACCATCTGGCAACCCTAGATGGATCATGAGCACTCAATAAATATAATCATCATTCTAGAACATCATTCTAGAACCTAGTGAAAAGGCTTTAGGTTGATTTTTTAACCTAACCTAACTCGCCTGCCAAACGAAGCAACTATGGCAATAATTCATGGTGATGGCCTATGTTCAGCAGTGAACTTTTGAAAGTTGTAATGATGATGATGATATGTAACTTGAAAAGAGAAAACCTAAACGACTGAAAGTACCTAAAGAGCAAACGAAATTCTAGAATTACTTCTATCACTTGTTGGTGAAAATACCGCCACACTGAGAAGAAACAGGAAGAAGAAATTCCTATAAATATAAGAAGCAACCAATGGGTCGGCTCGACCGGGGAAGGACCACGCTCTCACAGAATACTAGCGTAAAATAGTAACTTAATGCTGCAGTGTTTCGTATGGTGAGTGTAGAGATCCGGAGAACCTATTTTGCTGAAAACGAGGCATTCCATCTTAGTCCTCAGATTGACGACGCATCCGCGTTTTGATTCTTAATCGTAGGATAAATGTCTACGGGCCATAGCATCCACTTACCATCAGGTAGACTGTGTGCTAATTTGTCACCCTTATTCTATAAAAAAAGAAGAGCTTGTATCGCTTTGTTAAAAAAATTCGACAAAAAGCTTAATGTGCGATCTAGGTTCAAATAATAACTTCAGCCAAAAGTCTAGAATTACTACAGACGTCTAGACAAAGGCCAACTACTGACCTCGGTTATTAATCGTTTCCCTCTAAATAAATGAATGTATTGACTTCAATAAACACAATCTACGGAATCACTTTAAAATTTAAGTAAATACACCGTTATCTGTTTTTTATAGAATAATGATGGCAATCCACCTGATGGTAAGTGGATGCTAAGGCCCATAGACATCTACGTCTACGAAGTTGTCGCCCCTGAGGAATAAGACGGAATGCCTCGATTCCAGTAAAAATGGTCGTTGGTTCTCTACACTCATCATACGAAACACAGCAGCATTAAGCTGCTATTTTACGCGGATGTTCTGCGAGAGCGTGGTCCTTCGCCGATCGAACCGACCAATTTGTGTTACCTACTGTTGGAAGGACCGCTCTGAAGGTGTTTTTAAAAAAATACTTTTACACCTAATCTTGAAAGTTCTTTTGATTTACTTCCTCAATATTTAAATTATACAAAACACGTGCAAAAGCCGCGAACGGCGTGTTCTATATGCACTTAATATGGGTTGGAGCTGCACTGCCTCGACTACCACAAAACTACGCTGTTATACTAAATTAAATAATCGAATAAGAATCAGCTAACTAGGGTTGGACATTACAGTACTTAAGTGTGCACAAAATTAATTAAGGTACAATTACATCATCGGGACCAATATTAGCGTACAATGTATATGAGAATATGCCACCAGCATAATTAGTGACAGATTGGTACGGTATCGAACAGACAAAGACACATTTAGCATCTTAGCGTCGAACACCAAATACACAACAAAAAAGAATCAAACTGATAAACTGGTAATATGTATAATATACAAGTTGAAGTTGGCCTGAAACTAATACTGCGGTTTTCATATCATTGAGTGACAAACGAGCACACAGCCCACCTGATGGTAAGTAGACACAGTATCCCGTAGACATACACATCTATCCTCTATTAAAAACCAATATGCAGATGCGCTGTCACCCGTAACTAAGATAGTATTCCTCGTATCCAGTAAAGTCTCCGGTTAGCTACACTCATCCTACGAAACACAGCAGCATTAAGCTGGTATTCTGTGAGAGTGTGGTTCTTCTCCGTTCGAGCCGACTCCTTCGTGCATAATAATAAAAAGTTAAAGTTACAGCCTATATACGTCCCACAGCTGGGGACAGGCCTCCTCCCATTTCTGAGAGGGTTTAGGGCAAGGAAGTGTCCGCCGCGCTACCCCAATGCGTACTTCACATATCTTCGAAATATTTATTTTTAATTTCTCAGACATCCAGGTTTTCTTTTTCGATGTTTTCCTTCACCGTCGAGCACATGGTAAACCAGCACTTAAAATTGCAATCAACAATTTCATAGGTGCCGGCGGGGATCGAACCCGTGTTGCTCGCGTAATTTGACTTCACAGCGAGCGCTAACCATCTGAGCTACTAAGGCTCCTCAAAATAATAGCTTCATAATAATAGCTGTATATATCTAGATATATATATATATATATATATATATATATATATATATATATATATATATATATATATATATATATATAAAAGTTGTTTTTATCAAAAGACTCAACGCGTATATTTTATATAAAATGAAAGTAACAAACGAGCATACAGTCACGGACACTTTCAACCAAGTTCAAACAAAGAAGGCTTAGATGCGTCGTCACCTCTGAGTACACTCGTGGAATGCCTCAGAGCCTGCAATCAAACTGACTCTCTGTACTCTGCAGGCTGGAACACAGCGCAGCCGTGCAAGCACTAAAGCTTGGCGGCAGGAACAGGTAAAAGCGTATATACCTACCCCGACGGATTCCTAATTAGAAAAGAAGTCCAGATAATAAATAATACTAGAATAACAGGCTGTGAGGCATCCCATACAAATCCTCGGGGATAAGACTCGATCTGTCGCAATTATTGTAAAGTTACTAAAAATATTAAACGTAACTTTGCAACCATCCGCTCAATAAAATAAAGTGATGTGTCTTGCACCTCCCGCCCTCCCTCAATTGCGTGCACTAATCCCGTCACCACTAATCCCAGCACCAGTACTCCCAACACCACTATTGTTGTAGATTCTGATATAGACCTGAAAATGCCTCGTGTAGAGGCGAAACACGTATCGTATTATAGACGATGGTGTGTCTTTCCTAGAGTACTGGTGTTAGGAGTAGTAGTGTTGGGAGTAGTGGGGTTGGGAGCATTGGTGACGGGATTAGTGCACGCAATTGAGGGAGGGCGAGAGCTGCTCTTCAAACTAGGTAAGACACATCATTTTATTTTATTGAGCGGATGGTTGCAAAACTTTTAATATCTTAGTATAATGATTTCCGCAAAACTTCATAATTATATTGTGAAATTGTTCAGCAGTTGATGTGTGTCATTCATTCATTTCTAATGACCCGAATCGGGTCATTCGGGTCAATCATGCAAAATCGATAATTTCGAGTTTCATTACTCTGTGGTCTGATGGACCCGTTTGATAACATCGGTCGACGGATATTACTATACACTTTGGTTGTAGGTCCTGTCAAATGTAATTGCAATCATCAATACTTTAATGCAACCCGAATCAAATGAACGAATCATTCACGATTGATACATGTCTATTCCGCAGATCTAAGAAAGGGAGGAGTACCTACACAGACGCACTCCTAGTTAGAATAGGAGTTCTACCAGCTAATACTACAATAACAGGCTTTGAGGCACGTCATAAAAATCCTCGGTTCATAAAAGATTAAATCTGTATAGTATTTTTAGTTTGAAGCTGTTCGTCCCGATGGCTGGCCGGTCCACTAATGTGCGATTTGCACAGATTATCTGTCTCGCACAACCACACTGTGGAATTTACTGTCGCCAGCGGTCTTTCCGGAGTGATACAGCTTACACCATAACCTTAAAGAAAAGAACCTACTCATTTCTATGAAGGCCGGCAACGTCTCGATTGCCTTGGTATGTAGATGCTTACGGGTGACGGTGATCACTGATCACTTACTATCTGGTGAGCCGTATACTCTTGTCTCTTCTTTCATAAAAAGGTGTCCATGGGCTGTAGCAGCCAGCAAGTAGATTATCTTGCCAATGCCAAAAATAAAAAAGTACCTGCATCAATCTTACCGTCCGAATACAGTTAGGTGTTTTATGGAGAAGATTGAATAAGCTTTTATTCATAACTATTTATTATCCATAGTTGACACGCTTGGCATGCGAGTTGTAGACCTTTTTTACGTGGTAGAGCCACGCTGCAGCTATATTATAGTTGTAGCACGAATGGGTCGGCTCGACCGGGGAAGGACCACGCTCTCACAGAATACAGTAATGCTGCTGTGTTTCGTATGGTGAGTGTAGAGAACCGAAGACCATTTTTACTGGAATCGAGGCATTCCATCTTAGTCCTCAGGGGTGACAACGCATTTGCATTTTGATACTTAGTTGAGGATAAATGTGGATGTCTATGGGCCACAGCATCCACTTTCCATCAGATGGACTGTGTGCTCGTTTGTCACCAAATACTATAAAAAACCGAAGTTTTTATTTTCTAGCCATTCTTACGAAGATACTTCTACCATTTCCTAGTCTGTGTCCCTCTGTCGCCGCATACGACTCACAGGGCGATATGGGATAGAAGATATTCTTACACCGTCCTACACGGTCAGTGTGTATTTTAACCGACTACGAAGAAGGAGCCGTGGTAGCTCAGATGGTTAACGCTCGCTGTAAATATAACAGAACGCGAGTAACCCGGGTTCTATCCCCGCCGGCACCAATGAAATTGTTAATTGCAATTTTAAGTGCTGATTTACCACGTGCTCGGCGGTGAAGGAAACATTGTGGGGAAACCTGCATGTCTAAGGAATAAGGAAAAAAAATATTTCGAAGACATGTGAAGTTCGCCAACACGCATTGGGGCAGCGCGGCGGACACTTCCTTGCCTTCCTAAAACCTTGTCAGAAATGAGGGGAGGCCTGTGTCCAGCAGTGGGACGTATAATACTGTATGAAGTATAAGGCTGTAACTTTACTTTACGAAGAAGGAAGTTATTAATTCGACTGTACTTTTTTAATGTAACGCAAAACAAAATCCAAGAGATTATAACACTAATAGGCACATTTAGCACACTTACACGCAAGAAAAAGTTCAATTTCACATGTATTTATAGCGCTTACTGGCCACAAACATTAGTAAATGCTATTAAAAAGTTTTGAAATGTCATGTTTTCGTATTTCATTTCTTTTTATTTAATTATTGCGTAATATTGCGTTCCTTCCGTGAAAAATTTTGTCAACATTCGAGCGTTCTTTCCGTGAAAAATTTTGTCAACATTCGAGTTTGTCCATGAATACAGTTTATTATTTAGGTTAGGTAGTGCTTAATATACAATAAACCGAAATCTCGTAACTATAATTAAACAAAACAGTAATAAACTCTACAGATAAAAAATATTAAACTAGGTAGGGTTGTCAAAAGTATCGATTTTAAATGTTATTCCTTTAATATACCGTTGACTGTTAATTTCTACAGCAATAACACCAAATTTCTTTATACATATGTATATTTAAGTTATTTAACTTACCAAAAACAATGATTTCTTTTATTTATGCGAATTCTATACATTAAATAAAACTAATTTTAAAGATTTTATTGATTAAAACTACTTTTACGGATTTTATCGCGTTTAATTTTACTTTTAATTATTTTTATTTTTAATTCCCGAAGTTTCGGGTGCTTTTCAGCACCCATGGTCACGGGAGACTGAGGTGACTGACGTCCCGAAGTCATTGTAAACCCGGAGTACTTTCAGCTTTTTTAATTATTGTTTATAAATTACTGCACCTGTTACACCAAGGATCTACAAGCGGTACGTAGACGATTCTTTCACAATTTTACCATCAGACAAAGTAACTGCATTTTTAGAACATCTTAATTCCATAAACTCTAAAATTCAATTTACTATGGAGTTAGAGGCAAATAATTCCTTACCTTTTCTAGATGTGTTAGTCATCCGAAATCCTAATAACACCATTGGTCACACTGTGTATAGAAAAAAAGAGCCATACAAACCGATATCTAAATGGTGAATCTCACCACCATCCTTCAAAGTTAGCTACCGTGGGCAAATCTTTGTTACAGAGAGCACGAGGGATCTGTGACAGCAAACACCTGGCCGCCGAGCTTCAGCACTTCAAGCAGGTTCTGCACGACAACAAGCTTCGGGTCCCGCGCCTCCGTCACAGTGACCGAGTGAAGCCGGCCACAGTCGAGCGGGTGCCTGCTGTACGTGTACTACCATATGTAAGAGGTGTCACAGACAAGATTGGCTACATCTTGAAGCGAGCTTCTATTAAAACATTCTACAAGCCGCCGAAGAAGGTTAGTCAGTTCCTAACATCCGTCAAATGTCATATTCCTCTACAAGATGCAGGAGTATACAAGCTTGATTGTGAATGTGGTCTCTCTTATATAGGACAAACAAAAAGATCAATTAGAACCCGCGTAAAAGAACATATAGCTGATGTGAAGCATCAACGTTCCGGGAAGTCTGCAGTTTGTGATCATATCCTAGACGGCCCAACCATTATATCAGATTTGATAGACTACAAATCCTCGCGAAAGAACACAGATTCCTACCAAGGATGATACGTGAGGCTATTGAAATTAAAAAACATCCTAATTTCAATAGAGAAGGAGGCTGGGTACTGCCACCTGCTTGGGGCCCTATAATCAATAAAATTAAAACTAAACCCAAGCATACCACTGCAAGACCTCAGGACATAATCAGTTCATTTTGCATAGATCGTACCATAAACAATAATTAAAAAAGCTGAAGATACTCCGGGTTTAACAATAACATCGGGACGTCAGTCACCTCAGTCCCGAAACGTCGGGAATTAAAAATAAAAATAATTAAAAATAAAATTAAACGCGATAAAATCCGTAAAAGTAGTTTTAATCAATGTGTAGTGTTCGCAAAAAAAATTCAAAATCAAAATAATTATTTAAAGATTTTATTTCACAATTTTACCATGTGACAAAATAACAGCATTTTTAGACCACCTTAACTCCATAAATCTAAAAATCAATTCACAATGGAGTTAGAGGCAAATAATTCTTTGGCTTTTCCAAATGATTTAGTCATCCGAAATCTTGATAACACTTTTTCCTATATACAGTATGACTAATCACACTGTATGTAGCAAAAAGTCCCATATCAACCGATATTTAAATGTTGAATTAAAAATGTATAATTAGCTACCGTAGGAAAATCTTTGTTTCAGAGAGCACAAAGGATCTGTGACAGAAAACATCTGGCCGCCGAGGTTCAGCATGTCAAGCAAGTATTGCAAGACAACAAGCTTCTCCTCCCGCGCCTACGTCACAGTGACCGAGTAAAGCCGACCACAGTCGAGCGTGTACCTGCTGTACTACCATATGTTAGAGGAGTCACAGACAAGATCTTGAAGCGCGCTTCCATTAAAATCTACTACAAACCACCGAAGAAAATTAAGCGATTTATACCATCCGTCAAATGTAATATCCCTCAACAATATGCAGGAGTGTACAAGCTTGATTGTGAACGTGGTCTCTCTTACATAGGACAAACGAAGTGATCTATAAAAACTCGTGTAAAAAACATATAGCTGATGTGAAGTACCGACGCTTCGAAAAGGCTACAATCTATGAACATGTTCAAAATCGTCCGTACCATTACATCTGATTTGATAGACCACAAATCCTCGCAAAAGAACATCGATTCCTACCAAGGATGATACGTGAGGCTATTGAAATTAAAAAACATCCTAATTTCAATAGAGAAGATGGCTGGATACTATCTGCTTAGGATTCTAAAATTAATTAAAATGAATTCAAACCAAAGCACACCACAGCAAAGCTTCAAGATATTGTAAGCTCGTTCTGCGTAGATCGGAACAAAATCAATATTCAAAAATTGAAGGAAGCCGTACTGACTATGACATCGGAACGTCAAACACCTCAGTTTCCTCGTAACCATGGGTAAAGCGGTAAAGCACCCGAAACGTCGGGAATTAAAAAAAATTAAACACGACAAAATCCGTAAAATCAGTTTCATTTACCAAAAACACTAATTTTCTCGCAAATTCTGTTTATTTTTCAGGGCAACCCTATTCGAACGCCTCTTCGCTTTTGCTGCCAAGTTATTTCAAGTAATTTAGCTCAAACTAAAGTACTATTTGTGATAACACAGTAGAGATGTAAGTGGGCCAGGCACATTACGTTTTACAGCAGCAATACTAGTTCCAATATGCACAGATAAATATAGTCTCCGCTTACTATAACAGATTCAAAGCAATATTTAATTTAAAGTGTGAATAATAGCAAAATAATGCTGCTGTTTCGTATGGTGAATGTAGAGAACCGAAGAACCTTTTTACTGGTAGCGAGACATTTTTAGTCCTTAGGGGTGACAACGCCATTGCATTTTGTTTCTTAATCGATGATGGATGTAGATGTATATGGAGTATGGACCATAGCATCCACTTACCATCCAGTGGGAAGTGTGCTCTTTTGTCGCCCTTATTCACAGTGTCAGTTACTGATCAGAACAGGGTTACAAGCACTCACTCATTTCTAATAAACCCTTGCCAGGTGTAATAACATGAACATAAAAACATGTCAGGATCAGAGACAAAGAAAACTGTGTAAAAAAGGCTTTCTACCTTGCTCTTCAGCGATGACCAGCTTTCCTTTTAAATTGAGGTTCCATTTACCATCAGCTCGAATGTGAATTAATTTATCACCTCATTTTTTAAGAAGGAGACATACCTATAATCAGTTTTGGTACTTATGTTGACTCTAGCCGGATTCAAGCCCAAGGGTCGTGCCAAAGTTGTTATGTCTTAAACACTATTTTAAACATATAGTAGATAAGTAAACGTGCAACCTCTGTAGACGACCTTCTGTTAACTCGGCACGCACGGCAGCGTGCTACCTGCTGTAATTAGAGCTAAGCTTTTCAGGGTTGTCACTTATCAATTGCGACCACGACCAGGTTCAAATCTCAGCTGAATCAATATTTCTCTATTCATAAATGAATTGCCAAACATAAATGATTTGTCAAAATGTATTTTTTGCCCTTATCGTGTAGTGACAGCGTAGGAGAATACAATATAATATCCCATATCGTCCCGGGGGAGTAGTAAGAGGTGATACGAGGAAAATTGAAACAGATGTGCAGTAGCATCTTTCTCATAAAGTTAAAAAGTTAAAGTTACAGCCTATATATACACGTCCCACTCCTGGTCACAGGCCTCCGCTCATTTCTGAGAGGGTTTTAGAGCAAGGAATTGTCCACCGCGCTGTCCCAATGCGTGTTGGTGAACTTCACGTGTCTTCGAAATAGTTTTTTTTTTCTTATTTCTCAGACATGCAGGTTTCCTCACGATGTTTTCCTTCACCACCGAGTACGTGGTAAATCAGCACTTAAAATTGCAATCAACAATTTCATTGATGCCGGCGGGAATCGAACCCGGTTTGCTCGCGTACTGTGAAATTTACAGCGAGCGCTAATCATCTGAGCTACCACGGCTCTCTTGGATCTTTCTCATAGCATCTCAAAATAGTAATAAAAAGTCGCTGCGGTCACCATCCCGCCTACAAAGCACGGCAATTATACCAAATATACGATAATATGAAGCAATCTATGGAGGAGCCTTATGTACAAATGTTTTGTACTGGACTTTGGATATTCTGTAATGAATGGTGAACTGTGACCTTTGTAATGTCACAGGACAATTGTTATTAGTTTGTGTACTAATTATTCCTCAAAGTATTATTAAAAGTAATCAATTTTATCAAATTGAAAAACAAACATTTAAATAAAACAATCTCACAAGTGCCAACCCTAAAATAATTAATCCGCTGAGTCATAACTCTTGCAAAATAAAAAAACAACTTATTTCCTTTATATTCTAAAACCTTTTGTAAGATTAGTCGGAGGATGAATCTACAGAATTTGGATATGTTATTAAAATAATGAGTAAGCCTTCAGATTAGCATGTGTGTCTTAAATGTGGTAAAATTAGGCTGCAGTTATATTATGGTTATAGTATGAATGGGTCAGCTCAACACACGAAGGACCACTACCTCACAGTGTCCCAAATAGCATCTTAAAGCTGCTGTATTTTGTATGGAGGATGTAGAAAACCAGAGCTATTATCTGAGATGTTATTACTGTTAGCCTATGCGGCTCTTACAGCTTCAGGAAGGGAGGGCTAATTAAAAAGGGAAAGGCAATAATGATGAGGATGAGAATGATGATGGTTTAAGATTCGGTATTGTTACCAATCATCATGTCGCCTCTTTAGTCGTTTTTGAGCTGTCTAACCGCTGTCCGAGTGGGGCAGTACGGACCCCCTTCCTTTGACTGCTCAGCTCAAGACGGTCGATGTTCTAGGCGGTGAGAACCACCCAGGTACGAGGGTGTACGGTGTGTACTGGATCGCGTCGCCTAAGGGTGCGTAAAATAGCAACTTAATACTTCTGAGAGTGCAGAGAACCGGAGACCTTTTTTACTGGAACCAAGGGATTACATCTTAATCCTCAAGATTGACAATGCATCTACAATGTGATTCTTAACCAAGGATAGATAAAGATGTCTATGGGCCACAGTATCCACTAACCATGAGGTGGTTAAGCACCCTTATTCCAAAAAAAATATTAAATAAAAATAAACATCATCAAGTACAGAATAAAAGAGTTTGTGTATCTGGGGTCAAAGTTTACAAGAGATGGAAAGTGTGAGAGTGATATCGAAAGAAGAGTGAATGCAGGAAACATGGTGAATGGAGCTTTGCACTCCTTTATGAGCAGTCGGAAAGTGTCTAACAAGGCTCGTTTGGCTGTGCATGAGGGGGGGTGTTGGTTCCGACACTCATGTACGAAAGTGAAAGTTGGGTATGGCAGAAGAAACATGAAAGTAGAATAAATGCAGTTGAGATGAGAGCATTAAGAAGTATGATAGGAGTTAAACTGAGTGAAAGGATAAGAAATAGTGAGATAAGGAAACGTTGTGGTCTGAAAGAAGATGTAGTGACAAAAATTGAGAAAGGTATGCTGAGATGGTTTGGCCACATCGAGAGAATGAATGAAGAACGATTGACGAAAAAAGTGTATAAGGCGAGTGTGAATGGAAGTGCTGGAAGGGGTAGACCTAGGCGGACTTTTCTAGACCAAATTAGGGACTAATAATAATATCGTCTTGAAAAAAGGCCAGGTTAAGAGTACCCTAAACCGTAGAGCATGTATGAAGGGAATAATGAAAGTAGACGAAGCGAAACAAGTATGTAAGGATCGTAGCAAGTGGAAAGAAGTGGTCTCTGCCTACCCCTACGGGAAAGAGGCGTGATTATATGTATGTATGTATGTAAGTACAGAATAATATAGTATAGGATTCCACTTGATATGAGCTTGTGAAAGGTAAAATACTTTTAAAAGTAGTTCAATCAATTTGAAATAAAGCATGTTAAAATAAAACAGTCTTACAAGTGCCAACTCTAAAATAATTAATCTTCGGAGTCACAATTCTTGCAATATAAAAAAACAAAACTTATTTCTTTAGTAATATAAAACCTTTTTAGCGATGAATCTTCAAAATTAGGATATGTTATAAGCCTTTAGATTATATACCAGCAATATTAAAATAGTTGTAGCATAATTGTGGTAGAACCTGACTGCAGCTATATATGGTAGTAGCATGAATGGGTCAACTGGTTTATGTTAATCAGAATTAACTACCGATTTTAAATTTAAGAGCTCTGTAGAAACAAGTGGTAAAACTAAAAATCATATCAATATACTCAAATAAAACAATTATTAAGGATAACTCAAACACTACTGGTCAGATCTTGATCAAATTTATATGAGACCACATGAGAAGCACCGGCTTTCAAATAAAAAAAGAATCATCAAAATTGGTTCACCTAGAATAAAGTTCTGAGGTAACATAAAATAAATTACAGTTGAATCGAGAACCTTCTCCTTTTTTTAAGCTGATTGAAAAATAGTAACAAAATTCTATTACAAGATTAGTAAAGGTTAAAAAGTAAAAAACGGCAGTTATGAAATTTTAAATTTAAGTAAATGAATTTCATCTGATTTATGTTTACATGCTGCTGTGTAGTGTCAGCCGAGAATCCAACTCCTGGGTGTCACAAGAGACTATGGGAAATGTCAGAAAGTTTTATAGCCTAGGATAGATGTGAAATACCCGGACTGTAGGCATGGGTACTACCACTTACACTTACTTACCCTTTATCAATATACAGTGGACCCCCGGTAATCCGGCCCCAGTCTAATCCGGCACCCCCTGTAATCCGACATGGTCTAGTATTCATTATTGAATATTTTTTGACAATCTTCGCTAATGCATAATTGAACAAGTTATAACTTGTACGCACTAATTATATTTTCATGCTTCTTAAATTGATTGATTCATAATTTTTTATTATTTTAGTATGTACATTTGTTTGTACACAATTATTTCCTAATGTAAAGTTATAGCATATTTTTTGTAAGTTCTATAGCTTTAATAATGTTAATTTTATAATAAAGAAATTGTTAATTACTAAATTTGACATACATAATGAACTATGATCTGTACTTCAAAGTACATACATGTATATAACATATAGAATCTTATCATTGGATCTGTAATTTGTCAAATTACAAGGTAGTCTTTTGTAAAAAAATCCGTACTATAGGGGTCTTAGGCAGTACTCTATAATCCGAAAAATTCGATAGTTCGACACTGCCCTGCAAAATGTTTGTCGGATTACCGGCGGTCCACTGTATAAGATATGTGTATATATATATATATAATAAAATATATATATATATATATATATCTATTGATTGTTAAACACTGTTTCTGATATGATTGTGTTTTAAAGGATTAATATAAAATTATAAACTGATGCATGTTAATTTACTTCTTTGTACAATATTTCTTGGGAATAAATTTAATAAAAAATATATATTGCATTTAAATATCTAGATTCTACATAACTGTCTGTAAGGTAGTTACTCAGTACTACATAGTGTTATTTTTGATGGATTTGGTTTGCTTACACATATAGATATATTATAATATCTAAGTATCGGTTAATATCAATAATACAGTGAAATTAGTATATCTTACAATGAGAGTGGAAGTAGATAAGTATATTATATTTGTATTATATTTTCACTTAAACATAATATCTCTTAGTCAGTGCATAACATAATCAAATTTTTACGATTATATTATTTCTTCAAGCTTGGTGTAATATATTCTGTGAAATCATGCTATACTGCAGCAATATCTGATACATAGTCTGTTGCCCGATATCTAGATATTGGATATTTTAAAATTGTTAAGAATTAATTTGCGCACATCCGGTCAATAAAATGAAATGGTATGTCTTACCTAGTTTGAAGAGCACCTCCCGCCCTCCTTCAATTGTGTGCACTAATCCCGTCACCAGTACTCCCAACACCACTACACTAGGAAAGACACACCATCAACGATAATACAACACATGTTTTGCCTCTACACAAGGCATCCTCAGGTGATATAAATTCTGCGGTGGCTGACTACTACGATTGTAAGCAGTCAGCCACCGCATCATATTATCGTCGATTGCTGGGATTAGTGGTGACGGGATTAGTGCATGCAATTGAGTGAGGTGCTCTTCAAACTAGGTAAGACACATCATTATATTTGATTGAGCGGATGTGTGGAATTAATTCTTAACAACTTTAATATAATGGATTTCCGCAAAGTAACACCTGATTCTATTAATTATTTGATATTTTACTAATATAGTATAGATATTGTATCTATATACAATTTGTATTGCCCACTCCTACCAGACTGGCTACTTGCAGCAGCTTCAAAGGTACAAGACGTCTTCTACACAGCTACTAGGACTGTTAATCCATATGCCAAGCATGGTATTAAGACTATCGCCCTACAACAACTTCAGGGAGAAGGCTTCATCCAGCAGTAGGCTTATAAGGGCTAATGATAAAGGGTGATCGCTATCACAAGCTATTTCTAATTTGTTTTGTGGCGTCCCGCTTGGTTTCTTGCTGGTTCTTCCAGGGACAGAGGTTTTTTTCCGAACCAGCAGTAAATTAAAAAAAGTGACTTTCAATAACTATTATTTATAATCTATATTAAATAAAAAAAGTTTATGTTTCTGATTAAAAAAAACAGTTTAACAAACACAAATAAGCTATCCTTTCCAGTTTTTGTTTCTACCTGTGTTATTCTCAATGTTTGACCAGATTAAAATGTTGGAACTACTTTTACAGATTTTATCGCGTTTAATTTTACTTTTAATTATTTTTATTTCCCGACGTTTCGGGTGCTTTCCAAATGGACGGATGGTAGGAACTGACTAATCTTCTTTGGCACCTCTCACAGGTGTCACAGACAAGATTGGCTACATCTTGAAGCGAGCTTCTATTAGAACATTCTACAAGCCGGCGAAGAAGGTTAGTCAGTTCCTAACATCTGTCAAGTGTCATATTCCTCTACAAGAGGCAGGAGTGTACAAGCTTAATTGTGAATGTGGTCTCTCTTATATAGGACAAACAAAAAGATCAATTAGAACCCAAGAATTAGGGAGGGCTACCCCCCTGTGCCGTTCCCACCCTGCGGAACCCCATGGTTATGGAGATATTCAAGGTTAAGTGTCTGATGAAATGGAGGGCGGGGATAAGAATAGGGGCGGTAAAATGAACTAGATTAAATGAAGGTAAGGGTGGGGATTATGGGAGGGGGTTGTTTTTTTTGGGGGTGGGGGGGGGGTGATATTTTTTGCGCCCGAAGAAATTTAGGGCAACCACTCGCGCACTACTTGAAGACGGCGCAGAAGAGGAAGCCGTGACAAGTGGCTCATTTGAGTCACCAAAAGACCTCCAACACTTGCACTTCACTCAACTCTTCAGACACAGAAGTCTCCGAAGCATGGGACTTCGGAGACGCCATGGTAGTCAAAAGTTGTAAGCTTACAGGAGTACGTAAAACGATCTCAACTGCAAGAGAAACGGTCGACAATGATGTCGTTTCGCGGTTCTTTCTAAGCAGTGTAAAAACAAATTTAGTGGTCCGCAAAAAGTATCGATACCTGATTAGTATCGATACTTTCAGAAAAAAAAAACTTATAGAAGCCGGGAAGTTGTGCTCCGGCGCTCCGTGGCAGCTCCGGCGCTGCGGAATGAGCAGTGCCTCCGCCCTAGCTTAGGGAAGCACAGGCACCTGAGCTCGATGCCTGCGCTTCCCTACGGCGGGCGGGCACTGCTCTCCCTCCGCACCTCCGGGCTCTTATATACACTCTAGGGGTAGGGCAGACAAGACCACGTGGATAGTGGGATGCTCTGATTCGGTTTGGGTACTTTTTGGATATTAAATAAGTAAGTAAACACTTTATTGTAGTACGAATTAGATAATACAGAAAGTTGCAAACAATAAAATACAAATACAAAAGCTGTACAAATTAAAAAATACAAACAAGTTGCAAGCAATGAAATACAAGTACTAAGGTGAAACTAAAATAGAGTAAACTTTATTCTATTGTATACACATATTTAATTGCACTTATCAGCTTTTCATATGCATCTAAATGGTTAATCTTAATTTTTCATCTCCAAAATTAGCGATACCAAGTAGTATTGATACTTTTGATGCGATACTTGGTATCGAGTAGGTATCGATACTTTCAAAATTTTCAGAACCCTACACTAATTGACATTTGACATCAATCATTTGTCAAATTTATTTTGTAATTGCGTGTTATTTGCCAATTTATATGAAAAGTTTAAAAAAATATATCATGAACCATAAGTTTCCACAACCTAAAACTTTGCAAAATGCTTTCTTTTAGTGAGTACTATCTACAAAAAAAATATGGGCTTTGAAATCGATGGTCCATATTGGAAATATAAGCCATAAATAAAATTAAGAGTTTATACACCATAAAGAAAATTTACAATGATATTCATTGAATTTTTACAGATAAAGATCTACAAAACAAGACACACACATGTAGAACTAATTGCATTGTGTGTCTCCAATTTTCTTTTTTATTTATTTAATGGATTCTGTCATTGATTGCCAAAATTATATCCTTCAGACACTATCACAGTAAGTACTCACACAACAAACGAACATTACAAGTAATAATTGCACATATTTCTTACACAAAGTATTTCACCTATGAACCAACACCCAAACATTCATATAGGAACTAAGCAATGGAATAACAGCAGTTTCCAGTTAATCATAAAACGATTATATGTTTAGTTTTAGTTTAAACAACTAGTAGGGTGCAAAATAATGATTAGAAATATTCATGCAAAAATAACAAGAATTAATCATGAGATTGGCATTAAACAATATTTTGGCTAGTATCCTGTAACCGGTGTACCTACATAAATACTGGCGTAAGTAGCTTCAAAGAAATAATTGATTTATAATTTTAATACAATTACGTTGTTTAATAGTTAGGGGTGGTTAATAAATCTGCGTTATAAAGACATCAAAAGGGGTTTGTGTTAAAAATTTGTAAATAATAATCACAAGAATTAGAGAGAACTCACCATAACGAGAAGGGAGAACGGGACGGTGATCGTGGGGGGCACAGAAAATGTTTTGTTTACGGCCACCTTGCCCTCTGTTGCAGGCAGCACCGCACTTGACTAGGCGCACTAATTAGGCACTATAGTATATACGTTGTATCATAATCTAACCAGTGCTATATCATACAAAGTAATGCTAAATCCCGACGTCTGTACAGGCAGCGTTCGTGAAACTCAATGAATCGAGCTAACACCACCAGACCACCACCACCACACAGCGATTTTTACTGTCTACTGACTTGACATTTGTCATTGTCAATCGAATTATCGAACTGACATTGACGCAACCATAGACGTATTTTTTTTATTAACTGGCTTTACGGCTATGGTTTCTAGCCCTTCTGAGCCTATTGTTTTTTTGGAATCCTCATTTTATATTCTTTTTCTTCACAATATGCTGATGCGTCACATTGGGAAGCCCTTAGGAGATTTTGACGACAGCTCAACCTAGCGGACAGTTGATGACTACAGCCACTCAAGTTCATAAGGCGCCCAAGCGATCAAAATAACTTCAGGTTTATATCGACATCAAAGCATTTGTTTCGTCGTTTTCTCTAATAGTTCACACGCACGGACACTTAATTCACAAAATCGCATCACTTTTACGAATTAAAATCTACTTCAAACCATTATTCAAGCGACAATCCGTCTACGGCCAAGTTCCCGCCAAAACTCCCATAGACGTATATAAAAGACGCAACCATGGAGCTTAGTTCTCTAACCTACATGGACGCAACACAGCCTTACAGTATATAAATCTGATAGAAAATTGTCGCTACGTTCCATTTCTAAGTTCTATTATTAAACAGTGCATTACGCTTTATCATGAAAAATCCACATGTGGATCGGCAGGACTTGGCAGATTAAATCTAGAATTGTAAATGATAAATACAAGTGCCACCAACTTGTCTGTTCAGTTGATTTGGGATTGAGGAAATAAGACTACCATTTTATGAACAAAATTTCTCTGTAATCTATTATTTATTATGTCCTGTGAGGAGAGTGCTTTCTTTGATTTCATTTTGAAAAGTGCAAATACATAGATATATGTATTATGTAATATATCTATTTATTTGCATGTAGTCACTTATTTCATCGATTTAGCAATATCAATATGTGGCCGTGAAAGGAAAAGGGAGTCTCCCCGGGCAAGGTGTTATGCCCGGGGAACGGCCAACGCTCCGTGTCATAGTTCGAAGATGTTCTATATATGCTGTTTATGATTCGGAATGTTGATAGCGTGATTTAGGCTTCGGTGTGTTTCGCTTGCGGCGCGATGACAGCGCCGCCACATCACCCCCCTGCTCAGATCGGAGGTCGATAGTGCAGTCCGATTGCCGGTGTGTCCTTTAATGCCGGTGGGGAATGCATGCTGTGTGCGTAAGGGCAAGTGACACCGGTGCGAATAATATGCCGATGTGTAATGCATGCCGTACTACGCACTGGCAAGTGATGCCGGTGAGAACGATGTGCCGGAGCAAGTGCCAGAAGTCTGACTTATAAATCTGCGGTGAGTCGAGACGAAGACAAGTTGGACTGGCTTGCAGGAACTGAAGACTGCAGAAGACGATTCTCAATAATAAATGGTAGGAGTTCTTGAGGATAATACCGAAGGCTTGAAGTTGTAGTTTCCGAAGGTTGTTGGTTGCGTGTTCAGATCACGTCGGGTGGTCACCACTGTGGCCGTGAAAGGAAAAGGGGAGATCTCCCGTCGGGCAAGGTGTTATGCCCGGGGAGCGGCCAACGCTCCGTGTCATAGTTCGAAAATGTTCTATATATGCTGTTTATGATTCGGAATGTTGATAGCGTGATTTAGGCTTCGGTGTGTTTCGCTTGCGGCGCGATGACAGCGCCGCCACATCACCCCCTGCTCAGATCGGAGGTCGATAGTGCAGTCCGATTGCCGGTGTGTCCTTTAATGCCGGTGGGGAATAATAATTACGCCGCGATGACAGCGCCGCCACAAATATTTCCAAATTCATCATTATTTACAAACATCTAAAGTTCCTGGTTTTGTTTTTTAATTTTTTTAGTAAAAATTATTTGTTAAAAATGTATTAAACATATAATAAAAAACTATACTTTCAATACCTAGATGATATAATTCCTTTTCTTATTACTCTCTAGTTTCTATTAGTGGGCTAAACTACAAGTCCATTTGAGTAGCAGGTACCTACCACCTTAAATTATTTCTGCCGAGAAGTAGCGTGTCAATGTACTCTGTTCAGCGTGTGTACTGCTGAGGTGTGAAGGGTATAGAGAGCCAGTGTAACAACAAGCTGTGAATCATTTTATCTTAGTACTCTGAGTCAAAGTCAAGTCAAAGTCAAAATCTTTATTTGCAGAATAAAATGTTTAGGTAATACAGGTATTTAGTATAAGAATAAGTCTCAATAATATTCTACTGGAAGTTGTACCGGTGTGCAAATATATCTTAAAATAATCAAATTTAATTGTACGTATATGTCAAAAGATTAAATAATTATCATCATCATCATCATCATTACAGCCCTTCACAAGTCCACTGCTGAACATAGGCCTCCCCCAAGTAATGCCACAAAGCACGGTCCTGAGCCACCTGCATCCATCGACTTCCTGCATATCTTACCAGGTCGTCACTCCATCTAGTGGGGGTCGCCCTACACTACGCCTACCGGTACGAGGCTGCCACTCGAGAACCTTTCTTCCCCATCGGTTATCGGTTCTTCGAGCTATATGGCCGGCCCATTGCCACTTCAGCTTACTAATCCGTTGGGCTATGTCGGTCACTCTGGTTCTACTGCGGATATCCTCATTTCTGAGTCTATCACGCAGAGAAACTCCGAGCATAGCCCTCTCCATAGCTCGCTGAGCGACCTTGAGCGTCCTCATACGGCCAGCAGTGAAGGACCACGTCTCTGATCCGTAAGTCATCACTGGCAACACGCACTGGTTGTACACTTTAGTTTTCAGAGATTGAGGTATACCTGACGAGAAGATGTGTCGTAATTTCCCGAACGCTGCCCAGCCGAGTTGAAACCGTCGATTGACCTCTCGGTCGAAGTTGGACTTACCTAGTCGGACTATTTGTCCCAGGTAAACGTACTCGTCAACAACTTCGAGCATAGTGCTCCCCACAACTACCGGCATAGGTGTGACATGGACATTGAACATAATCTTTGTTTTGTCCATGTTCATCTTAAGACCTATCCGTTGGGAGACACCATTGAGGTCATTGAGCATAGTGCTAAGGTCCTCCAGCGATTCTGCCATAAGGACTATATCGTCGGCAAATCGAAGGTGAGTGATGTACTCGCCATTGATGTTAATACCGTATCCTTTCCAGTCCAGTAGCTTGAAAACGTCTTCCAAAGCAGCGGTGAAGAGTTTCGGGGATATAACGTCACCCTGTCTTACACCTCTCTGCAGTTGGATAGGTTTCGAGCTCTGGTTCTGTACTCGGATAGCCATCGTAGCCCTACTGTACAAACACTTCAGCACTTCGATATACCGACAGTCAACTTGGCACCGCTGAAGGGACTGCAGCACCGCCCAAATTTCGACGGAATCAAAGGCTTTCTCATAGTCCACATACGCCAGGCAAAGTGGCAAATTGTACTCTTCAGTCTTCTGTACAATCTGCCGCAGGGTATGTATGTGGTCTATGGTACTGAAGCCTTTTCGGAAACCGGCTTGTTCGGGAGGCTGGAAGTCGTCGAGTCTGCTTGCGAGACGATTCGTAATGACTCTCGAAAACAGCACGTAGACGCGGCTCAGAAGGGAAATCGGTCTGTAGTTCTTCAAGAGAGCGTTGTCGCCTTTCTTAAAGAACAAGCCCACCGCACTTCTGCTCCACGCCTCTGGAGTAGTGCCACCATGGAGGACGGAATTGAAGAGCTTCTGAAGGACTTCAAGTACCGGTGTTCCACCCGCTTTCAGAAGCTCCGCTGTAATTCCATCCTCGCCCGGGGCCTTGCCGTTTTTAAGGTGTTGGAGAGCCATTCTAATCTCGCTCAGACTGACGTCCGGGATATCATCGGAATAGTGTCGGATAAGACTTGCTCTTGGATCGTTACTCACACTTGAGTGTGGCTCCAACGATGATGTGTACAGCTGCCCATAGAACCTCTCAATCTCACTCAGAATCTCAGGTGTCCCGGAAACGATGTTGCCACACTCAGTCTTCAGCTTTGACAGTTGGCTCTTTCTGGCAGACAGATCTTAATCAGAATAATTATATAATACATTAAATAATATTGCAATTAATTAATATATTCCTAACACTATAATAACACTTGTCAAGAAGCCATTTATTAATCTCAATTTTGAATTTATTCAAAGGTATTTCTTTTAAGTTATTGGGCAATTTATTATATATTTTAATAGCCATTATAGGAGCACTGTTTGCATAAAATGTAGAGCTGCATTTGGAATGAAATAATCTATTTTTATGCCTTGTTTGCCTTTCGAGAGATTCAGCGTAGGTTTTGAAGTAGTTCGGGTGTCGCTTTACAAAAATACATATTTCTCGAATATACATGCATGGCAACGGCAATATACGTATCTTTTTGAACAAAGGCTTCAGCTATCAAGAAACCACGCACCACATATCGCTCGCACACATTTCTTTTGTAATTTAAACGCTCTAATGATATCAACGGAATTTCCCCACAAAGGCAGAGCATATAATAATACTGACGACACATTTCACTAGGCTGCTGATATTGTTTTTCTCAATCTTTTTAAAGCATATACAAACCGGTTTAATTTTGTACAAATCTGGTCAATGTGAGCTTCCAGTTTAAATTTTTGTCAATTTTTATACCTAAAAACATAACTCATTCAACATTTTCTATTTTCGAATTTTCATATTTTATATTCATACTTATAGGTTCTATTTTGTAATTTCCAATTTATATTATTTTTGTTTTGTCAATATTAAGTAAAAGATTATTTGAACTAAGCAATGTCACAATAGTAGTAATAGAATTATTTATTTCGGTTTCATATATGTCTTTTTGGTGCATTTAAATATAAAAGTTGTGTCGTCTGCGAACAAGATGCATTTATGATTGGTTATTTTAGTCATGTCATGAGATAACAATATATCTATATAGTACGTGAGGGTAATATGGTCATCCGGTTGATATAGTCACTTTCTTATAACTCAAAAACTACAGCCTTGTTTGCATAGATGGATCTGTGAAACGATAGCTCTTCATCCGTTAATCAAATAATAAAGGGTCAAAAGGGCGCTGCTTTATTGAAGCCGTTTTGACAGTTGATGTTATATTACATATTTTATTCGATTTTAGTATGGAGTAGTGTGGTTAGTGTTTTTTAAGTTGATTTTTTGAAGTGTTCATAATTATTGCCAAAGCTTGTTTGTTTTTTTTTTCTGATTAAATATAATAGTAATAGTATACGACTTCCCGTTTTTGTCTCTGTCCTCCTCCTAGTTTTGGTTTTATAGAGCGGCAAAGCTTAAGGTGGCTATATTACCCTCACGTACCTTAGCCTTCTTTGTATGAAGCTGGTTGCAGGTGTCCATTCGCTGCAGTAGCCACTTAACCCTTCAATCCCCATAAAATTCTCTTGCAGTCGCTTGCGCCTGGCAAATCCAGAACGGTCGCACCGCGACTGCACCCACCTACAGCACTTAAAACCATTCAAACTTATATTTAGAGACTACTTTTCTACGAAGACATTTGGCATTATAAAATCTATACAAACTTCTCTATCCTGTGGTCTAAAAAAAGCTCAGGTTTTACTTCATTACAAAAAGATTTTATTGTATTTTGATAACAACAAAAACATACCAAACGTATGTCGGCAGCGTGAAAATCACAATTATTTCTATATATTACTCGAAATTATTTACGTAAAAAGATAAATTATATTCACACAAAAACTTTTATAACAATTTCATAATGAAACACTTTAGTAAAACACTAATAAAACGCTAGAAAAATCCAAAAATCAACACAATAACATCCAAATGAAAATGGCGTACGTAATGAACGTAGAATATAAATTCAATTTCTACGTACTGCAATGTCAAGCCTTAGTAATAAGCACTTAGTGTCTGCTCTATATATCGATTTAACTAAAGCTTTTGACTATGTTAATCACAGTATTCTCTTAAGTAAATTAGAAGCGTAAAAGATCCGAGGAAATATCCTCACTCTCCTAAAACATACCTAATAAATCGACAACATTATACACAAATTACGCGCATATGCTCAAAAACGTATAGACAAATAGTACATTCATCGTCATATCGTGAAGTGACTCTAGGAGTATCCCAGGGAAGTATTTTTGGTCCATTATTATTCCTTGTTTATATAAACGATTTACCAAATTATATAAATCAAGATATGGTACTATATGCAGACGATAGCACAGTGATGTTCACAAGCACAAGCAAAAGAATAAAATAATATCTGACATAAATCAAACACTGGACATAATAATTCAAAGGTTATCAAATAATAATTTATTAATTAATCTAAATAAAACAAATTTAATGACATTTAGAAATATAAAAAATAATTTAACAAATATAATTTAATAATTTAACATATATGCTACAACGGACAACAAATTAATGTAGTCGAAAATGCAAAATTTTTAGGCCTCAATCTCGATTGAAACTTAAAATGGAAATCTCAAGTAGAAGATATTTGTACTAAACTAAACCAGTTCTCTTATGCGTAGCATAGACTTGGTACAATTGTGAATCATTCTGCCGTCATCACTGCATACCACGGTTATGTATAATCAGTGTTAAGGTATGGTGTCATCTTTTGGGGTAACTCTGTAGACAATGATGTGATATTTAGAGCCCAAAAGAGATGTTTAAGGGCCATTGTGAAGTTAAAACAGATGGATAGTTGTAAACCATTTTTTATTAGCCTGAAACTGTTAACATTTCTCTTTAAAATACTATTGAAGCAATTTCTTGTTAATAGGGCATACTACAGTGTGAAAGAATATCTCGAAGATAAATATGAAACTCAATAAGTGACTTATACATGACTCAGTATAACTAAATTGACTTGACTTATATAATATTATATAAATTAACTTATCGCTATTAATTTTGATCATGAACTCCAATTATAACTAAAGCATGTTTAAACAATTTAATATCATCATTATCGTCATCATTACAGCTCTTCACAAGTCCAATGCTGAACATAGGCCTCCCTCAAGGTATGCCACAAAGCACGGTCCTGAGCCACCTGCATCCATCGACTTCCTGCATGTCTTACCAGGTCGTCACTCCATCTAGTGGGGGGTCGCCCTACACTTCGCCTACCGGTACGAGGCTGCCACTCGAGAACCTTTATGAATTTTTGAATATCCATAGGCTAACGGTTTTTTTATTCCACTATAGGATAGAAAATTTCATAATGATTTCTTAAATTTACGCGAACACTACACATTGAATAAAACTAAATTTACGGATTTTATCGCCTTTATTTCACTACTTTTACTTATTTTTAATTCCCGACGTTTCGGGTGCTTTACAGCACCCATGGTCACGGGGGGGGGGGACTGAGATGTTTGACGTCCCAATGTCATAGTTAGTCCGGCTACCTTCAGTTTTTGAATATTAATTTTTGGTCCGATTTACGCAAAACGAGCTTATAGTATCTTGAAGTCTTGCAGTGGTATGCTTAGGTTTGGGTTTAATTTTGTTAATTATAGGATCCCAAGCAGGCAGCAGCACCCATCCATCTTCTCTATTGAAATTTGGATGTTTTTTTAATTTCAATAGCCTCGCGTATCATCCTTGGTAGGAATCGGTGTTCTTTTGCGAGGATTTGTGGTTTATCAAATCGAATGTAATGGTGTTGACGATCTTGAACATGTTCGCAGACTGCAGACTTCCCGGAGCGTCGATGCTTCACGTCAGCTATATGTTCTTACACGCGGGATTTTATGGATCTTTTTGTTTGACCTATGTAAGAGAGACCACATTCACAATCTAACTTGTACACTCCTGCATCTTGTAGAGGGATATTACACTTGACGGATGGTAAAAATTGACTAATCTTCTTCGGCTGCTTGTAGTATGTTTTAATGGAAGCTCGCTTCAAGATGTAGCCAACCTTGTCTGTGACTCTTCTGACATATGGTAGTACAGCAGGCAGTAAAGGTTGGCTACATCTTGAAGCGAGCTTCCATTAAAACATACTACAAGCCGCTGAAGAAGATTAGTCAATTTTTCGTCGGGAATTAAAAATAAGTAAAAGTAGTGAAATAAACGCGATAAAATCTGTAAATTTAGTTATAGTAGTTTAATCTTTATAGAAAATTTCATATTGATTCTATGATGTCAAACTTCTTCATAGAAAAGTAGTCTCTAAACATAAGTATTTATGGTTAAAGTGCTGTGGGTGGGTGCGGTCACCTCTTGAATTTTGACGGAATATCGAAGCGGTCATATTTGGACGCTTGGTGTTTGAGAGGTTAATAAATAGCTAACAAGGTTTGGTGCACTTTCTACCTTTTTACCAATAAGAACTTCTTTTTCAAACTAGACTGATTGAGCAAAATGCCGCCCTTCAATCTCCATCGCAACTTTTCGTATTATCTCAAAAATAAGACATCAGTAAGTCATATTTACCGTGCAGTGGCGGTGTAACTAATACCAGCGTAAAATAGTAGCTTAATGCTGCTGTGTTTCGTATGGTGAGTGTAGAGAACCGGAGACCATCTTAGTCCATTCCATCCATCTTAGTCATCACGGGTGACAACGCATCTGCATTTTGATTCGTAATTGAGGATACATGTAGGTATCTATGGGTCACAGTAACCACTTATCATCAGGTGGACTTTGTGCTCGTTTGTCACCCTATCCTATAAAAAAATCTACTACCCTATATTATCCCGTTCGTGTCGTAAGAGTTAAGATTTTTTTTTTTTTGGAATTAATGGAGCGCTAAACGAATTAGCGCGCGATTAATTCCAAAACCGATGTCGCCACCTACAGCCGTATATAAACATATATGTAATGCATAATGATATCTAATGTTTCACATTACATTGCTTGGCGAGTTTGTCAACGTCACGTGCGTCACGTATTACGGTAGAACAAAAGCAGCAATGGTAATTGTCATTACAAAAAGTAATAAATGAAAGTTATCATAATAAAGTATTCATCTAGATGTAAATTATTTAAAACAATGATAATTAGTAAATAATCAACTTACCGATGAAATTTTATGCCTTTATTAGTTGAAATACACGTCCTTGATGAGTTTTTACTACTTTTTTTACTATTATGATGCAGTTCACCATTATAATAACATAAATTCACGTACGACGTTCCCCGAGCAACTAAATCACAAAATAGTGAATTATGTTCGTCAACACATTATAGTGGCTACAAGGTCACACCCACTACTAACAGCATTAACATCAAGATAATAGATAGGTCACACGTCTATGCGACTTATATTGTCTTATTACGACTGTGGCTGCACCGGTTGGGGTCTCTTCGATGGCATTTTGAAAATTAGCCACTGCTTCCTCGATTTCCATAAAACGTTTTCCTTGAAGTTTTTCTTTTATTTTCGGAAATAAATAAAAATCGCAAGGTGCGAACCCAGTAATTCCAAGTCTGACATCGCCAAGTATTCGATTGTTTGCTTGGTGGTGCACGACGAGGTGATGTCGTAGTTAAGGATCCTTCTGCTAGGTTATTTCTCCCGTTTTTTTTCAAGACAAATGGCAAACAATTGTTAGTGTACCACTCTGCAGTAACTGTTTTTCGATCCTCTAAATCAATCGTTGCGTAATGACTTGTCCCTCCGAAGAACGAAGCCACCATCTTTTTTTCCCACGCTTCGACCTCTCTTCACTTTAGTTGGCAACTTCTCGGAAGGAAATACCTAGAATGTCTCTTATTTTCAGGATCATAGCAATAAATCCAGCTTTCGTCACCAGTAAGTATGTCGAACACAGCATTTGAGTCACCTCCGTTAAATATTTGAACCATTTCACGACACCAATCAACACGACGGAGTTTTTGGGCCTCTATGAAATTATGAGGTATCCACCGGGCACAAAGGTTCCTGACCGCTAAATATTTATGTATATATATATATATATATATGTGTATACCCTGTAAGGCCTGTGTTCAGCAGCGGACTTGCGAAGAGCTGTAGGTAATGAATGAAAAAATACTAGAAATCACTTTTACCCACGCTGAACTTATGCGGACTATGATGATTTGTTTATCATGGAAGATTTTGTGGACTTGCCTCATACCGATGCCTAAGCTTCTCTAATAAATTTCTCTAATAATCTTTTGTAAGTCTCTATCATACGCCCCGCAACACTGATGCTATCTTCAGTCGTCGCCGCCGCCGTTTAAACTCATTTAACCAGATGTAAACAGTGGCACGAGTTGGGGCTTTATCGTGAAAGGTATGCAAGCAACAATTTCCTAATAGCAACCCTAAAAATAAAAATAAAAACAATGGTTGCCAACCCGCCAGCCTATCGTGGCAACTATGGCAATAATCCCCCATATGAGGCAATGTGATGCCTATGTTTTGTAATGTATAAATAAATGTTAAACAAAGGTCCCTATCTATACATTTTAAAAGGAAACACGAAGATAGCGTCAAGGACAAAAGAGGTCTCAGATGTGTCACTAACAAGCGTGTAATGAGAATTGCTAACGAACCAGTAAATCGTAGATTCCTTTTTTATTTTTTATAAAAACCTTTGTCACTTTTTTGCTTCTCATTGGCTATAGTGATAATGTTTTGTGTAGCTTTTTTTAGCGCAAACTATTGAACGCGGTATATTTAAATGTGGTGGAGCCACGCTGCAGCTATATTATGGTTGTAACACGCTGGCAAACTGGCTCGGCTCGACCAGGGAAATACCACGCTCTCAAAGAATACCAGCGTGAAATAGCAGCTCAACGTTGCTGTGTTCCGTATGGTGAGTGTAGAGAACCGGAGATCGTTCTTACTAGAAACGATACATTCCATCTTAGATGACGGGTGATCACGGATGACAACGCATCTGCGTTTTAGTTCCACAGAAACCACCATCAAGTGGAAATATGTCACCCTTATCCAATAAAAAATGAGCGAGCCTTACAGTAGTCGCATATGACGTATAACATCTGACATCTCACCTTGGTAATGAGCAACATTAACATTATATCCTGAAAAAAAAACTATTTATAACCAAAATTAAAAATATCAATTGAGCAGCGATAGAAATTAACTTCAAAATTTATAAAAGTAAATACTGAAATATTTGTTCGAATAACTATTCATTATTATTCACTTGCATTTCTCATCAATGATCTGAAGTTTATTATCAACAGTAAATACATTTTAATATTATATATTACACGTATAATTTCGTTTATAATATAACAGAAAACTTTATACACAACACTGTAGGTAAAGCGCACAGCTGATGCGTTCTCATTCTCTATTTCCATTTCTCATTCTCGTCACACATGCACACACTGTTGACTGACAGTACCAACATCTCGGAAAATGGCACCATCTGACGGCAATCTCTATCATCGCGCGCGCTCATTGGTCAAATCAAATAGTGCGCGCTTCCCCGGCTTTCTCGTGACCGCTCATTGGTCAAATCAAATGGCACGCGCTTCCCCGGCTTCTTGTTACACACTTCCGTCCCTTTTCACGAAATCACTTGCACAGATTGCACAAAAGTAAGAGGAAAGATATCACACATCAAAAATATACTAGTATCCACTGCTGATATGCATGCCTACATTTTGAAAATTCTTCGACTGTCACGTGTGACCTGAATGATTTACCAAATACATACGACTCATTATAACTAAATGTGTGTTCACTTTTCCTGTAATTTGTGCCTGCTAGTAAGTTATGTAAAAATCCTATAATACTTAAACAATCCTCTACATCCCTTCACAAAAGATTACCTTAAATTTGTCAACGAAATAGTCAATGTGGCAGACTGGTGGAACCGCTCGGGAACCTTAGCTTTATCACTTTAATAGGATCCATAATCTATATCTCATTTAACGATGTAAATGATGCTGTATCTCGAGTGTTACACCGTTTTACAACTAACAATTTGTTTTCGAATACGAATAAAATGACATGCGTTAAGTTTTCTCTGCATGTAAGATGGGTTATTACTCATATTAAGTTGAACGATAAAATATTTAAGCTATATAATAGATTTCTTTGTTTTTGTTGGTATTACAATTGAACTGTCGCCCACGAAGGAGACCTCTATATTGAGGCCATTTCAAGAAGACTTAGTTCCGTTGTATGTGCAATAAAAAAAGATACAGCTTTCAACAGATATGGATATAGCAAAATTGGTTATTTCAGATTTTTCCAGTGTTATGTTCTATTGATTGTTATTTCGGGGACCAGCAATTGATATTGGCAAGATATTTTTACTGCAGACAACTGTTGTACGAGCTATTTACAATATAAAACCAAAGAACACACTCCGAGATCATTTTAAAGACATACGCACATGTTAATACAGCCGTGTAGCGGCGGTTAAGAATATCCGCTACCCCATATCTTCCCGTGGGTGTCATAAGAGGCGACAGCGGGAAACAGGCAAGAGATGGGCAGCAACATCTTCCTGATAGCAGCAACTGTACGACAAAAAAAACTGCGGTTGCCAACCCACTCGCCAAGCGTGGCAACTATGGCAATACATCCCTAATGAGCAACGACGCAAATAGATGCCCCCGTCGGCAGACCCGCTATTCCTGGCTACGGTGGCGACCATGGTAACGGCGGGGTAGTGGGTGCTAAGAATCTCCGGTGGAGGTTCGGTTGCCACCTACAACGACTCGACCTAGCAACATATATATACAACATGTAACATAATTAACGCACTTTGAGAAAGTAGTTTGTTCAGAATCGTTTACTGAATTGATTCCTATCATTTTTAATATAGGTAATTTTTTTATCCCAAAAATAATTAAAACTACGTAAATTACAGTCACACTAAATCTGTACAGTCAAAACAAACTGAAATGGACCGTAACTTAAGACAAAAAGACTTTTAAGAGTGCAGTTTTATTTGTATTATTACTAATTCTGTCATTCAATAAAAATAAAGAAAAATGAACTTTATTTCAAGCACGTTAAAGTCTTTGCGTTCATGGATTTGTACTGTGATCACAACATTCTTCCAGAATTAGTATAACTAATTTGATAAATAATGAGTGCATAAAAATGTTTAACTAAAATTTCAGTATATGTATTATGATTATAACATAATATACTAATTGGGGTGTCTGAGGGTGTGCGTTAATTACGTTACATATATATATATATATATATATATATATATATATATATATATATATATATATATATATATATATATATATATATATATATATAAGGCACGCACCCTGCGGACTGACGAGAAGATCCTGGAGCTGGAAGAAGAGATAGATAAGTTGCGCTGGAATATTATAGGATTATCCGAGGTTCCAAGAGAGGGGGAGGACACGGTGATTCTCGAATCCACAACTTGTTCTATCACGGGGCGGGTGACCATCTGTCCCAAGGAAAGTCCCGATGAGAAGGTCCCGAGGAAATGTATGAGGATATTTCTAAAGCCATGCATTCCTCCAAAACACACTATACGGTGTTAATGGGAGACTTCAACGCGAAGGCACAAGAAAGAACGGTAAGCTGAAAGTAGGGAAATTTGGGATAGGGCAAGGGAAACCAGGGGGCCAGCAGCTGGCCGACTTCATTGAGAGTGAGGGACTCTTTATGATGAAGTCTTTCATCCAGAAGCGGTCCCACAGAAAGTGGACCTGATTGAGCCCCGATAGTTCGACAAAAATGAGATTGACTACATTATGACGACTAGACGGCAACTATTCAGTGATGTCTCAGTGATCGCAAGGATGAAAACGGGCAGCAATCACCGAATGGTTAGAGTCGCACTGAACCTAAACGTTAAGTTGCAGAGATATCGTCTAATGAAGTCAACGCTTCGTCCCCCTCGTGCTCTAATCCAAAATCCCGAAAGCTTTCAGCTCGAGTACAAAACGGTTTTTAGTGTCTAGAAGATTGCAATGCAGTTGACGATATAAATGACAAGCTCGTGGAACTGTCCATGCGGTCGGAGCTAAGTTCTGCCAAACCCGCCGCAGAAGAACACAAAAACTCTCCGATCATACTCTCAATCTCATTCAATCACATCTGTCTTAATCACATCTGTTAGACGCGATATGAAGCTGCAGTTTTGACAGCATACAGGCAACTGAACAGACAGATCTCCAAATGCATGCGGCGAGACTTACGCAACTTTAATACTACTCGTATTAAAGAAGCGATCGAGCGGAACCAGGGCTCCAAAGTATTTGCCAGAGATCTGTCTGCCAGAAAGAGCCAACTGTCAAAGATGAGGACTGAGTGTGGCAGAATCGTTTCCGGAACACCTGAGATTTTGAGTGAAATTGAGAGGTTCTATGGGCAACTGTACACATCACCGTTGAAGCCATACGTAAATGTAAGTAACGATCCAAGACCAAGTCATATCCGACACTATTTCGATGATATCCCGGACGTCAGTCTGAGCGAGATTAGGATGGCTCTCCAGCACCTTAAAAACGGCAAGGCCCCAGGCGAGGATGGAATTACAGCGGTGCTTCTGAAAGCGGGTGGAACACCGGTACTTAAAGTCCTTTAAAAGCTCTTCAATTCCGTCCTCCAGAATCGGTAGTAGAGCAAACGTGCAGTGGTCTTGTTCTACAAGAAACGCGATAACGCTCTCTTGAAGAACTACAGACCAATTTCCCTTCTGAACCGTGTCTACGTGCTGTTTTCGAGAGTCATTACAAATTGTCTCTCAAGCAGACTCGACGACTTCCAGCCTCCCGAACAAGCCAGTTTCCGAAAAGGCTTCATTACCATAGACCACATACATACCCTGCGGCAGATTGTTCAGAAGACCGAAGAGTACAATCTGCCACTTTGCCTGACGTATGTGAACTATGAGTAAGCCTTTGATTACGTCGCAATTTCGGCAGTGCTACAGTCCCTTTAGCGGTACCAAGTTGACTGCCGGTATATCGAAATGCTGAATTGTTTGTATAGTAGAATTGGGATGGCTCTCCGAGTACAGAACCAGAGTTCGAAACCTATCCAACTGCAGAGAGATGTTAGACAGGGTGACGTCATATCCCCGAAACTTTTCACCGCTGCATTGAAAGACGTTTTCAAGCTACTGGACTGGAAAGGATACGGTATTAACATCATTGGCGTCATATACATATAACACAATACATCACTCACCTTCGATTTGCCGACGACATAGTCCTTATGGCAGAATCGCTGGAGGACCTAAGCACTATGCTCAATGACCTCAATAGTGTCTCCCAACGAATAGGTCTTAAGATGAACATGGACAAAACAAAGATCATGTTTAATATCCCTCTTACACCTATGCCGGTAGTTTTGGGAGCACTTAGGCCGAAGTTATTGACGAGTACGTTTACCTGGGACAAATAGTCCGAATAGGTAAGTCCATCTTCGACCGAGAGGCCAATCGACGGATTCATCTCGATTGGACAGCGTTCGGGAAATTACGACACATCTTCGCGTCAGGTATACCTCAAAAAATGAAAATTAGATTGTACAACCAGTGCGTGTTGCCAGTGATGACTTACGGATCTGAGACCTGGTCCTTCATTGCTGGCCTTATGAGGATACTCAAGGCGTTCAGCGAGCTATGGAGAGGGCTAAGCTCGGGATTTCTCTGCGTGATAAACTTAGAAATGAGGATATCCGCATTAGAACAAGAGTGACCGACATAACTCAACGGATTAATAATCTGAGGTGGCAATGGGACGGCCATATAGCCCGAAGAACCGACAACCGTTGAGGAAAAAAGGTTCTCGAGTGGCAGCCTCGTACCGGTAGGCGAAGTGTAGGGCGACCCCCACTAGATGGAGTGACGACCTGGTAGGACATGCAGGAAGTTGATGGATGCAGGTGGCTCAGAACCGTGCTTTGTAGTATTCCTTGGGAGAGGCTTATGTTCAGCAGTAGACTTGTGAAGGGCTGCAATGATGATGATGATATGTTAATACTATTGTATCACAATTCATTATAGACAATATTATATATTGTACCAATGCTGAGACAGCAGACAGATTAGTTTATTTTAGTTACTTTCCTAGCGTACCTAATGTCTTATGGAATCTTACTATGGGGTAATACGACTGGCATTGAAGTCGAATTTGTTTTGCAAAAGAGAGCCGTACGAGCGTAGTCCCTTATACAAAATTTAAGGTAATGAACATTTTATATATATTAACTGTGGCATCGCAACATGTTTATGGAAATGTAATGTATGTACATAAAAACATAAATAGTTTTCATAAGAATAAAGATGTTCATACTTTAAACACTTGGAACAAACATATGCATGTAATACCAGTTACTGGACTCCAAAGAATTACTAAAGAAAAATTGTACAAAAAGGGTTATTATAATATCCAAGAATACATAGATGAAAATAACCCCCGGGAATGAGGTGATCGCCACTATGCTGGTTCTATAAAAATTCATTCCAAAATTGTACAGAATAAATAATTGTAAAGTGAAAAATGTTTAAACAAACCTGCTGGGTTTCTTGATGCTGGTTCTTCCCAGGACAAAGATTATTTATGAACCAGTGGTAAATAAAAAAATCACTTTCAATAAGTGTTATGCAATAATATATATATATATATATATATATATATATATATATATATATATATATATATATATATATATATATATATATATATATATATATATTATGCTGGGAAAAAAAAAAAAAATTAACAAAAAAACCTTTTGACTATGAATTATTAATGATATGTATATACTATATATAAACTGCTATTTGTCCATATGTGAGTTTCTTGCTGCTTTTTCTTACAAGATCACAACGCATTAGGGACTTGTTGAAGCGATGGCGTAGCATATGGCTTTCAAAACTTCACTACTGTAAACACTTCATTATTGTAAATACTTTTGTATCTTTCTCATTGAAACCTTTTACTATTTTAGAGAATACGGTATTAAAACAATTAACTGTTATAATAGTAATTATGCGAGAAGTTACATGTGCCTGTAACATATTTAAATAATAATATGGTTAAACTAACTTCTAATAGTAATGTGGTCTACAATTATTATCTGTATTGACCCCTACAGGGAAAATACAGTGCAGAATCGCATTACTTTCTTTTTAAAAAACGATGACATCTTCAGTATAGAAATTACAAGAATATAATACATCAATTTCCTAAAGTATTATACACACTACACAGGCAGTACGATAAGTTGCGGGAGTGTAGCAGAAAATTACATTAGGACAGATGCACACGCGCGGATGAGCACTGATTGGAAACGCACTGGGTTCTTTATCGCAACGCGACACGACGCGCGGCATTTTATTCCAACATGCTATACGAACGCGCGTCTGGCAACGGCTTAGTAGCCTTCGCAATCGTGTACCTTACGTTTTTCCTTGACAATGTTCTACTCACAGTACTTGGTCAGTTATTATTCTCCTCTGATTTATGAACAACATGTAACAAAAACTATGTGCTTCCCGTTAAGTGCGTCATCAGAATCAGTATTTAAGCCTATAGAAATAACTGTAGTAAAAACTCGACAAAAAACTTAAATTAAACTAAATATTATTATTTGCGAATTGTATGTGGGTTTATTATCTCTGAATTGGCGCAAAAAGGAGCAAGATTATTGTCAAAAACCCCGGAACCGGATTTTCGTTATATGTTGTATGTAGATCGAAGTTATATTCTTGTTTTCTTTTAATAAATACTCAATGATATACTGTATATTTTAGTTCCGATTATTCCGGATTGGGTCCGCGGCGAGTCACTGGCGCTTTGGGCCACGCATGATGCACCGCTAATGAAGTTATTGAACACCACAGTGAACCAAATTACCAACGCTGACGAAGATGAAGGTATAAATTTAAGTTTTATTGCACTAAGGAAGCGACATGACGGCTATATTACAGTTTCAGTACGATTGGGTCGTTTTGACCGGTAAATGATAAAATCTCTCAGAGAATACCAGCATGAAATACCCGCTCAATGCTGCTATGTTTCACATGGAAAGTGTAGAGAACCGAAGAACTGATAGATGTAGATGTCTATGGGCCACAGCCAACACTAACCATCAAATGGGCTGTGTGCACGCCTGATAACTTCTATAGTTCAAGTGTAGCATGGTAAGTTGCATCAGCTACCATGCTCCACGTTCTTAAGAATGATGTCAGTCACTACAATCTATCAAAAGTCCACTGTGGAAGACGGGCCACTCTCATAACTTGGCTCATAGGAGATATAATATTAGATATAGTTGCAAAGATGCTGCTGCTCCATTCATAGATAGCCTCATAGAGAGAATATTTTCAATGGCTGCCACGCTTGGCAGGCTACCGCTGTTTTGTATTTTGAGTTGGAATGTGGAAGACGCTACCATCTACCTTCTTCTGCCGCTTCTCAGGACAGCCACGGGATTTTATGAGGTAGTGGATATTCACACGGCGCCACTACACGGCTAATGTAGTAACAGCGGCTGAATATTATAAAGAAAGGTAATCAGAAGTATGATTTACCAGGTGTGGGTGGATCGCAAGCAGTGGTCGGTGCTGTGTTGGGTGCGAAGGCGGCAGCACAATTGCTAACCGCGCCAATGGCCGCCAATGCAGTCACTCGTCGCGGCCCAGCCCCCGTACTTCGAGCAGGAACCATACTACTGGCTATTGCTGCAACAGGTGACGTACATTAAGCATACTATAATGTGTAAAACAAATTTCACATTTCGGGCGCTTTACAGCACCCATGTTCACAGATGATGGGGGACCTGTTTGACGTTGTAGTGTAAATTTTTTAACTTTTTACAATTTTTTTAACTATAAGCGAGTGCTTGACCGCAATCTCACCTTTTGGTAAGTGTAGTCTTCCAAAACCATTTTAATATGATGCATCAACGTATTGCGAAGAACATAGTCTACTTTCAGTGTTTGAGCTTTAAGCAGAAAACCTCGTAGCCAATTTTTTTTATACAATAGGGGGTAACGGACGAGCACACAGTGTACCTGATGGTAAGTGGATGCTGTGAGCCATATATATGTATATTTCATTCGTCCTACAATTATGATATAGTGATGCAGCGTGGCTCTACCATGTTATGCTAGAATAAATTTAAAAAATTTCATCAGTATTTGCGTGGTGTGCGCGAAGCAGTACTGGCGTGGTGGGAGCGGGCCTGGGGCGGATCATACACGGCACAGGATCAGCGTTGGCTGGTGTAGCTGGACTTGCACTTGCTGCAGCTCTACCTCCGCCGCGCCGCGACCGTGCTGTGGCTGTGCTGCTTGGGGCTATTGCACTAGGTAAGTATTTATCCAGAGCCTCAGACTAGATCCGCCACTGGTGTCAGGAAAGCTGTTACTTTCAAGTTCTCGTTTTCTCCTGGCTCCATGGCCTCCACGTATCGGGCTCGGGAGGATGGCGCGCCTTGTGTTCCTGGTGTAGCTTACCTGAGAAGGAGAAGGAGAAGTTCTCTCACGAGGAAGGGCTGCCATGCGGCAGCCTGCAATCGTGGACCGCGGATGTGTGAGGAAGCGTTCCCGCGACCCCGCCAATATACGGCGATGGTGAAACACCTTGGTGTTTTACTCGATTTGAGTCCAACATAACCCGTCCTCGCCCCCCGTAACATGTAAAAAATGTACCAAAAGGTACCATGTAAAAACAGGTACAAGATGTAACAATAGATGACTTACTAAATTCAATCTTGTGGAAAAATGTTATTTAAATCTGAACTAACTAACACGCGCATCGGTAAAACGGGGTCTTTGATAATACTTTTTGATCACCAGTAAATGCATAGGTTATACAACTGATTTCATTTTTTTTATGGTATAGTTCTCTGAAGTAAAGTTATTTTAATTTTCTTCATGTTAATACCGATTGTGATACTTAACGAGAAACAAAAGGTTTTTACATATTATATGTGGAGAAGGTGAAACACCATGGTGTTTCTGTCGGTACGAGGCCGACATAACCTGTCTTTACCCACGTGAAGCCGGTATGTGAATGTAGTGTTGCGCGCCTAAGTTGACGTCATGTACCCGGCACTAGCGCCATCTATGTCGGGTAACGGAGCGAGGGGAGCTTTCCAGAAAATGACATCACTAATCGCTACCGACAGCACCATCTAGTATCGAAACGAAGAACTAAGCTTCTAGAAGCCGACACTCGAACTTTCGACGCCTTGCGCGTATTTACTTGAATGTTCTGGATGTTTCGGTGCTAATGTGTATTTATAGGCGCTGCAAGGTGCGATCGGGGAAGTATTGAATTTGGCGAGACAAGCGAAGCTTCGGAGCGAAATAAAGTGAATCAGTGTGGTTAATTCTTAGTGTTCTAAGTTTTAATTAGTGTAAAGTGAATTAAAGAGTTAATTTTGGTAATTCAATCGGCAGTTTTTATTGTCACGAACCTCAGGCTCGTAACAGTAGTATGAAAACCTTCAAGTGGTTTGTGTTGACACTTGAAGGTAGCATTTCTGAACTAGAATCGATTCATGGTCGCAAAATTTAAGAATTCATTTAGCGTCGACAACAGAAAACGTAAAGAATCACTGCGTTAAATTGGTTACCCCAAAAGGGACCAAAAAAAAATGAGCAATGTGCTTGCTTGATTTTACATGAGCTAATGTAAAAACAAGTAAATACATCACTTACCTAAAAAATTTATGAATTACGGTTAGATTACGGTCACTGTGTGACCACTAATTCTTATTATTTTATGATTGCTTACCTTTTTTGCAGGAGTTTTAGTTGGATATCCGTTTGGAGGTTCGGCATACTCTCTTTGGAGTTCTGCAGCGCCTTTTCAACTCGTTTTCCTGGCTTTACTGGTGAACCTTGGTATGGAAAACGTATTGTGAACGAAATAATTTAAGTATTCATAAGTTTCTAATGAATTTGAGATTTAAAAACGCTCGCAATTTTTTCAGGGTTACAATATTTCTTCTTATGCGAAGACAGTTACCAAGTAAGTAACATTATTTATTTACGAGCTTAAACCGCGCTTTTTTTGACATAGGTAGCCAAAATATTTTTATTTGATCAAACATTATTAGTTACGTTAACGTTACTCTTTTTTAATTGTGTATTATACAAAACTAGTCCGTCACGTAAACTCCGTTGGCTCCGTGAATAAAAATTAATAAAAATAATATTACCTAATAGGTAACTGGCAGCGAAAGTGACGTTAAAGTGTTAAAACATATTTGACTGTCCTATTGTTTTCTGGGCATGAAGCTTACACAAAACAGTAAAACATTGAACTAAAATTGAAGTGTATGTATATCTTTAAAATAACAATTTGGTAAACTAAATCAAAACAACTACACTGTGTGACTTAAAAACAATATTATAAACACAAGAAGACGGTGAACTATACAAATCATAAAGAAAAAAAAGAATTGGTTGTATGTAAAGTCGGTTTACGGACGATAGTTTAACGTGATAACGTCATAACAAAACATTGATGAAATGAATGCATACTTTTATGAATAAAATAGAATCATTTTTATTGAACTATCACTATTTTGTATGGATACAAAGAAGGAGTGAAATGAAATCTACAATTTAATTGATAAATTTTCTTTTCAACTAAAGCCGATCGTGCCTTTCGCTCCCTCGTGCAGCGCTCTCGCCCAGATCGTAACGTCACAATGAGCGTAACGTTACAATGAGTCATCCTTTTTCGTGTGTGCAGCCGGCGTTCATCGATTTATTAGATGTTGTCAACAAAACAAAAACATAAGAAGTGTTATTTACCACACTATAACAATAAAAGTGATATAATGACCACAACAAATACACAGTGACTAAAATGCCCTATAAAATCGTTTAAAAATTATAACGGACCAATACTGTTTTTAAAAAGCAAATAGTAACCCAGTTTTATACGTGGTAGAGCCATGCTGCTGCTATATTATGGTTGTAGCACGAATGAGTCGGCTCGACCGGGGCAGGACCACGCTCTCACAGAATACCAGCGTGAAATAGTAGCTTAATGCTGCTGTATTTCGTATGGTTCGATTTTCAAAAAACGGGTGAAAACAATAACTTCCCGATTTTTTGAAAATCAGTGGTTTTCGTAGCAGCAAGTTAAAACTCTTAAATAAGTTCTTAAAAGATTTTTGTTTGTTCTGTGCGGTATTACACTGATAGAAAAACACCGGTATATGCTTGCTTTTTGGATCTGTCTAAAGCGTTTGATCGAGTGCTATACAAAATCTTGTGGCAAAAGCTTAGGAACGAAACCAGTTTAAAGCCTGAGCTAATCGCTTTGTTCGTGTATTGGTATGGTAACCAGAAAAATGTGGTGAGATGGGACGATGCGTTGAGCGAAGATTATAGCCTGGGGTGTGGAGTACGGCAGGGAGGGCTGACGTCACCTAGGCTGTTCAATTTGTATGTAAATCAACTGATTGTGAGCCTCAGTAGAGCTGGTGTCGGTTGTTCGGTAGATGGGGTCAGTATAAACAACATTAGTTATGCTGACGACATGGTTCTGTTGAGCCCCTCAATCAGTGGTCTTAGGCGATTAATACAAATTTGTGAAGGGTATGCTAAGGTACATGGACTCAGTTACAACTCCAACAAAAATGAGTTTCTTGTGTTCAAGGGGAAAAATAAGCTACCCATATTGAAACCCACCTTTCAACTATGTGGGTGTCCCCTTGAACAGGTTACTGAGTTCAGGTACCTTGGCCATATAGTAACCGACAGCCTGGAGGATGACAGCGACATTGAACGCGAGCGCCGGGCGCTGGCGGTGAGAGGCAACATGTTGGCCCGCAGATTTGCACGGTGTACAAAGCAGGTTAAGATAACGTTGTTTAAAGCTTACTGCCAATCGTTCTACACGTGCAGTCTGTGGACGGGCTATTCGCAGCGGACCTACGGCGCCCTGAGAGTGCAATACAACAATGTGCTGAGGGCGGTGTTGAGGAAGCCGCGAAACTGCAGTGCGTCGGTAATGTTTGCGGACAGTCGTGTGGATGACTTCTACGCGATTGTGCGAAAGCGTGCCGCGTCCATGATGAGCAGGCTTGTGAGAAGCACTAACACCCTCCTCAGCGCGTTGGCCTCTAAGCTAGACAGCCCTCTCTGGAGGAGCTGGAATGATGTGCACACCGGCACTAGGCCTCAGCGCCCACGCTGGTGCTGAATAGGTTAAGGTAGATTAAGGACTAACATAGCATAAGTAATATTCACTAACACATTTTGTATTAACATAGTTATATAAGTTAATTGTTTACTAACACATTTTTATATGGACTATGGTCTGAATTAAAAATATATTATTATTATTAAAAGAGATAAGTGGTTCATTACAAGCACCAAAAAACCGTTGGCAGAAATAAATTTCATTCAAAATTGAGTCTACCTACTTGCAATAAAAAGTTACCTGACAGAACTAGTGAGCGATCCATAATTTCGTTTGAAGAATCATAATCATAAGACTTCGTGGCGTGGATACGTAACGCGCTGCTATATTATTGTATCGTTGTCAGTTCGATACTCAGCTCCTACATTACTTTACTTCTTCTTTTTTATAGGATAGGGGTGAAAACGAGCACACAGTCCACCTGATGGTAAGTGGTTTATGCGGCCCATAGACATCTACATAAAATTTATTATATAATATTTATTATATAATAAATCACAATAGTTTAAGTGGTAGAGCCATGCTACAACTATATAGCCACGCTCTCACAGAATATCAGCGTAAAATAGCAGCATAACGCTGCTGTAGTGTGTATGGTGCTGTATGGTGAGTGTAGAGAACCGAAGACCTTTTTTACTGAAAAAGAGATTTTCCATCTTAGTCCTCGCGGGTGACAACACATCTGCGTTTTGATTCTTCTTAATCGAGGATAAACTATGTTGATGTCTATGGGCCACAGCATCCACTTACCATTAAATGGACTGTGTGCTCGTTTGTCACCCTTATCCATAATAAAATAACGCCCCTTCGGCCCCACCAGAGTAGTGGCTGAGTTACCATGCTGTGTTTTAGATCCAATTAAACCAAGAGAACAATAATGACAACGTTAACTACGCGAAACCGGAATCAATATGGCGCGTGGCTCGCCGCGGCGCTGCGGCAGAATGCGCGGGAGCCGTGCTGTTCACCACCAGCATTATGGCAGCATTAGAACCATGCCTACCATTGTGGATGCTAAAGAAATTTCACCCGAAGCGATGGCAAACGGGGGCCGCCTTCTTACCGGGTAAGTTACTCACAAGGCTACTGATATTGTGGGGCTGGACTCGTATCCCGGGTCGGGCCGGAATTTGAGCCTGGAGTCGGTATTTTAACCTTGTGCGTCGGAAAGCACGTAAACCCGTTGGACCTAGTCATTTTGGATGCATCTGTATACATGATCATCCAATCTTTCCAATTTTTTTCTATAGCTTCTTTTAATTTTGATTCTGGCTCAGGGGAAGTTTTTCTAATATCAAAGTCACGGTGAATGTTAAGTTGAAATATAATAGCTTCTAAAGAAGTATTAAAAAGGAGACTTGTATTGCATGAGAAAATGGTACCAGGAATCTGGAGAAATGAGACAAAGCTATTAAACAAATGTGGACAATCTTTATGGAGCCAGTACCTACTTGAAGATAAGAATTCTGAGAGGAGGTGTAACCTGGGAATTAAGGGATGAGAAGAGAGTTGACATATCTTAGAGAAGAATCTGTCTGAAAGGTATTGTCTTCTTATGTTGAGGGGAGCCTCACACACTCTACCTGAAGGGCATTAATCCTGATCTCTCTCGGGTCGTATCGGCTTGTCATCCCATCGGACTATGAGAGTGAGAGAACAGTACACCTGTGCTTGCGCATACACTCGGGCACTATGATTCTGTCCTGCTCAGATAGTTAGTCTCTGTTGCGACAGATCTAAAAGACATTATTATTATTATTATTTTATGTCTTATTTAATACAACTGTGTCGAACCACGCACTAGCGTATTGTGGTTACAGCAAAAATGGGTTGCCTAAACCAGGTAAAAAACACGCCCGCATAGAATACCACCGTAAAATAACAGTATAATGCTGCTTTGATCCGTGTGGTGCGATGAGAACCAGAGCCCGTTTTTACTGATAACAAAGCATTTCATTTAATCCTCTAGAACTTTTGGACAAACGAGCACACAGTCCACCTAGTGGAAAGTGGATGCTGTGGCCCATAGACATCTACATTTATCCTCAATTAAGAATTAAAAAGCAGATGCATTGTCACCACTGAGGATTTAGATGGAATGCCTCGTTTCCAGTAAAAAAGGGTATCCGGATCTCTACACTCACCATACGAAACACATAAAATATGCATTTTTGTTCTTAAAATCGAGGATAAATATGTTTATGCAGGCTATTAAATCGATAATCCAGAACAAAACCTATGTCACAGCAGAGGATCGCATAGACGCTATAGTAAAATCAACTGCAGACGGATGGCACCGTCAATATGCCACGCGGTTGTTTTTTCATTTACGACAGTTCCAATTTTTAGGGCAATACGAAAAAAGTCACAAGTACTAATTTGAAATAAACTTCAAATCCCATTGTCAGATTAATATGACAGTGTTTTCTTAGTCACATTAAACAAAATCAGAGTTGGATTGAAATCAACGTTTATAAAACGAAGAAGTAGTTTTCTCACCCGCTCGCTATCGACTAAAGGAGTTGAAAGTTAGCGAGCAACATACTCGTATTAAGGCCGCGAGCCCGTCTAGCAGTTTACTTTTTTTTTATAGTATAGGGTGACAAACGAGCACACAGTCCACCTGATGGTAAGTGGTTGCTGTGGCCTATAGACATCTACATCTATCCTCGATTACGAATCAAAATGCAGATGAGTTGCCACCCGTGAGGACTAAGATGGAATGCCTCGTTTCCAGTAAAAATGGTCTCCGGATCTCTACACTGACCATACGAAACACAGCAGCATTAAGCTATTTGACGCTGGTATTCTGTGAGAGCGTGGTCCTTCCCCGGTCGAGCCGACCCATCCGTGCTACAACTGTACTACTAATATAACTGCAGCATGGCTCTACCACGTATAATTTTTTTTAAAAGAAATTAAAAGTCTTTGTGTCTGTGCAACCATCACGTACCGTCAGGTGGGCTGTGTGATCGTCTGTCACCAATATCGAAGAAAAACTTCTTTACGCACGCTTGAATTGGAGGAGTAAGCTGGCGAACGCGTGACGAAAGCGTTACGAAAAGTGTGATCGGACGAGGCGAACGGGAGTTGAGTGGGGGATATAAGCAAGAGAGAGCATTGCGCGCGCACATTTTCTCTCTCTCTTTCTCTCATAGCCAGTTATTTTTCGTAATTTTATTTCGTTTTGAACAATGTTATGAATTAATATTTTGTTCAATAAATTAAATTAATATTCTACGTTTAAAGTGAATATAATTATTATAAATTCATTTTAAAGTTGATGTTTTGTAAATTTACAAGTGAATAATAACAAATTATGGAAGGAAGCCGATAATAAATATTCAAAAATTTGTGGAAAATAATAAGTGTCTATGTATATTTTAAAAATATATATATAAAAAAAAAAAAAAAAATATATATATACAGATGGAACTAAAGAAGTTTTACTTCAGTCGTGTGGTTATAAGCACACTGGTTTTTTTATATTTTGTTTTTCTTATTTCTTTCAGACAGTCTGGGATACTTGATAGCTACAAGTTCATTGGGAGGGGTTACGAAGTGTTTCGGTGCTGAGAGAGTGGCGCTGGTGGGACAGGTCTCCGTTGGGCTGGCGGCTCTAGCTGTCCCGTACGCCAGATCCGTATGTAGTTTGTTCCTTGTTGTTTTGTTTTATTTTATTAAATATTACTGTACCATGCTAGCGGGGGTAGGAACTACCCTCATGTATAATTTTTATTCTGTTTGAGTTTGTCTAATTATGTCATTTCGCTGGGTACAGACAAAACGCTATTTTATGTATCAATATGAAACACATGGTTGTATTTATATTCTTTATTCATAGAATAGAGTAGGTAGAGAGGAGCGCCATGGTCGCTTCTCACTCAAATTATTGCCTCTAAGTTTTAATTTCGAGCAATTTATGAGAACAATGAGTACTATTTGACAGCCATATAAATGTGTCAAAACACAAATCTGTGGCATTCGTATCAACAGTGATTTGGTTTAGCTGTATTTTATAAGTCTTAGTGTATTAACGTTGTTAAAAATTAATTAGCAAAGTCCTGCGTAATAAAATATAATAATGTGTTTTACCTAGTTTGAGGGCAACTTCCCGTCCACCATCAATCACGTGCTCTATCCCCGTCACCACTTCTCCCAACACCAGTACACTAGGAGACGTACACCACCGTCGACAATACGATACGTCTTTCGCTTTAAATGAGGTATCATGCAGTGAAATAGATTTTCATTGAATAATATAAATAACGAGATTCTTTAAAAAGTCGTTGAGTAATGATCAAATTATATAATTATTGTGAGTGATTTTTTTTTAAATATACACATATCTTCTCAAAATTTTTGGCGTCCGTTCAGATCTCAACTCTTATATACTCGTATTTTGAAGCGACTGTAGCTGTGGCAGGGTGTGGATTACGAACTCAGAAGGTCGTGGGTTCGAATCCGCCATTCGACTACTGTCGTGAACCACTCTTAACATGAACTTTAAGCTTACCAGCAGTGTTTAAAAGTAATTAATAATTTTAATTAATAGGATTATTAGTATTTTTAAAAAATCTACAAAGCCGATCAACCTGAACATTGTTTGTATCAAACTTGGCCCCCGTCGAAAAATGTTTTTAGTGGGATATCATTTACTTTTTGAGAAAACTTTTTATCGTTCGTTATTCTTGATAAGTATATGACATTTAACGTTTTTTTACTTACTCTCCACTTTTTTCTGTTTTCAATTCGCCCGACTTTACACAAGTGATTTCTGGATCTAGACAAAAGCGTTACTTACCTGGTGCAAACTTTCCAGGCCCCAATTCACAAACGCACATAGAAAATTTCATGGCAATAAATTTTTATGCATAGAGATTATAAAACTAAAAGAATTAAATGTCGATTAAGTTAGTGGTGTGCTTAGTTCCAAGTAGTAGAAACTAACCTGATCTCATATCAGCACTAGACTTGTGAAGGGCTGCAGCCTTGAGTGATAACTGTGCAGGCTTAGGGCCTGGCTCTCCCGCAGCAAGCATTGTCTCTTGGCGGCAGGAATTGGTAAGAGCTTGTAATCGGTGGAGACGTACTTCTAGACATGAAGAGACGTCTACTACTTCATAGATAATTGCGCATTCGTCCAGAGCCACTTGCCACCAGGTGGGGTTGTGGGGAAGCAATGTATTTTAATAAGTTAAAAAAGTGCGCACATATCTCATGGTTGTATTTATATTCATATCATTTCATATCATATCATGCTCATGACTGTAGTTCTTCCGGATTCCTGGGTATGTTGAGCAGTAGAGATGCGCGGTGTGCAGGCGTGGGGCCTGGCGCTGCCGCAGCTGTGGCTGGGCGCGGGGCTGGGCGCCACGGACGCGGCGCTGGCACCGGCGCTGCTGGCGCGCCGCCCGCGCCGCCTGCCGCAGCTCGCCGCGCTGCTGCAGGCCGCCGCCAGTGCTGCCTATGCGCTGGGTGAGTGCTGGATACTGCTGTACTTAGTTCAGTTTAGTTTATCGTAGTATAACGGTGAGAAACTAACACGCAGTCCGCGGATAAATGGACAATGTGGGTGTGACCCTTCGACATCTACATTTATTCGCGACTGATGAGATTTTAGGTTCGGGCAAAATTAGTTCTTCAGTTATTCAGTTAAGAAATTCTTAGCAGCACTAGCAGCTCAAATTAACAGAATTTTTCAACACGTATTCGATCCCCGCCGGCACCAATGAAATTGTTAATTGCAATTTAAGGTAGTGATTTATAACGAGCTCGACGGTGAAGGAAAACTTCATAAGGAAAGCTGAATGTTTGAAAAATAAGGAAAGAAAAGTGTTTCGAAAAAAGTAAAGTTTGTCAACAAACATTGGGGCAGCACGGCGAACATTTCCTTGCCCTTAAACCTTCTCAGAAATGAGAGGAGACCTGTGCCCAGCAGTGGGATGTATATAGGCTGTATGCTTTGCTTGTTAACTACGAATATTTCTAAAAGTGAAAGAATAAAAAGGTTAAAAATGTGTAAAAATTAAAGACAATATTAGACATTGTTTTGTGTATATACATACCCTTGAAACTTTTATTTAAAAGGGTGACAATGTGTGACACAGATAGCGACATCTGTCGAGCGTAATAATAAGCCCTCATTACGTGCACAGTTTATTGCGTTATTTGTGCAAATAAGAACGTGCAAACATTTAGTATTGTTTGTCAGAACTGTATGATAGACTCGAGGATAAGCTTTATTGATTAAACATTAACAATGAAGAGTATTTAACTAAGTATATATATTTGTTTGTGCCAATAATTACTCTTCAGCCGTGTTTTTATAAATAACTAGTTATCGAAAGGCGATTGTAAACAATAATAAAATGTCCTCTAATACAGTTGACAAGTTCCCAGGACTATATCATATATCGAAATTGAAAATATCATTGCCATAGCAACATGGAAAAATAAAAAAATTCATTATGTTTACTCGTTCTTCTACAATCTACTTAATAAAATTTACAATTTGTAATTTTGTTTATTTTATAACATAGGGTGACAAACGATCACACAACCCATCTGATGGTAAGTGGACGCTGCAAACATCTCATCACCGATACGAATCAAAATGCAGATGCGTTGTCACCCGTGAGAACTAAGATGGAATGCCTCGTTTCCAGTAAAAAGGGTCTCCGATTCTCTACACTCACCATACGAAACACAGCAGCATTAAGCTGCTATTTTACGCTGGTATTCTGTGAGAGCGTGGTCCTTCCATCCTACTACGACTGCAACTACTATCTGGTCCTACTAATATAACTGAGGCATGGCTCTACCACGCATAAAAAGAATTTTCAAAATTACATAAAATTTTCGATTTCTACTTATTTAAGCTAAACAAAAATAAAAGGTAAAAATTATAGGCCGAGGCGGTGTAAATATATCCACTGCCCCATTTTTTCTCGTGTGTGTCGTAAGACGCGACAGAAGGAAGTGGAAACAGGTGATGCACAGCAGCGTGTTCCTGATAACTAGCAAAAATAATAAACTGCGGTTTACAATGCGCTCGCCGAGCGTGGCAACTACGATAACATCAGGGGGCAAGGGATTATTAATGGGGGAATGCTCTGTTCAGCTGTAAACTTTCAAAAGTTACACACTTGTTATGGCGAAAAATTTACAACTGAAGAACTGTAACTACTATTTCACATTAATTCTGTTCAATGAAGGTTTCAGGCAGGACAGCGACAGGCGACAGGAAATTTACAAATTTGTCAGAAATTAAAGTTTATATTATTTTCTAATATTTCAATCTTTATGTAACGTATGATTGTAATACAATTCTGATCGGTGAGTCGGCTATTATTAATTTACAATTTCAAAGGTTTGATTTACAAATGTTTAGCAGTGTTGCTTTTAGAATTTATTGAGATTTACTAAACGCTGTTGAGATCTACTGTACAGTTAAACATTTTACAATATAAGTATAAAAAATTATACGTTTATTAGTTAGGGCCCAGCCCAGACCGAATGCCGGTGACGACGGTCTAGTCCAGAATAGTGCTTACGCACTGATGATCATGAACTGCTGATCATGAACTGTCTAGATCGGCCCTTGTCTCAAATCTCAGGTGGAGTAAAAATCAGTTTTAGGTTTTGTTATTTTGAAGTTGAGAAATAATTTGGCTTACATAAATAATAAAAATTTAAAAGTAAATATTTTTAGCTTTTTTGTTATTCTGTGTGTGTATGTTTAAAAAAATACGTGTAAATCCTCAGCCGAGATAGGTAAGTGAGATTGGTATAATGTTTGCAGGTCCAGTGGTGGGTGGAGTGCTGTCGTGGGCAGTGGGCTTTGAAACAGCGCTGCGGACCCTCGGCGTTGCCAATCTGCTGTACGCGGGTTTGCTCTATCGTGCGCTTGTAGCTCATCCTCTCTCTGCACAGGTTCGCTACATATACACCAAGTCATGCTATCCTACCCCGTTCATCATCATCATTGCAGCCCATCCAAAGTCCACTGCTAAACTTAGGCCTCCCTTATAGATCACCTCATAAGGATATTTGCCATAGTTTTCGAATACCAGCCTAAAACAGCAGCTTAATGCTGCTGTGTTTCGTATGGTGAGTGTAAAGAACGGGAGACCCTTTTTATTGGAAAAGAGGCATCTTAGTCCTCACAGCTGACAACGCATCTGCATTTTGATTCGCAATCGAGGATAAATTTAAATGTTTATGGGCCACAGCATCCACTTACCATCAGGTGGACTGTGTGCTCGCTTGTCACTCTTTTCCTATAAAAAAAGTCAACATACTTGTGTTGTTATCAGAAAGAAGCTGCCCATCTCCTGCTGCTGAGTGTTGAGAACCGGAGACTCTTTCTACTAGAACCGAGGCATTCCATGTTCCTCAGGGATAAAAACGCATATGCATTTTGATTCTTATTTGAAGATAGATATGTATGTATGTAATCTATGTTTCATAGCATCCACTTACCATCGGGTGGACCATGTGTTGTGTGTGACTTAGTACGCAATGTAACGTAGTACCCATTTAGTAATGTACATAGAACTCTTTGAGCACAAATGACGTTTAAGATTTAAAATCTAAACAGGTCCCAAGATCCAACATATCCATCCATCCAAGAACGTGTACATTCCTACAGATCGTATGATTCTAGCAACTACTATGGAGCTTGGCACCCGTTCAGATCCTTAATCAATCGGCGAGGCGGACAATCCCGAATTTCATTTGTACTATTGGCCCTTTTTCACATTTATGTTTTTGGTGGGATTAATTTCAAAATGAAACTCGGTGCATAAACTGTTGATATTATGTCACAAAGTTTATGTAACAAACAGACATTTTGGTTACTGTCCAATTCAACGTATTTCGTTTCTAAAACGTAAATGTTATGAAAACAATTCCAATCGACCGGAACACCTAATAACGTTACAAGCCACTTGATAGCTTGTTGAAATTAGCAGTGTTATCGACAGGTTATGTATACAATATACATGATCTATGGTTAAGATTACGCGAATGGCGGTTGATATTTATAAACAGAGTTAAAATTTTGTCAAATTTAGGGCCGATTTTTTATTCGACAGAACAAATAAAAGTATTTTTTTTACACGTGGTAAAGCTACGCTGCAAATCTATTATAGTAGCACGAATGTGTAAGCTCGACCGAGGAAGGAGAACACTCTCACAGAATACCGGCTTAAAATAGCAGCAGCATTAAGCTGAAATTTTTCAGTGTTCCCTATGGTGACATAGATGATAATCCCAAATTCAGAATCAAATTTCAGATGGGTTGCTACAAGTGAGATATAAGATGAAATTCCTCGGTTTCAGTAGAAAGAGTTTCTCAACACTCATAATATACTAAATACAGCAGCATTAACATTTATTTTAATCTGATTTTTTTTAATGAAATAAGGTGACAAACATGCACACAGTCCACCTGATGGTAGGTGGATGCTCTGGCCCATTAGATTAAGAATGAAAACTCAGAAAACGCACCCCTAAGGACTAAGATAAGATGCCTCGTTTCCAGTAAAAAATGGTCTCCGGTTCTCTACACTCACCATACGAAACACAGCAGTATTAAGCTGCCATTTTACGCTGGTATTCCGTGAGAGCGTGTTCCTTCCCCGGTCGAGCCGACCCATTCGTGCTACAACCATAATATATATGCAGCGTGGCTCTACCACGTATGTATTACAGAACCATGAGTAACTCAAAAATACTATTAAGATTATTCTATCTAATATTCTATTTGTTTACGCTGTGAAGTCGCTAGTAAGAGAAACCACTGCCCCATATCATCACGTGGGCGTCGTAAGAGGCGACAGAGGGAATCAAACAGGAGATGGGCAGCTTCTTTCCGATAACAACACAAGTATGTTGACTTTTTTATAGGAAAAGGGTGACAAGCGAGCACACAGTCCACCAGATGGTAAGTGGATGCTGTGACCCATAAACATCTGCATTTATCCTCGATTACGAATAAAAATACAGATGCGTTGTCAGCCGTGAGGACTAAGATGCCTCTTTTCCAGTAAAAAGGGTCTCCGGTCTCCACACTCACCATAGGAAGCACAGCAGCATTAAGCTGCTATTTTACGCTGGTATTCGAAAACTATGACAAATATCTTTAAGTAGTTACGTTGTACCAGTTCTGTCTCACTGAGTCAGAAGTGGTACAAGTACGACGTTCGTCGACTCACGACCCTAAAAAAAAAAGGTTTTGGCATGCTCTGATCACGAATCTGCGGTCTATTTTTGCGTAGGATGCACGGTTCCGGAGATGTGCAGATCAATTAACTCTTATCTAATTGATATCCGGTGCGGGCCTCCACCGTCATTAGCGCCCCATTGTTCTTATCTACTTATCTATTGTTCATTGAATACTATATATACTACAGTTCTCTACACTCACTAGACGAAACACAGCACCATTAAGCTGCTATTTCACGCTGATATTTTGACTACCTCCTACCGCGGTCTAGCCGACTCATTCTTGCTACAAGATAACATAGCCGCAGCTTGGCTCTACCACGTACAAAAGTAAAAAAACTGCCGCTGCCAACCTAAGGGTGGGAGACCTATGTTCGGCAACGAACTTTGATAGGCTGTAAAGGTCACACAATATCATAGCACATTATCGTGGTAGCTCAAAAGTCAAGCGCTCGCAGTAAAATTTACTGCACGCTGGCACCTTGGCTTTGTTCCCCGCCGGCACGGCGCGGCGGCACCTGTGAAAATGTAAATTGCAATTTTAATTTTTAAGTGATAATTTGCCACGTCTTTGAATTTGAAGGAAAACATCGTGAAGAAACCTGAATTACTGACAAATTACCTTTACAGTCTGTCAAATTAAGAAAATATAATTCGAAGATATGTGAAGTCCGTTAACAAGCATTGGGCTCTATAGGCTGTATATACATCGGACACGTGGACATAAGTATCTTGCCTTTTTTTACCCGACTACCCCAAACGGAAAAGCAATGTTTTTCGTGTGTATGTATAATATGTCTATTTCCTTGGCACGCTCTATATTCTAAACAGCTTGATGGATTTGAAAATTATGGGATGTTATTACATTCGTCTTAGTATCGAATAGTGATGTAATTCCTAATTTAATGAGTCTAATCTAAATCATCAATCTAAATCATTGGACCCCACCAATTTTAGACTGACCAATATTTCTGTGTACTGGCAACACTTTTAGAGAAAATATTCTTGATCAAATATTTTTTCTTAATGTAAATAATTAACTACATAAAAATCAATTCTGTTTTACAAGGGGTCGCCCGAAAACTGATGCTGGTGTTGAGCTGATTAAATATATCTTCAATGCGGAAGGAATTCACAGGATGCTTTGTGCATATTCTGTGACCCATCCAAAGCCTTCAATTGTTTTCACCGTAAAACATTAATCAGGAAACTTTAACACTACGGTGTAAACAGTAATGCTTTTAAGTTAATTATTTCATATTTAAGTAAGAGAACGCTATAAGTTTTCATTAATAGGATGAGCTCTTCCGGGTCGATAGTACAATGGGCGTGCCTCAGGGCTCAATTCTCGGCATTTTTTGTTTCTTGTATATATTTATTAGACTTACCTTACATAAGCATGATATAGTATTATTTGCTGATGACACTTCACTAATTTTCAAATTAAAACGACGGCTACTAAATTATGAAGAAGTAAATAATGCTATTTCTAAATTATTAAACTGGTTTAATGTTAATAAATTGCATTTAGTGGCACTAAAAGTAAATGTATGAAATTCATAACTCCGAATGTTAAACATGTTAGTACGAATGTAATTTCTAATGGGAAGGAGCTCAGTCTTGTTGATGCCACCATTTTTCTTGGATTAATACTAGACGCAAAGCTTAAATGGGGCCCCCATAAATCAAAACTAGCAAGCAGATTTAGTTTTGCAGCACATGTATATTTTTGAACGTGGTAGAGCCATGCTGCAGTTATATTAGTAGTATAGTTGTAGCACGAATGGGTCGGCTCGACCGGGGAAGGACCACGCTCTCACAGAATACTAGCGTGAAATGGTAGCTTAATGCTGCTGTATTTCGTATGGTGAGTGTAGAGAACCGGAGACCCTTTTTTACTGGAAACGAGGCATTCCATCTTAGTCCTCACGGGTGACAACGCATCTGCATTTTGATTCGTAATCGAGGATAAATGTAGATGTCTATGGGCCGCAGCAACCACTTACCATCAGGTGGACTGTGTGCTCGTTTGTCACGCTATCCTATTAAAAAAAAATGTAAAAAAAGATTAGAAGCCTTACCAGTGTTGAAAAAAATCCAAACACTACTGTAAGCTAAAATATTCCATATATCATTGAAACAAATCAAGCATAAAAGTTGATTCTGGTAATTTGTTTTATATTTTGCTTTGTTTGAAAGATTCGAATTTAAGTCAGTGATTAAGAAATGTACATATTTTAATAAATTATAGATAACTTCAAAATTTGTTTGGATTAACGTAAAAACTTGTACAAAGTGAAACATCCAAAGTTATTTCTTGGTTGAGTATAAGTACCCTAAAAGTGGCCTAGGTTTTTGACGAGTGAGTCAATGCATCAGTTTGTGAGTTATAAAAGTGGCACTTTTCAGACCTTGATAACTCAAGAACTATAATAGGTTCACTCATGAAATTTGGGGGTTCTAGGTTTTTTTTATAGAATCCTTATTCTATAATCACAAACAAGCGCAGTGCACCTGATGGTACGTAGATGTTCTGGCCTATAGACGTCTACACCTATTATCAATTAGGAATTCAAATGCAGATGCGTTGTCACCCCTTGCCCCCCGGTCACACACTCGTCGAGTGGCATGGGAATTAGCAAGGAAAGGAGGCAGAGACGTAGTGTGGCCACAATACTCGTCATGCCGCACGTCATGCTTCTCATCATGCCAATCGCTCTCTGTTTGTCGGTATTTTGGGCGCGAGTCAAAGGACTGATAATATTAGCGCGAGTGGCTGGCCACACACTCGCGCAAACGCAGTATATAATGTACTCTGTGACGCAGTCCAAGTCCGCGTCGAGTACAGAAGCACGCACCTATCATCATCAGTCAGCTATATTATAACATCAGTAAATAATATACAGAGAAAAAGCTATCTCGACAACGATATACAGAATGGGTCCCACATATATGCAATAAATGAAACCACAAGTAATACTAGTCCGTAGAAGTGTAGAAATATTAAATATTAAATTAAAACCCGTAAAATAATAAAGTGAAATTTTCAAACAAAATAACAATAATAACAATAATATTCCACAACTATCACACAACGCCATCTAGTCCCAAGCTAAGCAGAGCTTGTGTTATGGGTACTAGACAACTGATAAACATACTTATATATTTCTAAATACATAAATATTATAGATAAATTACACCCAGACACAGAACAAATGATCGTGCTCATCACATAAACATTTGTCCTGGGTGGGAATCGAACCCACGACCTCCGGCATAGCAGTCAGGGTCACTAACCACTAGACCAACAGGCCTGTCAAAATAATAAAAAATAAATATTAAAATAAATTCAGTAAAAGTGAACACTCTGTTTAGACAACGTACCTTGACCCCTTGGAAGAGTGACAACGTTGCACGCGGGTGGCACGCCGACAAAAGACACCGCTGTCGATATGTCGCAATACCAATAGTTTGCACTGCGTGGCAACGTCGCTTTTTTAATGTTCAAAGATTCAAGTTCATTGAATCATTGACTTAGTGACCCAATTCTATAGAGTATTCAAATTTGCTTAAAATTAAAACTCTACTTTTGACCTAATTACTGGACCGATTATATTCATTTTTTGTATATTGTCAGCAAAGGCGATAACAAGTATATGGTTTCATTTAATGCATATATGTGGGACCCATTCTGTATATTATATTTATATATATTTCTTTTAATGACAATAGCTATAATAAATATGCATATCTCGCACACTGCAACAGTTTCAACAGCCATTGTGTTGCAAAGGCGAGCGACCGAGTGCGTCGCGATTAATTGCGCGAGTAGAGCAGTGTGTGGGTAGAAGGAGCAACATCGCGGCAGCGCGAGGAGCTTAGTGTAGCCGAGCCATTAGGAATAAGATCGAAAACCTAATTTCCAGTTAAAAGTTTATACGTGGTAAAACCACGCTGCAGCTATATTATGTTTGTAATACGAATGGGTCGGCTCGACCAAGGAAGGGCCACGGTCTCACAGAATACTTAATATATAGCAGCTTAATGCTGTTGTGTTTCGTTTGGTGAGTGTAGAGATCTGGAGACCCTTTTTACTGGAAACGAGGCATTCCATCTTAGTCCTCACGGGTGACAACGCGTTTAGATTCATAATCTAGGAAAAATTTAGATGTCTATGGACCACATCATCCACTTACCACCAGGTGGACTGTGTGTCGGTTTGTCACCCTTATTCTATAAAAAAGGACCACTGACCATACGAAACACAGCAGTATTAAGCTGCTCTTTTACGCTGGTATTCCTGTGAGAGCGTGGACCTTCTCCGGTCCATTCATGCTACAACCATATTATAGCTGCACCTTGGCTCTACCAAGTACATTACTAGGTATTCAAGGAGTTCTTATTAGTTTTTTCTAAAGCTTTTGAAGTTATGGGGGGTTCAAAAGTGGCTCGAAATAGTTCGTGTAGATAAATACGCTGCCACTGCGTCGTCCTTCTTTTCCAAACTTGGCTGACACACTGCCTTATTCCCTAGTTAATGTTAATGAGGGCATCCACGACTTTTTCTGTCACCAGGGCGGCGTCACCTAGATATGAGTTGAGATATTCAACAGATTTCATAGCGGAGGAAGTTAATTTGTTAGAAAAGTGTAGATTTATTTTACTTTCTAAAATATTAGTTATATTAGGTATATTTAGAAATTTAGAGGGCGACACTAGATGGAGTGACGAACTGGTAAGACATGCAGGAAGTTGACGTGTGCAGGTGGCTTAGGAACTTGCTTTGTGGCATTCCTTGGGGGAGGGCTATGTTCAGCAGTCAACTGGTGAGAGGGGCTGTAATGATGATGATATTTTTAATATATTTTTTAAATCATTTGTATAAGCCCACCAGATGAGAATGCTGTTAAATACCCTAAAAATATTACCAAATAAACTAAATGATGTCTTGTTTACAGTGGGGCGCGGGGACTCCCACTGATGATGACAGCGACGTGGATGGTGCCGAGTTAACACCGCTTCGCTAATATTTCACTGAGTTTAAATAAAACTAGTTCTGACGTTTTTATCGCGTATTTTAACTTATTCTATATTCCTGTCGTTTCGAACACTTCGTACGAGTACCGTTCGTACGAGCACGACGTACCGATATCATAGTTAACCACGGCTATCTTCTGATAAAAATCATTAATGTTAAATCCGATCTACGTAATATGAACTTATACTTTCTTGAATTCTTTTGCAATTGTATGCTCGGGTTGGGATTTAATTTTTTTTTTAATCATGGGTCAATCAAGCAGATCTCAGCCTAGGCAGGATCTATTAATGTTGCATTGTTTAGATTAAAATAATTAAAGATGATTTATAATAAATACTATCATTTATTTTTAGTTATTTCGATACCGTCGGACACTTCTATTTTATATGTATGTATAGATAAAGAAGATTTGTTACCATAAAAAGAAAGACCAAACATTTAAATTATTACACTCCTATTCCCCGCGGTACAGAGCCAGGAACTCTGACTGCGTTTCCCCGCTAAATGACAAAACTTAGTATTTGAGCGAGAGAAGAACCAGCCCTCTTATTTCGTATTGACTGTTATTTTGAAGTGACAAAAACTTACGGTCCAACTGATGGTAAGTGGTTACGGCAGTCCATAGACACCAGCGGTCAACTTTCTTGTCACCTCTGAGGACTAAGAGGGAATGCCTCACAGTCTCTAACTATACTGGCTCTACATACCATTTAGACTAAAGCACAGAAGTGCGCGCACTACTGTTTGGTTTGGTGATTGGTTTATACGTGGTAGAACCAGGCTGCAGCTATATTATGTTTGTAGTCAATAAATATCACTAATTTAAAATAAACTTTCGGTACTAAAATATTAACAACAAATTTTGATACCTAAATAAATAAATCAATTAAAAACTATCGAAATAAAAAATAATACGTAACTAATTAGTAGTATTTATTGATAGATCAATTTATCTACTACCATGCTGTTTCTAGAACCACGCTGCATCTATATTACGATTGTAGCACAAGCAAGTCGGCTTAAACGGGGAAGGACCAGGCACTCACAGAATACCAGCGTAAAATAGCAGCTTGATGCTGCTGTGATTCGTATGGTGAGTGTAGAGATGCGGAAACTATTTTTTACTGGTAACGGGGCATTCCATCTTAGTCCTCGGGGGTGACAACGCATCTACATTTTGATTTTTAATCGAGGATAGATGTAGATGTCTATAGGCCACAGCATCTACTTACCATCAGGTGTACTGTGTGCTCGTTTGTCACCCTTATTCTATTTTTAAAAAAAAAACCTATCCAGACGAATGCCTAGACAGAAAAGCGGTTTTATCACTTAATAAACTACTTCGATCAAACCATTGCTTAAGATTATATCGTATTTAAAACTAGTTATTACAGTCTTTGCGCTTTGAGTATTAAACCAAAGGAGCATTAAACTCTTTGAGTATTAAACGGCATCGCAAGGCATACCCCTGTAAAAGGTACGAGAGTCCGACTCATACCCGTTATATAAAACTAGTTGCTCCGCGTCGTGCGTCATTCCCAAGTGATCGTGCCAGTAAATCAAGCTACGACAAAATGCCGAATTGCAGTGTATTTACACGAAAAAAACAATCAAAAACGTCAAGTATACAAAAGGACAATGTGACTTTTCATCTGTGAGTATTTTTAACATAATATTAAAGTAATTTTATCATTAAAACTCGTACTTTGTGAATATTTTCGTCCAATACCAAGTGTGGCCATCATAGTTCATAAAGTGAAAAATAATCTATTTTTAAATAAATATAATTTACTACACAAGTTAAATATATTAACGAAAATATATTTCCTTATAACTAAATCAATTTGTGATAAATAGTAATCACTACATATAGATGTGTAGTGAATTTTGTTAAATGATTTATATATTCAGTACTTTTTCAACACGATACTGAATATTATATAATTTAATATAATCGATAACTAGTATTTATCAAAATATTATACAAAATAAAGGCCAAATAAGTCAAATCGAAACTTGGTACTTCGCACTTTTGCTGCGAAGTACCAAGCAAATTTTATAAAAATAAACTGGTACACTGCAACCGAAAGTATTGCACTATAGTGATGGACGCCACAACTTTAGCTATCGATAAGTTAGTTACAACAATGCGGGTTTGTCTGCCGAACCGGTTTGTAGTTTTTATTTAGCTTTTACAGTAAAGTATTACAAAAAGTAGTAAATTTTTCTATTATTGGTTTGTTTTTACAGATTTCTAAAGTATCGCATAAACAGTACATATATAGCATAAACAAGCTTCACAAGTTTGCAAGAAATACTTTTCCTTAACACTTAACTATTACTCACCAAAAGCCTATCGCTATGTACGTAAAACTTTTGGAACATGTTTGCCTACACCACGGACATTGACTAAGTGATACACTGCCATCGATCGCCGACCAGGGTTTACTAAAGAAGCGCTGATGATGACGACGAAAAAAAATTTAAGGCGAGTCAAACGGGGCCATTAACTTTCGAGATTACTTTAAGCGCGATCCACAAAATGGCGCAATAAATATTAAATTATTTAAAACCTTTTTCTTAATTTTGCGCCTTTCCTATCCTTTTTATTTGTTTATTGTAGTACATTAATCGTAAGTTACTTAAATTTAATATTATGACTTACTTTTTGCGATTGTACTATAGTAGATATAGATAACGCCCGATTATGTGGCACATCTCTAGTACCTAATTAATAAAAAACTACCGCTAGTCTGTATAATATGTAACTACGCACGCAAGTGAAATAAATTAAACTTTTAGAATTTTACTAGCAAACAAGTAGTAAAATTAAAATTTTGTATAACCGACTTCAATACAACCCAATCAATGTATTCGTAGTCAATTAAATACAAATTATTAAAGATAGCTCAAAAAGTACTGTTCATATCTCAATTAAATTTATATGGAACCACGTGAAAAACACCAGCGTTCAGATAAAAAAGAATCATCAAAATCGATTTATCAAAGGAAAAGTTATGAGGTGACACACATAAAAAAAAAACATAAAATCGAATTGAATACCTCCTCCTTTTTGAAGTCGGTAAAAAAACTACACTAGGTGAGATTTTTAAAGTTAATGTTAATTTAATTGTCATAATCTGTTATGATATGAATAAAAAAAATAGTAAAAAGAAATTGAGTGTTACTTTCTCATAGTTAAAAATGTTGTCCTAGGTAATCTTGCAAACGCACACAAGTTACGTTCTAGTGATGATGAAATATAATCGAATTAGAATCTGCGGTTGCCAAGCGTGGTATCTTTTTTTTTAAAGCGAGCCTGTGGCTCACCTGATGGTAAGGGACTACCGCCGCCCATGAACAACTAATAATAATAATAAAGCTTTTATTTGTCTCAGTGCACACAAGTTATTCAAATGTACAAATAAAATCATCACAAACTTGACTTAGAAACATACTTAAGTAACATAAAAGTACTGAGACAAACTGGCCTGTGACTCAGCTGTGTGGTGAATTTGGGTCACCACTGGTATTCTGCTACAGCCGAATTTTTAAGAAACTATTACTAGTATCTTAACCTAATATTGACATTGACGTGAAACAAATAAAGAATAAACTAAAATATTTATTCACATGTGCTATGTAAATTTCGGTAAAGGAGAAATCGCTTTTGGGCCCACCTGAAACACAAAGACCCTCAAATATTACACAAAAAAGAAGATACCAATTTATTACTATAAATAAGTAGCCCAAAGATTTTTTGAAAATTTAAGCGGAATCGAATCATGAACTAAATAAGAATCAAAACATCGCTATTAAAGAACATCACTATTGTAATAATAAAGTCTGTGGTTATATCATTGAGCTATTGCGTACTACGTACGTACGTAAGTACATATTACTTCAATGGGTTGTATATAATACTTCATACCTGCCTCCAATTTTTGTTGTTCAACACCAGGGGAATTGCAGATATTAAGTATGTTGCTGGCCTTTTTAAAAAAATGGACTCTTTTCTTGAAGGTTTATAAGTCGTTAATCTTTATATATATATATATATATATATATATATATATATATATATATATATATATATATATATATATATATATATATATATATATATATATATATATATAAATTACGTGTCACGTTGTTTGTCCGCGATGGATTCCTAAACTACTTAAACGATTATAATCAAATTTGCACACCGTGTGCAGTTTGGTCCAACTTGAGAGATAGGATAGTTTTTTTTTTGCCCACGACTAACCCACAATTTTTTTTTGCGAATTTAAAGATTTTAGTAGGACATGACAGGCTTTTCGAAAAAGGCAGAACAACGTCTGCCTGGCAAGCTAGTATATAATAAAAATATAATGTAGTCGTATAGTTTTGAAAAATTGCTACTGTAGTCGATTCCACAAGGAAGTTGTGCGAGGAAGAAAACTCATTTATGACAAATATCCCATCTATACATACATAAACACGCCTGTTACCCAGAGGGGTAGGCAGTGACTACAGACTTCCATTTGGCACGATCCTGACACACCTCTCTCGCCTCCTTCACATCCATACACCTACGCATACATGCTCGTTGGTTAAGGGTACTCCTAATTTGGCCCGTTTTCAATAAATCGCCAATTTGATCGATAAATTTTCGAGTACGACGTCCCTTGTCGACTCTGCCATTCACTTCTGCAACATAAATTTTCTTTGTCACTCTTTCCTCATTCATTCTTTCCACATGACCAAACCACCGAAGCATTCTTTTCTTAATCCTGGTCACAACATCATCTTGCAAACCACACTCTTCTCTTATTACACAATTTCTTACCCTGTCGTTCAGATTCAGCCCTAACATACTCCTTAAGTGCTATTCCATCTCCTATCCCATTTATGAGACAATCGATGTAGCCAGTGTTCAGCTGTACACTTTTAATAGGCTGTAATGGATGTGGTTTGATTCTCGACAACTCTAGTACTCGAGTACTCTTCATATTGTTCCCGACGTTTCGATTGCTTTAGCACCCAAAGGGAGACTGAGATTTTTATAGACCCTTTAATTTTTAACTATTTATTTTTGATCCGATCTACGCAGAACGAGCTTACAATGTCTTGTAGACTGAAGTTTTGCTGTCATCGGTTTATATTGATATTGATTATTGGTTTTTTATGGCTGCGTGGTGTACTGGCTTAGCAATGAGTTTCAGCGCTGGGGACCGCAGGTTCGATTCCCGCACGGAACAAGTATTTGTATGGACTAAAAGTAACTGATCCGAGTCTGGGTACATCGCTGAGGGTTGCGGGTTCGAATACCGCCCGGAACAAGTATTTGTATGGCCAACAAATAACTGATTCGGGTCTGAATGTTTGTCTTTATGCAATTTGTGTTTCGTGAACTACCTACACAATACAGGAGAAAATCCAAGTGTAAGGGTAAACTTTTTTAATAAAAAAGTCATATAGAGATATATGAGTATTACTACGTTAAAGTTACAGCCCATATACGTCCGCGCCTATATAGTCCTCCCTCCGTCCGCCGCGCTTCCCCAATGCGTGTTGGCGAACTTCACATGTCTTCGAAATATTTATTTTCTTATTCCTCAGACATGCAGGTTTCCTCATGATGTTTTCCCTCACGACCGGGCACGTGTTAAATCAGCACTTTCATAAGTGCCAGCGGAGATCAAACCCTGTACTGTACTACTGTACTGTGAACTTTGCAGCGAGCGCTAATCATCTGAGCTACCACGGCGGCGTGCTATTTTTAAATAATTATCAGTGTTTGTAGTGGTATGTTTTGATTTACATTTTATTCCTATAATTCTAGATCCCAAGTCGCAGTACATGAGCAGTCAAAATAATAACTCGATAACATTTAACCTAACACGCGAACGCGTGACCGCTTCATGTCTGATAGAATCCTTAGATTAATTCAATGTTGATTACACATTGAATTAATCTAAGGGTTCTATTATATAAGAGTTATATATTAATATTCTCGTAAATATAAGAAATCATTGTTGTACACATGACCGATTCGCACAAGTCTAATTTTAAATGTGTTTGTTCAAGATTTGTTTTTTCACAAATTTTTCTATAATAAGGGTGATAAACGAGCACTCAGTCCTCGTTTAGATGCTGTGTCCCACAGACCTAAATTTATTCTCGATCCAGGGGTGATCCCGGGGACTAAGATGGTCTTGTTTCGAGTAAACAGAGGTCACCTGCTCTCTACACTCAACTTATGAAACACAGCAGCGTTAAGCTGTTATTTTACGCTGGTATTCATTGAGAACGTGGTCCTTTCCCAGTCAAGCCGATCCGTTCGTGCTACAACCATCATATATAATTTAAAAGTATGCTATAGCATAGTTCATCATCGTGTCATCTGATTCCATAAAAAAATTGCTCTACTACGTAAAACTGTTCTCAGGTCAATGTTTTATATAATTATTTAATAATGCTATGTAATAAATATGTATAATAAAACGTTTACTCGAATCAATTGCATTTTATTACCTGTCAATTAAGTAGAACAATAAAAATTACCTTTAAAAGTTTTGAATTACAATGTGCAATTACTTTTGTTAATTATGAGCCAGTGTTTATAATATATTATTCTTCTCCTATTTTTCAAATAGAATAAGGATGACATACAAGCATACAGTCCACCCGATGGTAAGTGGATACTGTGGCTGTGGCCCATAGACGTCTACATCTATCCTTAATTACGAATCCAAATGTAAATGCGTTGTCACCCCTGAGGACTAGGATGGAATGCCTCGTATCCAGTAAAAAGGGTCTCAGATTCTTTACACTCAGCGTATGGAACACGGTGTTCCTCTTCCATTTTCCTCTTTTAGTTGTATTCATCTCTTCACTCACGTTCTTTTGTATGTCACCCCTAATACAGTCCACCCATCTTCTCTTAGTTCTCCCTCTTTAATTATATTCATCTTCAACTCCACGACTGCCTCGTGGGCCTAGTGGTAATTGAGACTAATTATCATGTGGTCCCGGGTTGGAATCCCGGGGCGGAGCAAAAAATCAGTTACTGGATTTTTCTGCCAAGGAATCTCAGTAGTCAGAAGTCAGGAAGTTGGTACTGTATCACCACCATGCCTCGGCTGTTCTTTCTCCGATCAAGTCGGCTTGCCGTCCCCCATCGGACTATAAGAGTGGGGAATAGGGAGTGCACTTTTGTTAGCGCATACACTCTGGCACTATAATCCTGTCCTGTACAGATGACTAGTCTTCGTTAAGACTGGCTGCCGTGACCGAAATTCGGTCTGGGGGATATTATTATTATTAGTTCAGGGAGGGTATCGACTGCGAAACTTAAAGGTTACATCCTTTGAATTATCATGTTTGAATCCATCATTTGAATTTTAAAATAATAAGTTAGTAGTTATAAAAGTAGTTATAAGTTAAACAAGGTATGTGGAAGGTATATGGAAAAAAACAGTACTGGTACTAGTTGATTTCTCAAATGCTTTCAACACAGTTGATCATGAAATCTTTTTTTCCATACTGTCTCATCTGAACTTTGACGCTACTGAATTGGATTGGTTTGCATCTTATCTTCGCGGTCGACAGCAGTCAATCAGTGTGGGGCAAATGACCTCAGCTTGGTTTGATATCGATGCTGGTGTGCCGCAAGGCGGTATTCTTTCTCCTATAATGTTTTAAATTTTTATAAATTTTATTACCTCCATCATCGACTGCTCGTATCATTTGTACGCCAATGACCTTGAGCTTTATGTGCAATCTGAAATTGGGGATATCCATAATGGGATCAAAAACTTAAGGGGAAATATAACCTCAAATGGCTTAGCAAGATCCTCCGTTATGCCGAAAATATTGCAGCATTAACTTTAAAATAAATATATGGTAAAGTTGAGGATTAATGTTAAGGTTTATGTTAGACGAAAACACGATTCCGTAAAATTTTCTCGATAGAAAAAAATCCAAAGTTACCTCCAAACTGAACAATAAACTGCTGTTATTCATAAAATACTTTAAATAAGATCATGAAACTTTGCATACTAACTGAACTAACCATAAAGCAGTGCTTATGTTATTTACTTTTTTTAAAATATCATTATTTTCACTGTAAAAAGAAATTACCTAAACTATCGGCGCGTAAGCTTGGTTCCTGTCGCTTCGTTAGTATTGCTCCGGCTTTTGAAGGGAGAAGTTGTGTCGCTTACGATCAGAAAACACAGTACGCAACAGGAAGACGTAAAATTAAAATGGGAAATAACCGTTATAAAAATAAGAAGCGACTGGGTTGGCGTTAAGAAACAGGCATATATATGATAAACATAATGAAATAAGTATCTAACGACCTATCTACTTAGAGTATTAGTGATTATAAACATGTCGGTACATAGCATACGACGCGCGGGGGAAGTGGGGGCGAAATTAGAATTTGAGCTGACTTACTCTCACCTCTTAACGGCAACTTATTAGCTATCAAAGAATGCCAAGCTATACAGGTGGGTAGCTCAAGGATGCTGGCTAAGATTAATCTGGCAGACTTACCTCCTATTTGTTAAGATAGTACTATAATTCCGTTCAGTAACTCTGTTAGAAATCTTGGCCTACACATCAACAGCACGCTGAATTGGAGAACTCAGGTTTCAGATGTGAGTCGTAAAGACACTACCACGTTATGCTCTCTGTATCGTTTAAAATATTTTCTTCCTACAAAATCTAAGATCATGCTTGTCCAATCACTTATATTACCCATAAATGATTATGCAGATGTGTGTTACCCAGACCTGTCCCTAGATCTTCTGAACAAGCTGGAATGCCGCCTCTATAACTGTATAAGATTTACTGTTGGGCTTCGTAAGTATGACCATATCTCGCAATATAGATCTAAGCTAACTTGGCTTACAATCCGACAGAGGCGCAACTCCAGAATATTGCTTATACTTTTTTCCGTATTAAATGACCCATCTTCGCCTTCTTATCTTATGAGTAAATTTCATTATCTTTCCTCATCTCATGATAGGGTCCTACGCAGTGGCGGGTTTACCAGAAGGCTTAGTAGGCTGGAGCCTTGGGCGGCAGATTTTTGGGGCTACAAATTTCAGGCATTTTTTTTTAAGTATATCTTACACAAATTAAATAGATTTAAATTTTAAAAGGAAAGCTAAAGAAATATTTTCTGCCATTATCTTGGAACGCAAAAAACATTTCGTTCCTTGCTCTGCCCACTCTTTAAATTTAGTGGCCACTGCGGCTGCTGAATGTTGCACGGAAGTATGTCGCTTCTTCATGTTGCTTCAAGAAATTAAAGTTTTTTTATAAGTGCAACACAACGCTGGAAAAAACTACGACTTAAATCAAGAAAGGGAAAACGCTAAAGAGAGTAGATCCGACACGTTGATCAGCTAAAGAGGAGGCATGTGAAAGTTTGAGAGATTCTTGGTAGGATGTCCTTAAAACTTTGAAATCAATCAGTCAAGGGTGATATAATAATTCCGAAAGCCTGTAACGCGAAACGAAGCGATAGGAATACTTTTGAATTTAGAAAAACTGATAATGGCGGTAATGGTTGTTGAAGTGAATGTTCAAATTTAGGTTTTTTTTTTTGTTTTATTAAGGACTACAAACAGTTATATAATAAAAATTGCAATTCAAACCTTATGTAAATAGATTAGCTAATTACAAAACCAACACCGTTATCCACAAAACTACCGCACTAATTAAAGTTATAAGGCACAGAGAATACAAAAAATAAATAAACTAGAGACAACAATGCATACCCAGCCGTTAATAGCAGAATCATGAATATTACACATGTATTACATAGAAAAAATAAAACAATTTAGATTAACGTTATAAGAATATAAGAAAAAAAGGCAAAAATAAAAATTACAAATCATTCAATACAAGCTTTATAGCTTTTCCAAATTGAGGTGGTAACGCATTGTAAATAAGCTCAGATCATATAAACAACAGTATATGTAAATAAGTCTACATCGGAGAAGCTGTTGTTATGCGACGCAAAGACGCACGCTTGCCTGCATTTGTATTGCACAGATTAAGGAAAAACAAACGATGCACGTGAGTGTTTCGTATTTTTTGCGAGTGATTTGGTACATGAAGGTATATACAATTGACAAATAGTATATAGGGGAATAATAGGGGAAATATAACCTCAAATGGCTTAGCAAGATCCTCCGTTATGCCGAAAGTATTGCAGCATTAATTTTGAAATAAATATATGGTAAAGTTGAGGATTAATGTTAAGGACTATGTTAGACGAAAATACGATTCCGTAAAATTTTCTCGATAGAAAAAATCCAAAGTTACCTCCAAACTGAACAATAAACCGCTGTTATTCATAAAATACTTTATATAAGATCATGAAACTTTGCATACTAACTGAACTAACTATAAAGCAGTGCTTATGTTATTTACTTTTTTTAAATACCATTATTTTCACTGTAAAAAGAAATACCGTTAGTATCGCTTAGGCTTTTGAAGGGAGAAGTTGTGTGGCCGTTACGTATCAGAATCACATTACGCAACAGGACGACGTAAAATTAAAATGGGAAATAACCGTAATAAAAATAAGTAGCGACTGGGTTGGCGTTAAGAAACAGGCATAAATATGATAATCCTAATGAAATAAGTATCTAAAGACCTATCTACTTACAGTATTAGTGATTACAAACATGTCGGTACATAGCATACGACGCGCGGGGAAGTGGGGGCTTGAGCTGACTTACTATAACATATTAAGAGCAATCGAAAAAGTTACGACGAATTTTATGAAGAAAAGTACAATCAAACAGTAATCGCCTATAAGTTGTTAAATAGTATTTATAAACGTCTTAGCGATTTTGTGCACAGTTACTCTGTGCTAGTGAACAAGAATTTATACGATGATATAATGAATGATTTTGAAACTTTCATAACTTAACTTATTGAATTTCTTCCTCATCGTCATCAGCCGGATTGTTACCAGATAATTAAATATATTGTTTTTAATCCGTGAAAATTACTTAATTACATTTACCGAATGTAGGTAAGTACATACACACATATTATACTAACCCGCCTTATTAGTAGGTACATGATTGAGCTTTTATTAGCTTAGAAATATGCCCAGAAACTACATATTTCTGGTGCAATATTAATTAAATCTTTGGGTTGTAAAAATAATCATGGAACTGGCACATCAATCCCCTACCTCACAATCATACTAATTATTTTATTAATTAGCTCATTACGCCAAAATGGTAGTGTAATTAAAACGCTAGTGCACAAATCATAAACCTACAATTACATCGGCAAAAGTAATTTCTCAGCCTGACACTTCTGACTACTTAAAGAATCAGCTCAGAGATTTATACTTTTTTCTTTTTGTAATATATGGGGGAACAGCGCGTACGCAGTTCCCACTACCAAAAATTACGCGTCCGAGTTATCCACATTAGGGATAATCGCAGGGGTCAACCAAACCGCAGTGCAATGGAAAGGCCTCGCCCTGGGGGAACCGCCTTCTTGATCACGGTATCCCCTACGCCAGGTAAGTATGCTTAAGTTTGCTCTCTAAGCTGTACTCATTCATTTGCAGAAAATCTCAACACCGCGAGTTAAGAAATAATTCGTGCCATCTAGTGGATAACACTTGAATTACGTACGTACAACTGGTTTGTACAACTATGTAGCCTAACCGTATTTTATATATGTACTCATAGATGGCGCTTTTCCTTATACCGAACAATAAAAAGACTCATATTATTTTTAAAAGCTAGAAGACACTTAAATAAAAATAATCATCATAAATTACGCTGATTCATAACTTTAGTTTTTTTTTCCATTTAGGCAATATGTACTATCACAAAACAGAATATACAGTACTATTTTTCAAAGTGTAGCCAAATTTTAAACTTAAGTTGAAATACTGTACGTATAACATGTGAACGGAGTAGAAGTAAGAGCCCACTTTAAAAAATGAAAAAAAATAAGTAAAACCGTATAGTATTAGTAAAAAAATAAATTAAAAAATGAAGGTAGCACCTATGACATCTGGATTTAAAAATTTTCAAAAAATGAATAACAAGTAAATGTTGAAATATTAAATAAGTAAATTAATTAAAATCTATCGAAGTTTTACCTACGAGTATGTTATACAAAATAACAAAACTTACTTCTGTTATTGTAATCCAGGACCAGGACTGTACTTTTAATAATTATTAAAATGCGGAATTTCAATTACTATTCCGGGACTACATATTACGTATCCGGTGGCGGATTCACAAATTTGCCGCCACTAGGCTATTAAAATATTGCTGCGCCTACGGATTTCTACAATGAGACGATTTCTTGTGCAATCTCAACTAAATCTTTGGCTCGTAAAAACTAAAAATAATCCAGGAACTGGCATTAGTGTTTTTTATTATATTATTATATAAATTTTGCAAACTATGTAACGACTATTCAATTTTCACTGTGTAATTCAATGTAAAGCCTTATCCTCCTTGACTTTACCGACCTCCGAAGAAATATATAACTGTCATTTCTTGATAGTTTCATTTGTTTGTTGCCGGCTGCCAAACCGTTTGGCAAGCGTCAAAATTATGTTAAAGTGAATTTATGTGAAATTTTAGTAATTTACCACGCATAAAACAAAACACAAAAATGGCAAAGAGACCTTTAGGTGAGTGAAGTTTGAACGCTACGTTGCAAATGACAGCAGTTTAGTACACCTTTAGTGTTAGCGTTTTCCATCATCAATGCCCGTTTTCTAGTGGCGATTTTTGTAAAGAATAAGAGGGACAAACGTGCACACTTGATCGTAAGTGGATGCTAAGGCCCATAGACGTCTACATCCATCCTCGATTAAGAATAAAAATGCAGTTGCGTTGTTACTTGTTACCCCTGAGGACAAGGATGGAATATCTCGTTTCCAGTATAAAGGGACTCCGGTTTTCTACACACACCACACGAAATACATTCTATTTTACGCTGGTATTCTGTGAGAGCGTGGTACTTCCCCGGTCGAGCGGAGCCATTCGTGCAACATCTATATAGCTGCAGCATAACTCTACCACGTATAAAACGCTATATAAAAAAGCTGAATTAAACTGATTATTTACTGATGAACATCTTCTTGCATAAAATCAACAGTCTCACATTATTTCCCGCCTTAATTCTGCTAATCCAACGCGCTAACGTTTAGCTATATTACGTAGTACTATTATTTATTCTGTGGCAATATTAAAGCTGATAATCCCGATTTGAGATGAATGAATTCTACAGATTTATTAATGACGCCTCAAGTGCTTTGCCGACGTAAAATCCATGGTAACGGGTGTTGTTACGGATATCTCGATTACATATTTAACCTCCATTTAAAGCTAGACAAGCGAGCTAGGTTAAATATGCAATCGATTTAAATATAATATAATCCATAATAGGGAAACCTATGTCTCTACGTAGTATCAGCTTATTTTCTTTCTTTTATTAATGGAGGGGCACGGTAGTACTTTCGCCAGTATCAAGTAATAATGAATTATCCTATATAATAATAATGACCTACAGACCGAATTTCGGCTACGGCGACTTGCCTCAACGGAGGCTAGCCATCGGCGCAGGACAGGATTATAGTGCCCAAGAGCATGTGCAAGCACAGGTGCACTCTCTATTCCCTCACTCTCATAATCCGATGGGACGGTAAACCGACACGACCGGAGAGAGATCAGGCGCAGGACCAACGGCTTTAAGTGTTTTCCGAGGCACGGGGGTGAGACACCGCCAACTTCCTGACTCCGGGCAACTACTGAGAATTTCTTGACGGAAAAACTCAATAATTAATTTTTTTCTCCGACCCGGGATTCGAACTCAGGACCTCATGATCAGCAGTCGCACTACTACAACCACTAGATCAACGAGGCAGTTTATCCTATATAGGACCTACACTTCTTCACAATATGTTGATGCGTCGAATGGTGAAGTTTTTGAATATATTGGCAGCAACAAACGAGCCGGCAGACAGTTATGATGATGATGATAGTATCTCAAGGCGCCTACGCAGACATATTATCTTGAAGTTCACATCACCATCAGAGCACTTGTTTTATCGTTTACACTAAAAGTTCACACATGCATACATTTAATACACAAAATAGCACCACCTTTACATATTGAAATCTATATGAAACTAAGTATTGTACAAACTATAATACAGGAGGAGACTTTTTAAAATTAAAGAACGGTGAGAGATTATCCAAAGCAACCACCATAAGATTAATAGAATACCAGCCTATTGCCCATAGCTGAGACTGCCTTACCTGGTTTGAAGAGCACTCCTCGCTCTCCCTAAATTTCGTGCACTATCCCGGTGATGTGTCTTCCTAGTATAGTGGTGATGGGATTAGTGGTGACGGGGATAGTGTACGCTAATTGAGTGTGGGCGAGAGGTGTTCTTCAAACTAGGCACGGTACATAATTTTATTGAGCGGATATGAGCGAAGTAATTCTTAACAAATGTAATATAATGACTTGAATGAAAGTAACGCCTGATTTTATTAATTATGTTTAAAGCGTGAAAAACGAGCACACACAATACAACTACAATCCTTGATTTAAGATCAAAATAAAGATAAGTTTTCACCCCTGAGACCTATGATAGAATGTCTTATTGTTACAAAAGACGGTTAAAAAGGACATTCCTAAATGTAGGATCAAAAGTAACTAGACTTAATATTTGCTGGACGTGACAGAGCCACGCTGTAGCGAATTGTGGTCTCATCACAAATGGGTCTGTGAAGGACCACAGTCGGACGGAGATGGACTGGGAAGTACGACCGCACAGAATAACCAGTGTGAAGGAACAGCATCATGCTCCTGTGTTAGTGGTTAGTCTAGAGAACCGGGGAATCCTTACACTGAAACGAGGCATTCCATCTCGATCCTCAAGAGTGAAAACGCATCTGAATTTTGATTCGTAATCAAGGATGTGTTAAGGTACAATATTCATTTAAAATCAGTTGAATTATGTGACTGCTAGAGGCACATCACAGTATTTTCTGATAACCAGTATATCCAATTGTCATCAGGTCCCGGTCCAGGCGCGTACAAATTACCACCGACGGTGGGATACATCAACCACGACCCGTCGCGATACCGCAATCCTATGTACTCACTGGGCGCGGCAATGGGATACCGTATGGCTACTCTGGGCCCCGGTCCAGCGTACCGTATTGAGCGGGTCACGAAGGAAGGTCTCATGTCGTCACCAGCGTGGAGTTTTGGTGCTAGGTGAGAGAACCACGTGGTGGCGGTGTAAGAATATCCACTACCACATATCACCCCGTGGGAGGCAACGTACTCTTAATAACGACTAGAAATAAAAAAAACTGAGGTTGCCAACCATCTTCCCAACCGTGGCAACTATGGCAAATATCTCTGTAGTGAAGGAATCTATGGGGGAGGCCTGTGTTTAACAGAGGACTTCAGAAAATCCTTATCTTAAAGATGTTAAATATCAATTACCGAGCACAAGCGGAGTATGAGCCGAGCACAGATTCGTGTAATATGGACCGACTTGTAAGTCGCCTTGAACGAGCGCGCTTCGAGCGTTTGGTATATGCTCGACTGTGCTTTGCCTATTGTCGGAGCGTCTCTAGCGTACACTCACCTTAAGATCCACCCAATAATATACAGATATCTTAATATATATATAAATTACGCGTCACGTTGTTTGTCCGCGATGGACTCCTAAACTACTTAATCGATTTTAATCAAATTTACACACCTTGTGCAGTTTGATCCAACTTGAGAGGTAGGATAGTTTTTTTGCATAAGAGTGACCCACAAGCTTTTTTTGCGAATTTAAGGATTTTTAATAGGACATGACAAAAGGTCGACTAATAGGGCAGAACAACATTTGCCTGGCAGGCTAGTTGTATTATAGATATGGCGTGTCTTTCCTAGATTTGTGGTGTTGGTAGTAGTGGTGCTGAGATATATGGTGATGATGATAGTGCACACAATTGATGGTAGGCTAGAGGTGCTCTTCAAAGTAGGTAAGACACATCATTTTATATTATTGTCGCGGATCTTATCTAATTAGTAGTTAACATCTTTAATATAATGGATTTCCGAAAAGTAACGCCTGATTCTGTTATTTATGTAATTATACCAACACTCTATAGATACCATTGAGAAAGGAGCTCAGCAGTGTATACACCGAAAGAAGACTACTAAAGCCTATGGATACCTGTGTAAGCCTGCAACCAACTGAAAACAATATAGGCTAAAGATGCTGTGGACGCTATGGCCCATAGACATCTACATTTATCCTCAATTAAGAAACAAAACGCAGATGCGTTGTCACCCCTGAAGACTAAAATGGAAAGCCTCGTTTCCAATAAAAACGGGTCTGCGGATCTCTACAATACTGCTGCTGTGTTTCGTATGGTGAGTGTAGAGAGCTGGAGACCCTTTTTACTGGAAAAGAGGCATTCCATCTTAGTCCTCACGGGTGACAACGCATCTGCATTTTGATTAGTAATCAAGGATAGATGTAGATGTCTATGGGCCACAGCAACCACCTACCATCAGGTGGACTGTGGGCCCACTTGTCACCCTGTCCTATAAAAAAATGCAACAGTACACGGGAAATAAATAAAAAAGGGAAGGTGGAAGTAAATAAGAGGGTATGACGGCTCCGTGGCTTAGTAATGAGTTGCAGCGCTAAGGGCAGCGGGATCGAATCCCGCACAGAACAAGTATTTGTATGGTATACAAGTAATTGTTTTGGGTCAGAATGTTTGTCATTGTGCAATTTATATATGTAGACTGGCTCCACGCCACAAGTACCTACCCAAACGGACTACTAGACAAAAAAGGACTCGTACCACCTAGTAATCTTTTTTCTGTACAGGCTAGCGACACGCAGTTCGTTGCGCACTCCAGGGCCTGGTGCTCATGCGCCAGAGCGTTGTCCAAATGGACCACGAGCTCCTCAATACTCTTTGGGCACCCGTCCAGATTTAGGGCAACGCCGTATCGGGCCAGCCCCGAACGCTTATGCAATACGTATGGGCCCCGACACCCCTGCGTACACGATGGCAGCCCGTTTAGGAGCTGGTGCACCGACTCGCTCGCCTGGACCGGCTGTCTACTTCCAAAAAGACGTTGACGTGTACCGGACGAGGTTTGTTTCTCATTATTAAGGTATTTTTTCTCTTTATAGACATTATCTTCTAATACTTTTGCATCTGCTTCAGTAATAAAACTTTCACAAGTACCTACACTTAAAACATCACCTGATGGTCAGTGATTAAGAATCAAAATGCAGATGAGTTGCCACCCTTGAGGATTACGATAGATTGCCTCGTACCCATTGAAAAGAATCTCCAGTTCTCTACACTCATCATACGAAACACAGCAGCATTAAGCTGCTATTTTACGCTGGTATTCTGCGAGAGCGTGGTTTTACCCGGGTCGAACCGACGCATTTATGCTACAACTATGTATAGCTGCAGCGTGGCACTACGTGTTAAATATCCGACACAATTGAAAAGGCGGTCCGAGATAGTCGGACGGATAGAGTTGTAATTTACAAACATAACATAACATAAACACTCACGCCTGTCACCCAGAGGGGTAGGCAGAGACTACAGACTTCCATTTGGCACAATCCTGACACACCTCTCTCGCCTCCTTCACATCCATACACCTCCGCATACATGCTCGTCGGTTAAGGGTACTCCTAATTTGGCCCGTTTTCAATAAATCGCCAATTTGGTCGATAAATTTTCGCCTTTCCGTCCCTTTCCGACTCTGCCATTCACTTCTGCAACATAAATTTTCTTTGTCACTCTTTCCTCATTCATTCTTTCCACATGACCAAACCACCGAAACATTCCTTTCTTAATCCTGGTCACAACATCATCTTGCAAACCACACTCTTCTCTTATTACACAATTTCTTACCCTGTCATTAAGATTCAGCCCTAACATACTCCTTAATGACCGCATTTCTACTGCGTTGATTCTACTCTCGTGCTTCTTCTGCCACACCCAACTTTCACTACCATACGTTAAAGTAGGGACCGACACAGCATTGTGAATTGCCATACGTGCCTTTATCGACACATTTTGACTCTTCACAATAGAGTGCAGGGCCCCATTTACTCTATTTACCGCATTTACTCTACTTCCCGCACAAACATGTTCAGGATCACTTCTATAGTTGCAACAGATTTGTGTAAGATGAAAAATCTCGTATAATATAACAGATTGTTTAGAGTTAGTACATTACTATTTTCAAAAGAGTTAGATTTTCTTTTGAAAATAGTAATGCTAGTAATATTTATAGCATCTTAAGCTCACTGCACCGTATAATGGCAGCATCAAGAATTTACTAATCCTTATTAAACTGTAGATGTCGTAAGAGGGAAATTAACCAGGAGATGCACATCAGCATCGTATCGTTCTTGTAACATAAAATAATGAAAGAAATAGTTTTATGATAGGCTCCGGTCTTCTACACGCACCACACGAAACACAGCAGCATTAAGTTGCTATTTCACGCTGGAATTCTGTGGGAACCTGGTCCTTACCCGGTAGACCAAACCTCATCCCGAGAGGCATTCTACTTTAGTCCTCAGGTGTGACAACACATCTGAATTTAGATTTTAAAATCGATGATAGATGGAAGACGTCTATGGGACAGCATTCCCCTGTCACTTTTATTCTATAAAAAAATTGCCCAATACCACTTACTAATTCGAGTTGCGTAAAACTTGAATTAACTCGAGTTTCTTCCGAGTTGGCACATCTCTAATGTAGCCTACATTATGAGGTGTTCAATCCTACAGGGCCGTAGACACGGGCCTCATAGGCGTACATAACACGCTCATGCAGGCTATCAGTTTTACAACAATTACAGTTGTGATTGACGAATAACCTACCGTGTAATGCAGTGATTGACGACTGCATGAGCATGTAATGTACGCCTATCAGTCATCATCCGTTTATTATAAATCATGATTGATGGAATTGATTGATGCATGAGCATCAGCGTGTAATGTACCGCATGAGCGTGTAATGTACACCTTAAATTGTACGGAGGACTTATCTTAATGTTACTTTTGTCGTCGCTATTTGTTGTCCGTAGTTACTTACGTTTAGCGTAAACGGGGCGTGTTTATACCGCCAAAATGCTGCCCTTCAGACCGAATTTCGGTGAAGGTAGCCAGGTGAACCATTAAATGTTTCTGCTTACTGAGAATTTCTTGACAGTTTAACCCAATAACAGTTCTAGATCGACCCGGGATTCGAACCGGGTACCTCATAGTCAACAACCGCGTTCACGACCAGACCCACCAGAACATCGAGGCAGTCCACAATTTTATCAGACTTAGGGCCGTGTTTTGTGACGAAAACATTGTAACCTCATTAACAGAATCATTAATACTCTACTTCACCTGAGGATGCCTCGTGTAGAGGAAACACGTGTCGTATTATCGACGATGGTGTGTCTTTCCTGTTGTATTGGTGCTGGGATTAGTGGTGACGGGGATAGTGCATTAAATTCAGGGAGGGCTGGAGGTGCTCTTCAAACTAGTTAAGACACATCACATTATTTTATTTTATTATGCGGATCTTAATTAGTTCATTTTTAACCTTATAAACCACAACTTTTTTAAAATTTTTTTATATACTCACATTCAATTTAACTTTGTCACGAACAGGCCACCTTGCTATTCGCTGGGAGCTCGCCTGGTCGGCGCAGGCAAGCCCACACGCTCACCCGGCCCAGCCACGTACCCTCCCAACTTATACAACACTAAGAAGGTGCGTACCGACAACGACTAGAAATATAATTATTTTATATAAGATCAATTGATCACCGTGTCATCAAAACTCCATTATATGATACACTACAACTTATTCATACAAATGGGTGATCACTACTAGAGGACTAAGGTGAAATTCCTCATCCTGTATTTGCACGGACTCTCCAAACTCTAAACCGAAACTCAAAAGTAGATGCACTTATAGTTATAAATACAAAACACAGCTGCACTAATGAAATTAAAATAATAAAATTATTTGTGTAATTTTTTTTAGGTACATTTAATTTATGGAGCCCGCCAAGACTGAATAATTCGCTGTGTTTTTTTTATAGAATAAGAGTAGCAAATGAGCCCACAGTCAACCTGATAGTAAGTGGACGCTGTGACCCATAGACATCTACATCTATCCTTGATTAAGAATCAAAATGCAGGTGCGTTGCACCCCTGAGGATTAAGATGGAATGCTTAGTTACCAGTAAAAATGGTCTCCGGTTATCTATACTCATCATACGAAACACAGCAGCATTAAGCTGCTACTCCTTCCCCGGTCGAGTGGTTACTCGTGCTACAGCCATAGTATAACTGCAGCATGTCTCTACCGCGTACACTACTACAGTTTATTCAGTTAAGATAAAATTTCGCTGGTATTCTATTGGAACGTAGTCCTTCTCTATTTAAGCCGACACATTTATGCTGTAATTATAATACAGCCGCAGTGTGGCTCTACCACGTATTGTAGTCCTTGAAATAACTTCAACTTGAAATCTAACAGTAGAATGTTAATTTATTTTTAGTAAACGTTGGCCTAGGATCAAAATTCGAATACCATTCGGAACCTGCAACCCGTAACATTGCAGCCTGTTTAACAGACTCAGTCACAATATCAGCTTTCTTCGGGTTTTATAATAAATTATTGGTACTGAATTTGGGCTTTTTCAATTATAAGGGATTTGATTTAAACACACTTCGCAAAGAGATCAACTATCATAGTTATATGTTAAATTTAGCTAGGTATATGATAAATATTATAGACGCTTTGTTTATTACAGAATCCGTACGCATTCTCTTTCGGCACGAAACACAACGAGTACTCGCCTCCCATGATTATTAAAGAAGACACTATGGACTGTTTATAAGTCTATAACGAAAACAAATAGCTATTAAGTGATTTAACGATCTCTCTCTCTCAAAACGGTACCACGAACTATATTGTTAGTTAACTACATTTTAATATAGCGTGAGTTGGGTGAGACCTTAACATTTAATATTAAAAGAATACAAATAACAATCAATTATCCCAGTATTTGTAAAAAGTAATTAATAATTTAATAAGAATATCATATTTGAAATAAATAGTATTTTTTTTATTTCGTTTTGATGAAGTATCAATGATCATTTGATATAGAATCGACCATACTATAAACGGTTACTCTCGGGGTAGAAGTGTTTATCACGGAAGAAGTCCTCTTTTCGCGGCGCTAGTCTGCAAAATTTTACATTTACTGTCAAATTAAATACTTTCATATTTCGCTATTTACCACGGGGCTTTCTTTAAATAATAAAACGACTCTTTGTACCTGAGGCAATTTATACACTACTTTTTGTAATAAGACAGAATCCTTATTATGTACATGACATGGTTAATTGAGCCTCAGGCTTAAACTATGGTATACCTAGAGCTTTTTTAAATAATTATTTTAGCCACGGAACCACAGCTTTTGAGTAATTTGACATTTGCTGTCAAATCTTTTATTTTTACGTGAAACAGACTACAAAGTAAGCAAATCAGTACACCTACCCTATAGAACGATACCTAATTAAAATAATTTATAATAATATGATATGTTTATTCATGTCATTATATTAAAAAAAGCAAAAAACTTAAACCACCAAAAAAAAAAAAAAAAAAAGGGGTGGCGAAAAGAAAGAGCGCTCTTTGTTAGCCCTCTCGCTTTCCAACAATATGTAAAGTAATTAACGCACACCCTCAGACACCCCAATTAGCATATTATGTTATAATCATAATACATATTACACTGATTTTTAGTTAAACATTTTTATGCACTGATTATTTATCAAATTAGTAATTCCGGAATACTAATTCCGGAAGAATGTTGTAGTCACAGTACAAATCCACGAACCCAAAGACTTTAACGTGCTTGAAATAAAGTTCATTTTTCTTTATTTTTATTGAATGACAGAATTAGTAATAATACAAATAAAACTGCACTCTTAAAAGTATTATTGCCTTAAGTTACGGTCCATTTCAGTTTGTTTTGACTGTACAGAATTAGTGTGACTGTAATTTACGGAGTTTTAATTATTTTTGGGATAAAAAATTACCTATATTAAAAATTATAGTAATCGATTCAGTAAACGATTCTGAACAAACTACTTTCTCAAAGTGCGTTAATTATGTTACATGTTGTGTACACCGAAAACATACTATAAACTATTTTTTGTAATAAGGCAGAATATGTTTGCCAAATGTGACATTGCTTTAGCTTCAGGTATTTTTGTGCCAATGGTCGAATATTAGTTATCGTTGATTCTGTACTGATACGTTATTAGTATTGTGGGGTAATGTTTGGCTTTTGCGTAATGTAAATGTACAATTTTACTTTTGTATTATTCACGAGTTTATATTTGAAATAAAACTATGAAATTATTTAGTTTTCTTTTATTATCAATAACAAGGTTTAAATATCATCAAATCTCCTACAGCTAAATTTACATAACAAGTTGCTTGTTGACCAATTTTCATTTTCCTGGTTTTGAAACTTTTTTACAGTAAAAACCCGACTTCCGACAACTAAAAAGAATATAAATATCAATGGCCTCATTGACTGGCCTGCGTTATTGCGATCTAATTTTAATATCCCATCCAAGTACTCGCGTCGCGTGCGGTACGGTCCATTCTCATCATAAGCAGCCATAAGCAGCTTAAGTCACCACGACACCATGAATCGCTTACAGACAGTACAACCTAATATCTGTCTTACAACATCGACATCTTTTCGGACAAGCCGATGAAATTTAGACGCAAGCTCTGTCGATTCTCTTTCGAGTCAATAGTGTCTGTTCGATTTAAGTATTATTTGATATTTTCAACATAAAAAAGGATTAAAATGATTAAATTTTCATTTGCTTAGTATTAAATAACCTATTTAAGTTTTATTTGCATAGTCCACATTTGCAGGCCGTGGCAGTCTACAATTAAGATAACACTTAGCTTTAGTTTGATATTCATGTTCGTCTTGTTGGTTGCCCTTTTAAATAAATAAAAAAAAATAATTTAGATGAATATGGTGGTCTGTTAAGGAGGTTAAGAATGATTTACCCTTAAGTCATGCAGGTAGAAACGGCGGCTCACGCGTTGCAGACGTGTCCGGAAGTCACTGCATACAGGGTTAAACATCTTCGCACGCCCGAAGCACTACTCGATGTTGCTCGCAACATCAAAGAACTGTTGAACTTCTTCGGAAAGATTTCATGGTTTGAATAACTACATTATTCCTGCCCACACGCAAAATACGCACTTAGACGTGGAGTTGCGGAAAGTAGCCCGTCGTAAACTAAGTCATGCAGGTTGACGATTTTCACATAAGACCAATTACTGGATCTTGACCAAATTTATGAGGCAAGTCTGGGGTGCACTCTTTCTAACAGTAAAGAATCATTGAAATCAGATAATGAGTTAAGGAATTATTCCTGAACATACATAAAAACCTCCTCCTTTTCTGAAGTTGGTTAAAAAGTTTTGGTGATAGTTAAGTTTTACAACACTACAAAATTTTATTAATAAGCATTTCCTAATTCCTTTTTTTATAAGCCAGTAATAGCAGCTAGAGCATATCATTGACTTATATATTACTAGCGTAAGGACCGGGTAGACCGAACAACTAAAATGGATCAGTGCGCTGGCCCTAAAATTATAGTTTACGGCCAACGCGAATCGGTCGCCATTGGTGCGCGCGCAGGACAGTTTTGCGTCATAAATATGTCATTCTGGTAAAAGAATGTAAAAAAAAAAAAAAAAAAGTAAATAACCTTATATTAATTTTGTTACAATTAAATTATTATATAAACGCATTTTTAAAGTTTTATTTTACAGTTAGTTTAGTAACGTTACCAAGATTAGGCTAGGGTTGAATCCAACTCCCAAAAAAATTGTACATGGAAAATAAAATTATAATATTTAAAAAAATTATATCACGTTTGACGTTTCATGTTTCTTTTTTCCCATGTGGCGGGATTTTGGCGTCACGCGTCTAGTTTATCTATAGGTTTCGTTTTTTAACGGTTTTAGGTATTTTTATTTCTGTTTAATTTTTGTCTAAGGAACTTAGTGTGTTAAATTTTGAATATAGGTATCTTATATATTTTATATTCAATAAGGGTAAAACGAAAAGAGTACAAAAGAGACTATATGTACTCAATTGAATCTGAAAATCTGATTCATAAAATATTTCGAAATTCTGTTTTTAAACCGATTGCTTCTGGAGCATAAAGTTTTTATTTTGGTAGCACCTTATTATAGTTGTATCAAGGATACAACATAATGCATCGATCGAGCATCGATTGACCAGAAAGAGAGCTAATTCAAATTTTATTAAAAAAAAAAAACGCGGTACTCATGTACAATACAGAAATTCTCGATGTCGTAGGGTTAATATTAAAATGTAAAAGGACCCAATAACAATACAAGTCGACCTTTAGTTAAATTATGGTATTTTCGCTTAGTATTACTACGATACTACATACTACAAACTATGAAATAATGGTACAATTAGGATAATTATGCTACGAAATCCGACCCGGTTACGTCGTGTTTTGATATGACATTTGTATTATGACAGATGCGCTACTTTTTCTTGTATGAAAAAGTTATGAATAAAATATTTAGACAGGCCTATCCTTTTGAAATCATTGGAGCATATATATATAGACTCTTGGCAAGGAAATCTAATATTTTTTTTTTTGAAAAAACAAACTATATTAGATACTATGATAGATTTAAAAGTAAATTGTTCTGTTTGTGATAATACAAATCTGTTTCAAGTCTTCTAAAGCTCACTTTCATTATCCACTGCTTATCTTTTCCTACATATTTTGATTTCATTAAAATTAAGGTTTCTTCCTACCACTACTATAGCCATAAATAGCTATAAGGACCGAACTTAGTTCAGAGTATTAGAAAAAAAATTGTAATTTTCTAAGAAGGGAAACCTATCTAGACAAAAGAAAGTAGAACATTATCTAAACACAAAATGTCACCTAAATTGTTAGACTTTTTTCTGCGAAACCAATTACAAATACACTTACTATAAACAAGAATTGATCACTTTAGTATAATTTTAACTCTTACACTATACAGTAGTATTTTATGTTGGGTATTTTTTTAGTTATTTTTAGGTAAAGCGTAGCAAATTGAATAAATAAAAAATGAGCTACGCAAAACATTGGTACTAGACAAGGTTCTAGCCATTACAGAGGACATTTAATTTTAATACCAACATAGAAATATAACAGCCTGTCACATATCAAATGAAAGTGGAGCAAACCTCAATAGATGAGTAAACTAAGGTGGGCTGGAGATATCATACCCGGAAAGTACAAATTGATCAAAGGCAATTTCATTTACACGCAACAAGGAACTTTCTAAAACTTCCGCATGGACCTAAGCTTATTGTTTCGCCGCATACCAGCTGCTCTGACTCGCAGCCAATACTGCTTTGTATTCGGGTCCAGCTCTTCGATTCGGGGTGGGCGTCCTGTGTTTAGCGTCCACAACCAATCTGGATATTCGCTGTCATCCTTTAGCTGAAATCATACAAAAAATGTTGAGTCAATTCTTTTATATAAGTTAAGTGACGAACTAACTTACAATCCACCTGATGGTAAGTGAATGCTGCAGCCATGGACATTAGCAACCAGTTTCAAACAAAGAAGTTTACAGAGCTCAGCTCTGAGGACTAACATGGAACTATGCAGAACATGGCCTGTAATTATATTCCCCTGGGAAGGGTGATCGCTACCAAGCTATTTCTAATTTGTTATGTGTTGTTAACCTCTATATATGCAAGATATATAGAGGCCAGTGTGTGTTATTAATTGTAACATACATGATTGTAAGCAATTATTCTTTTCTTTTATAAAGTCCCGCTCGGTTTCTTGCTGGTTCTTCCCCAGGAAAGAGGTTTCTTTTCCAAACCAGTAGTAAAGTGACTTTCAATAAGTATTATTTATAATCTATATTGAATAAAAAAGTTTCTGTTTCTATATTGGCGCTTTAAGCCCTTGTACTAGAACAAACCAATGCAGGCACTACTATTTGATGGCAAAATTAAATAACAGCAAGTGAGGTAGAATGGGAGTTTTTTTATAGGAGAAAGTGCTAATGAGCATACGGCTCACCTGATGGTGAGTGACAACCACCGTCCATGAACAACTGCAACACCAGAAGAATTTCAGGTGCATTGCCGGCCTCTTAGAAAGGAGTAAGATTTTTTCTTGAAGGTCCTTAAGTCGTATCGGGCCGGAAAAATCGCCGGTGGTAAACTGTTCCACGGAGAGGTCGTACGACGAAGAAAACTCCGGGAACTCCTATCGGGAGGTTTGTCGCCTAGTGCGTTCATGAAATTTGGCGGGTAGGATTAATCCGAAATATTCCTCAGAGCACTTCCCGTGTTAGATGTGAAAGAAAATACAAAGAGATGCAACATCTCTTTGCAACCCCAGTAAATCGAGCCGATCAGAGAGGACTCGGTCAAGTGGAAGGAGCTGACACTGGAGAGCCCCAGCCCAGAGATTGTAACGTTATTCCAATATTCCATTTCAATCCATCCCAATCGTGAGGACGAACCTGTGCGTTGTAAAGTTGCAGGCGGTGTGCCGGCATGAAATACTGCTCCGCTCTGCTGAGCACGTCAAGCTTTTTGGAAGCCAAATTGGCCTTCTTTTCCAAGTGATCACGAAACTGCACATCTTTCGGTATGTCGACGCCGAGGATTCCGATACTGGCTGAGGCAACAAGGGAAGTGCCTTGAAACTGAGGAGATATGACAAAGGGGTCTTCAGCTGTACACGCGCAAATTTTTGTCTTCTGGCGATTGAACTGGACTAGATTAGTCGAACTCAACCCGAGACATTGTTCAGCAAAGGCTCGACTTCAGACACAAGTTTGTCTAGGTATTCGGAGATGTTTTCCCGAGAAATATTGGCACAGCCGGTGTACAGAGCATCATCAGTGCTGCCATCCACATAGCAATAAATTTTAGAGGTTTGCAACATATCATTTACATGCAGAAGAAACAGAGTTGGAGATAGCAAGCAGCCTTGTGTAACGCTCGCATTAATAGGCTTGCTTGTAATCGGAGCATGCACCGTCTACAACGACCTTGATGCTCCGATCTGCAAGAAAGCTGGTGATCCAATTGTACAATTTCTCGGGAAGCCCATACGAAGGGAGCTTAGAAAGAAGCGCTTTGTGAAAATCCGATCGAAGGCCATCGCTGTATCCAAGCTAACGGCGAATGCCTCCTCCTTGGACTTTATTGCCTCCGCCCATCATCCCGACAAGAACCGTATTGGCGGTCACTAATCCGCTGATGATCCTCAAGGTAGCGCATGAGCTGGCAGTTTATAATGGATTCCATTATTTTGGAGGACGAGGAGGTGATGGCGGTAGGGCTGTAGTTAGACGGGTCTGAGCGGTCGCCCTTTTTAGAGATTATCGGGTGGACGAAAACTGTCTTCCATGAATTCAGGACTACGCCTAGAGACTAGCGGAGTACTGGAAAAGACGCGTTAGAACCGGTGCCAACTCTGGAGCACACGTCTTCAGGATAATAGGAGGGACGCCATCAGGCCTACTCAACTTGTTGACGTCCAGGGAGAAGATTGCTTTGCGAACCGAGCGCTGTCTAATCCGCACTTACGGCATGGAGCACTCACACCGCGGGACAGTAGGCGGTGTGTTCCCCTCGTCATCGAGAGTTGTCGAGTTAGACGCAAAGAAAAAGTCTAGCAGATCGGCTTTCTCCTTTGCGGCATAGGCCAGTGAGTCGTCCTCCCTGTGCAAAGATGGAAGAGATGGCTGACGGAAGTTCCTTTGGACAATTGAAATAATACTAGTTTTTACGGAATTTATCGCGTATATTTAACTTTTCAAATACCCGACGTTTCGAACGCTTTACAGCACTCATGGTCACGGGCGGGACTGAGATGTTCAACGTCCATATGTCATAGTTAACCGCGGTTACCATAGATTAAAATTTAACTTTTGTTCCAATCTATGCAGTATGAACTTATGGTATCTTGAAGTCTTGCAGTTGTATGCTTGGGTTGGGATTTAATTTTATTTATTATAGGATTCCAAGCCGATGATAGCACCTAGCCATCTTCTCTGTTGAAATTAGGAAGTTTTTTGATTTCAATTGCCTTGTGAATCATCTTTGGAAGGAATCGGTGTCCTTTAGCGAGGATTTGCGGTCTATCAAATCTGATGTAGGGACGGGGGCGATCCTGTACGTGTTCCCAGACTGCAGACTTCCCGGAGCGTCGATTCTTCACATCAGCTATATGTTCTTTAACGCGGGTTTTTATTGATCTTTTAGTTTGTCCTATGTAGGAGAGACCACATTCACAATAAAGTTTGTACACTCCTGCATCTTGCAGAGGGACATTACACTTGACTGATGGTAAAAACTGACCAATCTTCTTCAGGGGCTTGAAGTATGTTTTGATGGAAGCGCGCTTCACTATTTCTTCTATTCCTTTGGACAACCTTTGCGAATGACCAGAATGCACGTGTTCCAGAAGGAAATCGAATTATTTTCTCGACAAGACTTTCACTTGGCATCTTAGCAATGATACTTTTGAAGGACCTGGCGACAGAATTATACTTCTTTTTAAGAGCGCTCGTGTTTGCATCCCAAGACGTCGATGCGTCAGCCCAGGCCCAGTACTCCTTCTTATAGCGTGATGCTATTTTACAGGAGCGACCAAACTATGGTTGGGATCTGCCTCCGATGGGCACCACAGAATCCCAATCAGTCGACCTATAGAGCCAAACACGGCAGCAGCCTGCAGAATGCAACCACTATGTTCAAGACTGCCGAGGCGTCGAGAACAGATGTCTTCTCTGATAGATGGCGTCTCGTTCAGAAAAAGCAAGGCCACCTTCTCTGCTGATTGAAGTCCAAGGAAATTCACTTTAGAGTTTAGATTAGAGTACCAGCGGTTGCCTTGGTCTTGTTGCTCCGCTTAGCCTGAGCAGTTATTATCTTCAGCGGAATTTCGGTTGAATCAGGTTTGCATGATATAAATTGCTTTAACATAGATATCATGCTTTATTTTTAAGATATTATCCTGTGTCATATCATCCCAAGGGTGCCGTAAGAGGCGACAAAGGAATGGGCCTCTAAACCTTGGTTGTCAACCTGCTTGGCAAGCATGGAGAAGACCTATGTTCAGCAGTGGACTTTTCTATTAAACAATATACAAAATTGCTAACCTTAACATCTTCCCCTGTGATATAAATGTTGGAGCCACATACTTGGCTCACTAGTTTCTCAGGATCAGTCTCCACCGGCAGTTCTTTTTTCTCCATAGTTCCTAGCTTGCCTAGCTTTTTCTTACCCTTTCCCAGACCTAGAACACCTGGAATTTCAAACAGACTTTATTAACAACAACAAAAATAAATTATGTATATTGGTTTAATTTGTATGTTATTTTCTAAACCAGTTGTGAGATTAAAAATGCCATTTAAGAGGAGTATTATAAAAAAACGCGAAATTACAAGGTTTCCTTGTTGAAATTGTATATTTTTCATTCATTGCCTTTTTTTAACTTTTCTAAGCCAGCGCTTAGCTACAATCCTACATAATGGTAAATGGTGATGTAGCTTAAGATGGTAAAGTGCTCTGACTTAACAAAAACCTATTCACTCTTGCCTTAAAGACACCCACATTGTAATTGGATGGAAAGACAGATGCTGGCTACTTATTCCACTTCTTTGCTGTACGCATGACAAATGAAGTAGCATACCGTTTGGTTCAAATGCGTGATAAGTCAACAACGAAAGGGTGGAGACTGGCCGAATGTCTGATTGTCCAATGGTGGAAGGGAGAGGGAGGAATTAAATTATGCAATTCCTGCGCACACTCCGAAATGCATTCTTTGGAAGACCGAAAGGCTGGTTACTTTACGCCGGTGTTCGAGGCTAGTAAGTGGGGAAAAATAAATACAAGTATCAATGCATCACTAAACATAAAATAAAAAATATCTCGTACTTGTCATATGGACTGACCCAGAATATACAGTAACAGTTCTAAAAATCTACAAAGATGACCAATTTTGGATTTTGGATATGTTACCCAAGTTAAAAAAGTGTATACCACCTGAAATGATTGATTCAAGATAAGCTCGGTCAGTGCCGTTGCGGCTAATATTTTTATAATAAAATAGTATGGTAGTTGAATGTAAGTACCGATTTAAAAAAAATATTTATACCACTATGCTACCGTTAGTAGATATAATTGATTATTAATCTACATCAGTTAACAATGGATTACTGCATAACAATTAAAATATTTATGTGTACTTATTTCAACATTAAATTTCATAAATAATGAAAAAAATACCAAAATAGATTACAATAAATTAGTTAGATAACATAAAAATGACACACCAAAAAATTTTCCATCCACTGAACTTCATCCTAAGAAAACTTGTATTATGGAAGATCAAGAGCATTTAGTCGCCATACTCACAGTACCAAAGTGTGAGTGAGTGAATAGATATGAATATATATGAAAGAAAGTATCGCTCGCATAGTTCTTCGCCTGCTCGGTGCGTAAAATTTTCGTAACGCCGAAATGTAAGAAAGCTCTTAATAAAATTGTTTTCTAGTTTGAAAACTAAGAAGGGATTCTACCAGCAGCAAATGCTTCATGAAACTCACACAGTGTTACCAGACCAACTTATGCTACAAAATACTCTAGAATTAATCTATTCTAATGGCATGGGGGTTATATAAGATACACTACAAATTTACACATAACACATAATATGTAATGTATCAGCTATACCTTATATATATCCCAATCATGGGCACAGGCCTACCTGTTATTGTTGAGAGAATTTTTGAGAAAAACCACTGTGCTGCCCTAAAGTATGTGTGCTAGCAGACTTCACACTTCTTTCTTTATTTTTATATTGAAATGGTTACCCCCACACTAGGATTTTTGGTAAAACTAAAGACATCCTGTACTTCCATAGGGGATTCGTGGGGGAGGGGGAGAGGTGGGTGCAGGAGAAGTCCCCTACCCTTTCCCCCTTGCAGAAATGTATTTTTATGAGTAATTTTTATTTTTTTGTGAAATTATAACCTCAATTTTAACGCAGGAATATTGACCCAGAATTACTTCTGCATTAGATTCGGCGCAGCTGGAAGTGCAGCTCCTTCACCCTTGCATAGTAAATCGTAGGCATCCATTCTCACCTTTGCAGCTTTGGCTTATTGGTTGTCTTCGGAGACCAGCCTCTACCGCTACGTCTTGCACGGGTGCTCTGCACCTACGGCTTTACTAAAAACACTCTAGGGACAGACAAGACTATGAAGATTCGGGGCATGCTGATTCCGATTTAGAACAGATTCAACCAACTTTATCTATAAAGTCAAGTTGCCCTAAACTCTGCTATGGTAGTGGCAAATGACACAATGTAATGTGAATTGTTATAATTTTGTTTTTTGAAAACCTCTTGACTGCTCTCCACTGCGGTTCAATTTGTTGTATATGAGTCCCGTCTTCAGATGGATGTGATGGATCTCTGGGTTATTTGTGTTTGGTTGTGGTTTGTTGATGGATATTTGTGTTTCATAATATGCAATGTTTAGTGAAATTTATTTTTATCGGAATTAATTCAAAAGGCATTTCCAAAATCCAAAAACAGAGTAAAAGATTCAAGCTTAATCCTGACAAACTCCTAAATTGAAAACTAAATTTAAAATCACATACCGAATGTCTATTTCATAACACCAGACTAAATTTACATATTTGCAATTGTTATAAGCAACTGTTAGTGAAATTTATTTTTATCATAATTAATTAAAAACACATTTCCGACATTTAAAAACTGTGTAATAGGTTCAAGCTTTTCCCTAACAAGCTTTCTAAACTAAAAACATTATCAAAATCAACTACCGAATGTCTATAGCCAACCCGGATTTTCTCCTATATCGTGGAGGCAGACTGCTTACACTAACTGCATAAGGACAAATATCCAGATGCAAAACAATTATTTGTAGGCCATACAATTACTTGCTTATTGCAGGATTCGAACATGTGGCTCTCAGCATTGCAACTCACTACTAAGCCACTGCACCACGGGACCGGAGACCTTAAATGATGTATTATATAAGGAATTTCTTAGACATGCAGGTTTCCTCATAAGAATATCCTTCACCGCCGAGCACATGGTAAATCAATACTTGTTATTGCAATTAACAATTTTTCGGTGCCAGCTAAATTACCCTCGTACTGTGAAATTAAAAGCGAATGCTTAGCCCCACAAGCTACCACAGCTCTTACATAAAACCATATACTACTTTGATAATATATCTTAAGTTGTTGTAAGATCATATAAAATACCTCCTGCTGCTGCAGTAGTCTTCTTAACGGCATAGCAAATTGCATTAGTATGTAAAGTAACAGAATTAACACCAGAAATATTTGGTAACAATGCAGTACTCCGAACTATTGCCCTTGTACGGAATAAATTGAGCATTATAGACATCTTTACTGTCAATATTTGAACGTTTTGGTTACAGACCACTTATTACAGGATTTTATAAATTTTAATAATTTTAGTCACAAAACACAACAGCGTACTTATAGTTTTATACAAATGTCCTTTATAGGGAACACTATAAGTAAATATTCTGACTGGAATGAACTATTAGTTCTATCGCAAAAGTATAATCAGTCGTAATGCAGTTCTATCCAAAAATTAAATTAAAATCACTACGTTTTAGTTCTATCGTTTGTTTTTGTTGATAAAATTTAAAGATATAATCGTATAGGTTAGTTCTTGTTGTTTTTAACGATTCGTCAATTTAGACAGGCAAAAGTCTTAAATCATACAACCTAGTTTGACTTTAATTTTATTTACGAAACTGTTCACAATACGCTGATGCGTCACATTACGTACCTAGTCGTTAGGAGATTTAGGCGATAGCTTAACCTAGCAGACAGTTAATGGTAGTAATATGTCAAGGCCCCCTATGTGGAGAAAAAAACTGTGTTACCATAGAAGCACTTGTTATTTTTCAGTAATAATTCATTTCATGCCGTGTAGTGGCGGATGAGAATATCCACTACACCATGTCTTCCCGTGGGTGTCATAACAGACGACAGAGGCAGGAGATGGGCAGCAGCATCATCCTAATAACAACAATTACACAATAAAAAAAACTGCGGTTGCCAACCCGCTCGCTAAGCATAAGCGCAACTATGACAAACATCCCCTCATGAGCAACGACACAAACGGCCTCCAGTCCCAAACGGCCCCGTTATTCCCGGCTACGGTGGCGGCCATTGTAACAGCTGGGCACGGGGTGCTCAGAATCTCCGGTGGAGGTTCGATCGCCATCTACAACGACTCGACCTGGCAACGTAAACGCACGCACCTTGAGTACTAACAAGAAGATACTGGAGCTGGAACAAGAGGTAGATAAGTTGCGTTGGCATATTATAGGATTATCCAAGGTCCGAAGAAAGCGGGAAGATAAGGTAATACTCGAGTCCGCCATTTTGTTCTATCACCCGGGAGGGCGACCATCTGTCCCAAGGAGGTGTCGGATTTATCGTCCACAAGTCTCTCATCAACAACGTTGTAAAGATTGAGAGTGTGTCGACGAGGGTCGCGTACCTGATACTCAGAATCACCAAACGGTATTCGCTAAAGGTCATACGGGTTTACGCACCAATGCTGATGAGGAGGTGGAGGAAATGTACGAGGGTATCTCTAGAGCCATGCATTCCTCCAAAACCCACTATACGATGTTGATGGGAGACTTTAACGCAAAACTAGGCAGGGCCAGCAGCTAGCCGACTTCATGGAGAAAGAGGGACTCTTTATGATGAACTCTTTCTTCCAGAAGTGACTCCACAGGAAGTGGACCTGGTTGAGCTCCGACGGTTCGACAAAAAATGAGATTGACTTCATTATGATGACCAGAAACCAACTGTTCAGTGATATCTCAGTGATCGCGAGGGTGAAAACTGGCAGCGACCACCGAAAGGTTAGAGGCACACTAAACCTAAACGTTAGGTTGGAGAGGTCTCGTCTAATGAAGTCAACGCTCTGTCCCCTCGTGCTCTGATCCAGAATCCCGAAACCTTACAGCTCGAATTACAAAACGACTTTCAGTGTCCAGAAGACTGCAATACAGTGGACGATATGAACGACAAGCCCTTGGAAACTGTCCGTGCGGTCGGAGCTAAATTCTGCAAGACCCCCCGCAGAAGAACACAAAAACTCTCCGATCACACTCTTAATCTCATGGATGTTAGATGGGAGATGAAGCTGCAGTCGTCAGCAGATTCGACAGCATACGGGAAACTGAACAGACAGATCTCCAAATGCATGCGACAGGACTTACGCAACTTGAATACAGCTCATATTGAAGAAGCGGATGAGCGGAACCAGGGCTCCAAAGTCTTAGCCAGAGATCTGTCTGCCAGAAAGAGCCAACTGTCAAGGGTATAAAGACTGAGTGTGACACCTGAGATTCTGAGTGAGATTGGAGCATGCAGCGACATATGAGCCACATGCAATTGTGAGTAACGATACAAGAGCAAGTCTTATCCGACACTATTCCGATGATATCCCGGACGGCAGTCTGAGCGAAATTAGAATGGTTCTCCAGCACCTTAAAAACGGCAAGTGCCCCCGCGAGGATGGAATTATTGCGGAACTTCTGAAAGCGGGTAGAAAACCGGTACTTGAAGTCCTTCAGAAGCTCTTTAATTCCGTCCTCCATGGTGGTACTACTCCCAAGGTGTGGATCAGAAGTGGGTTGGTCTTGTTCTTCAAGAAAGGTGACAACGCTCTCTTGAAGAACTACAGACCGATTTCCCTTCTGAGCCGCGTCTACGTGCTGTTTTCGAAATTCATTACGAATCGTCTCGCACTTAGACTCGACCACTTCCAGCCTCCCGAACAAACCGGTTTCCGAAAACGATTTAGCACCATAGACCACATACATACCCTTCGGCAAATTGTACAGAAGTCCGAAGAGAACAATCTGCCACTTTGCCTGGCGTATGTGGACTATGAGAAAGCCTTTGATTCCATCGACATTTGGGCGGTGCTACAGTCTCTTCAGCGGTTCCAAGTTGACTGTCGGTATATTGAAGTGCCGAAGTGTTTGTACAGTAGGGCTACGATGGTTATCCTAGTACAGAACCAAAGTACGAAACCTATCCAACTGCAGAGAGGAGTAAGACAGGGTAACATTATGTCCACGAAACTCTTCACCGCTGCATTGGAAGACGTTTGCAAGCTACTGGACTGGAAAGGATATGTATTAACATCAAAGGCGAGTACATGACTCAACTTCGATTTGCCGACGATATAGTCCTTATGACAGAATCGCTGAAGGACCTAAGCGCTATGCTCAATGACCTCAATAGTGCCTACCAACGGATAGGTCTTAAGATGAACATGGACAAAACAAAGATCAGTTGATTCAATTATAATTTCACATGAAATGTAGTTTACATTCCCAGGGACAATGTAGTCTATTAGTGAAAGAATGTTTGGAATCAGTTCAGTAGTTCATTACCTCCTACATACAAACTTACAAACTAACAAATTTTATCTTTTTTATAATATCAGTATAGGATATAGGTAAATTAACTCGCCTTTATACTTATATGTTAACATAACTTTAGCATACCGTCGGTTTGATTATTTGTTAATCATTCTGTGTACACTTCTTAAAGTAATTATATACATACGTATACATAGAGAGAACCTACAAACATAATCACTCACGTCTGTCGCCCAGAGGGGTACGCAGAGACTACAACCCATTTGCATGCTCCTGACACACCTCTCTCGCCTCATTACATAATATCATATCACAATTACATTTTAATAATATTTTTATCTGAATATTTTAAAAGGTATCTATGTCAAATATAAAAAAATACTAAATGTATGTTTAACAAAACTTATTAACATTACATTTAAATTACAAATATATTTATTTAAATTAGAATAAGAATCGTTCATAAATGCTGGGCACGCGAAAGTTAAAAATAGACGAATTTATTGCACTTTGACTTTGATGTGGAAACCTAAAAATAAAATAAAAGAATAAGAGCAGTTTCAAACAAAAAATTTTGCCTAATTATAATAACTTATATATTTTTCTACAAAAAATGTGTATAATAATATATTCGTCCTAAACTTAAGTACCCACAGAAATGTCGCATCTGAACATATTAATTTCATATTCTATGTCCCATGACACGAGATGGCGTCTTAGGAATAATTTGTGTTATTATTAATCTATAATACTTTTTTTTTATTGATTAAGTATCTTATTAACTGATGAAAAGTAATTCCTTGGTTTTACTGACATTTCTTGAATTATTTGTGCAATATCTAAGTATATTTTTTTAGGCATATTTTTATCAAGAGATTTTTTTTAAATCAATACAACACGTGACAACTCTACAAGCGCCTAGCGAGTGGCTGATTAAAGTGCGGTGTATGCACTGCAGTTGAGTGGAACATAGTAGCTGAATGCAGTGTCGCCTCTAGTACGTAGTACGTAATAGCTCAATGATTACGGATCATTTAATATAATTATATCAAAACAGCATACAGTCAATGGGATACTAACATGCGAATACCATTATTAGTAATAATATAATTACATCCGTTTTGAAACTACAAATATGTTTGATGTTTTAGGAACAAGAGAAGATTATAGATACTTCGCCCCCCACAGGAAGTGAAAAATTGATTGAATGTGAGAATAGTGTAATCATCATCATTATCATCATCATTACAGCCCTTTACAAGTCCACTGCTGAACATAGGCCTCCCCCAAGGAATGCCACAAAGCACGGTCCTAAGCCACCTGCATCCATCGACTTCCTGCATGTCTTACCAGGTCGTTACTCCATATAGTGGGGGGTCGCCCTACACTTCGTCTACCGGTAAGAGGCTGCCACTCGAGAACCTTTTTTCCCCAACGGTTGTCGGTTCTTCGAGCTATATGGCCGAGATTCTTTTAAATCAACACAACACGTGACTAATCTACAAGCACCTAACGAGTGACTGATTAAAGTGCGGTGTATGCACCGCAGTTGAGTAGAACAGAGTAGCTGAATGCAATGTCGCCTCTAGTACGTAGTACATAATAGCTCAATGGCTGATATTAACAAGCTAAAACCAAAACCAATGAACATTAGTGAAAATTTAGCTTCATCCACAAGTTCAAATTGCACTTTAGATAATTTACGCATAGATAAGTGTGAACAAAAATTAGCTAAAGCTCCTAAGCTTTAGAAAAAACGTCTACTGAAATTAAAATCTCTACAGCAAAGATCGTGGAAGCATAAAAAGAAAAAGATAACCTTAAATGATAGATTGCAAGAGATTCTAACCAACGAAAATTTAGGAAATAAGAAAATACTTATGTTGGACGCAGTAACATCATCATGCCTTACGTCTATTTTCTAAGAACGTATAATATATTAAGTTTAATAAAGTATATATGCCTGAATGCTATAATTTAAATGCCTTATAAACTTTGCCTGAATTCTTTTAATTTGTTGTTTATGCGTAATATAATAGCGAGAACAAATACCACTAGCGTAATAAACACTTTTGATGCAGTTTATGTCCGAAAGAGGTTTGCAAATACGTAGAACCTTTGAATTTTTAAATTTTTTCTACTATTGTAAATTACATGTTTTGTATAAGCCAGTTTCTTGTGAAGACTACCAATTAGTTTTTTATTTATTTGTTTCATCTTTTTTACACACCTTATAATTAGGGCTATAAACTGCCGACTTATTGTCTTATAGCATTCTCTACCAATTAATCCAGGGCGTTTTGAGAAACTGTGGTAGGTATTACTAAATTAAATGAGTAATATATATATGAGATATAATAAACAATTTAAGATTTATTTTAATACAGTTAAATTGGTTTTATTTTGTTTGTAAACGACAAATAAATATTTTGTTTAAATTTTTACGTTTTGTTATTTTGATCACACTTAACTAATGTAAAACTGATGATGTTACCAAATTTGGCAGACAGAATTTTTCTTACAGGGTTTCCTAATATATTTTAAGTTTATAGCACGAAATACAAAATTAACCCAAATTGAAACAAAATTTAGTAAAAGTGATTCTAAATCAATCGTTTTTAAATTCCATTGCGGAACACTTTGTCCGTAGCAGGTCTTCCCTAAGTTGGTATCCTAAATTAATATTGATTGAAAACGTTCAGCAATATTAATGAAATGCAAAATTTTATTGAACCATAGATAAAACGAGTATATCGATAAGACTTTTCTTTTCTATAGTTAGCATCACTAGAATTATCTATGGCTAAAAAAGCGTCTTCAACTGCGTGGCCTCGAGTGAGAAAGGACAATAACGTAGTTTTAGGTTTTACAATAATCTTTATGACTTTTAAACATATTTAGATAAAATTTTTAATTGTTCATTATCAGATTCACCAATCTCACTTGAAACAACTTGTAAATTTCTTAAATCGCTAAGAACTGTCAAAGTTGTTTAGCAATGTGTAGTTTGCTAAACAAAAAAACCGGCATGGAGAAAGGGAGAAACAATCACACCGCTCTATCTCATTTCTATGCAAGACGTATGCATAAATCTATCTTCTTCGTGTGCGAATGCGAAAGAAGGCGTCAATTTGTCTATAGGTTTCTCTGTCTACGTTTGTTAAGGAGACATGAAGGTTAGAGAAAAGGACGTCGTCGTACGTCGACGATCGTCGTAGAAAATAGTGTCCCAGAAATATGGACACCATAAGTGAGGCGCTGCGATCGCTAAGTTCGTTCAATAAAAGTCATTTACAGTCTATTTTTCCGATCAGATGCTAAACCACTTGCACATCCACGCAAAATAAAATATTTCTCCTTTTTTAATGCTTCTTTTTGTCAAAAACTACAAAATTATGGAGCATGATAATTTTCTCACTAATGCCGCGGAGAAAATTTGTACATTATTCTACTAACTTCATCTACTTGTACTCAAAAAGAGCTAACTTCGCAGTCACTACTCACCGACGTCAGTGCCGCTATAAATTCTACAATTTTTAAGGACAGGCAGGCTATGCTTTAGTACATAGTGATCGTTCTGCTGTTCTCTACCTTCATGAAAGGAGAGATGGTGACATTCATATAACTATCTATTTTATTTTGTTTTGTTCTGTTTTTAAGACTCTCTCTATGTTTGTAATTACTCTGAGAAACGAATTCACAACTGTAAGCTTTTGTTAATGAGGATATCAATTATCCATAGCTTTTTAGCCATTACGGTGGTGCCATTTCGGAATGAGGTGATATTTGACAGATTCCATTATGGGGAAATAAAATTGTTAGAAAAGTGATAAGGTAAATGTTTCTTTTAGAAATATTAGACAAATTTTATATTAATATAATTAGAAACAAATATACCAAACTACGGGTAATATTTAAAATGTGTAAAAAATTAATGAACACTCCACTGGGGTAAGGTGTTTCAGGTATATACATCCACTTGATACCGATTATTTAAAATTTAAAACGCAAGTGTGACGCAACGTAAACGCAATGTGACTAAGTGTAAGATTATTAGCCCTCATTTCCTGATCATAATTATATAATTCTTGTGGTGCCATATCGAATAAATAAATATATTGAATAAAAAGTGAATAAGCACTTACTTTAAGAAAAATAGATGTTATGGCATTTACTTTTAATATCTTCTTCAGCGCATTGGCATCAGTCGTAAAATCGTACGCTCTGTAATGTAATCTGCAAACTGCTGAATATTTTTTTAATATTTCCGGGAGCAACATAATTATATTTACTTAAACTCTTCATTTTCAGGAATTTGAGGGAAAACAATTCCTTGAATAAAACTATTATTTACGGATTTTATCGCGTTTAATTACTTTAATTTATTTTTATTATTATCCCGACGTTTCGTTTAAGAAATCATTATGAAAACAATTCCATTATTTATTAAATTGTAGTCAACTTACTGCATAAAACAATAAAAACAAACTTTATTACTTACATATGAAATCCTCTTCCAAGTTAAGATCCACTTTAACATCATTCCACACAATAAGTACTACAATTGGTGTTACCATTTTACCAGTAGAAGTTACAAAATAAATTCAGAAATAATTTTATCGACAAGATTTTAAGCAGTTCGTTAACATAATTTTCACAATATTGCATATTAGTGACGTCGCAGTGTTTTGATCAAAATATTTTTTTAACTAGGTACTTTCCTAAGACTAACTTTTAGATTAAATTATATTTAAAGAAATAGTAAAATAAAATAACTATAAGAAATATATTGCAAAAACAAAAAAAGATTGTGGTCATGATTAGTGAATGCAATCCGGATTCTTCGAAATTCGAATATAACTGGAAAATCCGGATTTTCCAGAGTTTTATAAATCCGGTTTTTATGACTCAAATCCGGATTTTTCGGATTTTAGTGAAAATTGAGTTCAATGGATAATATTTTGCATTTATCCACAAATTTTCATTCTAACTAATGAGTAGTTAGGTGTTACGTACTCTAATACGCAAATTCGAGCAATATTTGAATTGGATAGTTAGATATACAGCTCATAATTTTTTTATAAAATCATTAGACAGTCAAGACACGTTGTTGCCAGGCAACTGGTAACGTCATTGAAACGGAGAATTAAAGATATATTGTCGGTGTCTTAAAATACTTACCCAACCCTAATCAATTTTTAAATGAGACTAAGTAGGACGAAGATAAGTTTAAAAACCTACGTATGATGAAATTAAAAATTTGATCTATCAAGCTGCAACCCTGGATGTTGACGATTGCACGACCGCGTCGATTAATACGAACTCTATTTCAGAAACTCTGATCCATCACCGTTCAGTTTTAAAGAAAAGCTCAATCGTCAATTTTCTCTTGCAAGTGTGCGTAGTGATCATCAACACCAGTCAACGAGTGTAATCAGCGCAACTGATTCACGTTGAAATGGATTCATTTGAAAAATGTGGAGGTTGTGGAGAACTCCTAAGATCTAAGATCTCGTTTTTTAAAAAAAGGGTGACTAATATATGTGTACTAAATTATATATAGCCCTTCTATAGCTTGCTGAGCGACTTTGAGCGTGCTCATACGGCCAGCAGTAAATGACCAGGTTTCAGATCCATAAGTCACCACTGGCAACACGCACTGGTTATACAGTCCCGTTTTTAGGTTTTGAGGTATACTTGAAGAGAAGATGTGTCGTAATTTTCCGAACGCTGCCCATCCGAGTTGAATCCGTCGATTGACTTCTCGGTCAAGTTGGACTTACCTAGTCGGACTAGTCCACATACGCCAGGCAAAGTGGCAGATTGTACTCTTTGGTCTTCTGTACAATCTTCCGTAGGATATGTATGTGGTCTATGGTACTGAAACCTATTCGGAAACCGGCTTGCTTGGGAGGCTGGAAGTCGTCGAGTCTGCGTGCGAGACGATTCGTAATGACTCTCGAAAACGGCACGTAGACGCGGCTTAGAAAGGAAATTGGTCTGTAGTTCTTCAAGAGAGCGTTGTCACCTTTCTTGAAGAACACCACCACCGCACTTCTGCTCCACACCTCCGTAGTGCCACCATGGAGGACGGAATTAAAGAGCTTCTCAAAGACTTCAAGTGGCGGTTTTCCACCCGCTTTCATATGCTCCGCTGTGATTGTAATCTCGCCTGGGACCTTGCCGTTTTTAAGGTGCTGGAGAGCCATTCTAATCTCGCTCAGATTGACGTCCGGTATATCATCGGAATAGTGTTGGATAAGACTTGCTCTCGGATCGTTACTCACTTTCCGTGTGGCTCCAAAGATGATGTGTCCCATATAACCTCTATATCTCACTCAAAATCTCAGGTATCCCGGAAACGATGCCACCACACTCAGTCTTCAGCATTGAAAGTTGGCTCTTTCTGACAGACAGATCTCAAGCAAAGACTTTGGAGCCCTGGTTCCGCTCAATCGCTTCTTCAATACGAGCTGTATTGAAGTTGCGTAAGTACTGCCGCATGTATTTGGAGATTTGTCTGTTCAGTTGCCTGAATGTTGTTAATTCTGCTGATGATTGCAGCCTCATCTATCGTCTAACAGCCGTGAGATTAAGAGTGTGATCGGGGAGAGTTTTGTGTTCTTCTGCGGCGGGTCTTGCAGAACTTAGCTCCAACCGCACGGACAGTTTCCACGAGCTTGTCATTCATATTGTCCACTGTATTGCAATCTTCCAGGCACTGACAACGGTTTTTGTAACTCCAGCTGAAAGGTTTCGAGATTTTTCGACAGAGCGTTGACTTCATTAGACGAGACCTCTCCAACTTAACGTTTAGGTTCAGTGTGCCTCTATCCATTCGCTGATCGCTGCCAGTTTTCACCTTTGCGATCACTGAGACATCACTGAACCGTTGCCGTGGATGATCGTCATAATGAATTCAATCTTTTTTTTGTCGAACTGTCGGGGCTCGACCAGGTCCACTTTCTGTGGGGCCACTTCTGAAAGAAAGAGTTCATCATAAAGAGTCCCTCTTTCTCTATGAAGTCGGCCAGCTGCTGGCCCCTTGGGTTCCGTTGACTTATGCCAAATTTCCCTATCTTCAGCTCACCGATTTTTCTTGTGCCTAGCTTTGCGTTGACGTCTCCCATTAATACCGTATAGTGGGTTTTGGAGAAATGCATGGCTCTAGAAATATCCTCATAGATTTCTCAACCTCCTCATCGGGATGTGCCGACGTTGGTGCGTAAACCTGTACGACCTTCAGCGAATACCGTTTGGTGATTCTGAGTATAAGGTACGCAACCCTCGTTGACACACTCCCAATCTTTATAAAGTTGTTAACCAGAGACTTGTGGACGAAATCAACACCTCCTGATGGTCATCCTCCCGTTGATAGAACGAGATGCCAGATTCGAGAATCACCGTGTCCTCCCCCTCTCTTCAGACCTTGGATAATCCTATAGTATTCCAACGCAACTTGTCTATCTCTTCTTCCAGCTCCAGGATCTTCTAGTCAGTCCTCAGGGTGCGTGCGTTGTAATTTGCCAGGTCGAGTCGTTTTAGGTGGCAACTGAACCTCCACCGGAGAATCTTAACACCCTAGCACATGCCCCGGCGTTACCATGGTCGCCACCGTAGCCTGGAATAGCGGGCCGCTGGGGACTAGGGGCCGTCTATTTGCGTTGTTTCTCATGGTAGGTATATTGCCATAGTTGCCACGCTTGGCGAGCGGGTTGGCAATCGCAGTTTTTTGTTGTACAGTTGCTGCTATCAGGAAGATGCTGCTGCCCATCTCCTGCCTCTTTCCCACCGTCGCCTTTTAAGACACCCACGGGAAGATATGGGGTAGTGGATATTCTTAACCGCCACTACACGGTGTACCACCACTACACGGTTTTTGTTTATTTTGGTTAATTTTATTCCGTCGTGTCTGAATAAATGCATATTTTTAATTATTTATGCTGTTTTATTTTAGTTTTATCAAATCACCTTAAAACTTCGAAAAATCCGGATTATCCGGATTTTAATCATAGAAAAATTCAAAAATTCGGATTTCAAAAATATCCGGATGTTGCAATCTCTAGTCATGATTATATGAACAATAATTTTGAATTGTATGAGCTACTTCGGAACTCCCACCATAAAAATATTTTTATACGTGCAATCCTGTAGTGTGTGGTTATAATTTATATGTAGGATGGAATAGGAGAGGGACAGTAATAAACCTACAGTCAAGACCACTAGACGTATATTATTTATTCCCCGAATCTCCCCACATTACATTGCGACCCTGCCAGGCGATGCGCTGCTACAATGCAAGCGCACCGCCGGGACCTGCATTAGAAAAAAAGTAATTTATTGAAGAACATAAATACATAAAAATAAATATATGAAAATAATATTATAATACAATGAACATAATACCGGACGTGACAAATAATATTTTAAATACGAATATAAAAAGAGACTACAATTTTTTTTGAGAAATCGAAGTCGATTATACACTTAAAAAAAATGTTATAGAAAAAATGAAGAAAATACTGAAAAACAAATTATACAAGAAGCTCCAGTAACATTGTTTTAACAGAATAATCAATATTGACAAGTTCCAAGAAAGAAGATTCCAAGAACAGAAAACTTCTTAATCAAAATTCCTTCAAGAGAAGAATAAAGAACTTAAGAAAAAAGAAGCGTACGAGGAAGTCCAGGCCCAACCACATCGGGGAGCTAACAATATCTTCGAGTACCAGAGCAGCAGAAAGAAGTCAGGGGTACAACGAGCGACTAGCCAAGTTCTGTAGCAGGTACAAGACGTCTCGAAAGCACCGAATATAAGTTTAATTAATTATAATTAAACTTACATCTAAAAAAATAATGGTGTCGATGTCTACTGTCAAATTATATTATTAATTACATAATGTTATACACAGAACTGGGGAAAGAAAAATTTTAAATCATTTATTAAAAAGTAGGAAAAATATTAGTACTATTAATAGAAAAATTCAAAATTATGTATATACCACAACAATTAATCGGTAAATAACTACTTAATAATGATAATAATAATATTTGTTTTTTGCAACAATATGGTAAAACAATGGTGTTTAAGTATAATTTAGTTCTACATATTTACCTAAAGTGTATATTTTGAACTTGGACAAGTGGCTATAACAATATTTATCGAAATTTTGACAACATATAAATTATTCAATATTTTTTTTATTGATATGGTAACTGTCTAATTAATTATGTAACAGCGTCAGAGGAAATACCAACGTAAGAATATTATTATAGCTCAATGTCATATACATGTTATAATAATTAATTTGTCAGTCATTATATACTATAAATTAGATTGTCAACTGAACGTCAATAACGGTTTTACGCGTTTTTGGTGTCATTTTAATTATTTTAAGTTTTCTTGTAATATTCTGATTACATTCCTTATTTATTTTAGTATATATTAATAATATTTATTTGCATTTTCATATTGTATCTCATTTAGCGACAATTTCATACTATCACAAAATAGTTTAACGTAGCCTTAGTCTCTCGGTCGCCATGTATAATCCAATTCCGCCTAAGCCACCAGATCCGAATTATTCTGACACTAACATTATTTCCTCACCAGCTGCTTATGTGGAAATTGAAAATGATTTAGAAGGTTCATTTAAAAAACCACGGCAGTCATTATCGCAAGAAATTTTTGATGACAACTTCAAAATTATTTCAAACAAAAAGAAAAGAAAACATAAAACGAAGGAAAGGAAGAAGGAAGAGCATGCTAATCGGGTTGACATAAATAGAAGAATTTCAGCTTTTTACACCAATTCCTCATTCTCAGAATCGGACTGCGATACTGGTAATACTTCATCATCTAAAATTAAAATTGTAGGCTCTAACTCTATCAAAAGCAATATGTCAGGACAACGTGCTTGTGAATCTCCCATGTCTTTCCATATCATTCATCCAATATTGCTTGTACACAATCATCTGAAATCCTTCTTTCACAATCATCTGGCATTCCTCTATCACAAACATTAAATTCTGCCAATCGTTATATCTCTTCTAAATCTCTTAACACGCATATTGATAGCGATAATAAAAAAATAGAGTCACAAAGATTTCAATCTCTTCGTTCTTATAATTCTACAGATTCAGGTCCTTTTATCGTTCATGTTCAAATAAAAGAAGACTCTCCTAATTCTGGTAAAACTTTAAATGCCATTTCATTTGGTCACTTTTTGAAAAAATTAAATGTACAAAATATAGTTAATGGAGGCCTAAAACGTATCGGGAGAAATAGAATAACTGTTGAATTCTCTAAATTTATTGATTCAAATCTATTTTTAGAAAATCCATCCGTAAATGATAAATATAAAACCTTTATTCCATCATTTCACGTATCTCGTATGGGAGTTATAAAAGGTGTTCCAAAAGATTGGACACCAGAAGAGATTATTTCCGAATTATCTTCGTATCCAAATACCATTCCCGTATTAAAAGTAAGAAGATTAAATTACCGAGTTCGCAACGAGGACAAAGTCAAATATGAAAGCTCTGAAAGTGTCGTAATCACATTTGACGGTCAAATTCTTCCCTCGAGGGTTTATTTATGCTATTCTTCCATTCCTGTTGAAATTTATAAGCTTCCAACGATCCAATGCTTTCAGTGCTGCAGATTTGGACATACTAAAGATTTATGTCGTTCCAAGCCAAGATGCTCAAAATGTGGAGGTGATCACTCCTCTTCTTCTTGCGACAAAGATAATGATCTTTTCGTTGCTTATTTTGCTCAGGTAACCACAAAGCCACAGATTCTAGATGTCCTGAATACACAAGACAAAATAATATTAAAATTGAAATGGCACAAAAGTCTATCTCATACCTAGAAGCATCTCAAAAAATTCCAATAATAATCCACAAGTTTCTTCAAAATCATATGCTGATGTTTTGATTTCTAAATTCCCTGAAAATTCTTCGCTTTCTACTAATCCTTCAGTGAATAATTTTCCTTCCAACCCCGCTACATCTAATAAAACTTCTTATAAGAAATCATTATATATTCCTAAACCATTACGTCACCATTCACAAACAGGATACGACAAAAAAGTCATCAAAATATTATTGAAGATTTTTCAATTCCGCAACCTGAGGATGGTTGTGCTCTTCGGGTTTCACCAGTTACTTCACAGGGTAATTTTGATTCCGTAGAAAGCATTATTAAAGAAAACATTGCTTATTAACATAATCATATCTTCGTATTCGTCGAAGCTACCGTCCCACGTTGCTCGCTTACTAAATTCTATACCTAAAATTCTCCAAGACATTCACTCTCACAAAGATCCTTCAATGGAATTGTAGAAGCATTTTAGATAAAAGTACTGAAATAATCTATTTATTAAAAAAAATACAATGTGTGTATCGCTGCTATTTCAGAGACATGGCTAAAACCGGATTCGAATATCAGAGTTCCTGGTTTTTGTCTTGTTCGAAGTGACAGATCTGATGGTTATGCCGGATGTGCTTTGCTTATAAAAAATAATATAACTTATTGCATTATAGATGTTTATGATGAAATATTTACACTCCAATCCTTTTTAAAAAAAAAAACTTATTAACCTCCCCCCACCCAATTTTTTTTTAATTTTTTCATTATTTTTTGGGGAAAAAAAAAAAAAAAAATTTTAAAAAAGAGTTAATACTGCGTAAAATTACCAAACGCTCTCGTCCTAATGAGTCTAGAAGTGCTGTAGATTTATCAATTTGTACTCCTGATTTAACCACTCTTCTAAATTGGTCAGTTCTAGATAGCTCTCACGGCAGTGACCATTTTCCCATTCTGATTTCCTTTCCAAACAAAGAATTGGCAGAAATTAACAAAAAACCATGTATTAAATAGAAATTAGACAGAGCAGACTGGAACCTGTACAATATTTTTCTTTACAATGAAATTCTAAAAATCGCTCCTATTTCTGAAAATAATATAACTTCTATTGTTGAAGCATTTACAAACGCAGTTATAAATGCAGCAGATCAAACAATTCCTGTTAAAACTCTAAATAATAAATGTAGGCCCTCCCCTCCATGGTGGGATTCTGAATGTACTGAGGTCATTCGTAATAGGAAAAAAGCCGAAAAACAATATAAATTAGACATGAGTTCGGAAAACTATTCATACCTTCAACGTGTACAAGAAGTGACTAAAATACTCTTCGCACAAAAAAACAAACACGTTGGCATGCCTTTTGTTCCTCAATTTCTCCTTCAATACCTTCATCAGTTGTTTGGCGTAATATTAGAAAATTTCGCTGTTGTTTTTCATCTTGTTCTTACAGTGGTGCCATTCCCTCTCAATCTATAAACACTTTTCTAGATAAACTTGCCCCCTCTTCTACTCCTTTCAAAGAGGAGCTACCTCAAAGTATTCCATGTGATTCTTTTTTTGATCCCTTAGAACGTCCATTTTCTTTATATGGACTAAAGCTCGTCCTTTCTCACGTTCAAGATTCAGCTCCTGGTTTAGACGGTATTCCATATTCACTATCATTAACGTTTTGTTTGACATAGGCTTTGTTCCTGACTGTTGGCGGACTCAAGTAATTATTCCTATCTTGAAACCTGACAAAAATCCTAACGACGGCTCTTCTTATAGACCGATCGCTCTATACACAACTCTAATTAAAACCTTTGAACATATGATCAAGAACCGTCTTGAATGGTATGTAGAAAGTCATGGATTGTTATCAAATTCCCAATATGGATTCAGAAAAGGTAAAAGCACATATGACAGTCTTTCTATCTTCACCACAGATATTAGACTAGCATTTTCGAGAAATGAGTCGGTCCTTGCTGCTTTTCTTGACATTTCTTCTGCTTACGATAATGTCAGACTCAACATCCTTAGAGAAAAGATGTTTAAGCTTAATATATCCAAAAAACTTACAAATTTGATTATCAATTTATTTCTAGATCGATATATACATATTAAAATTGATGATGATCTAAAATATACTCGAAAGGCTTTGAAAGGCCTTCCACAAGGCTCTGTTTTAAGTCCTTTATTATACAATATTTATACGTCAGATTTGGACCAGTCTATTTCAAAGTGTAGAATTTTGCAATATGCTGGTGATATCTTAGTTTATGTTAATGATAAATGTATAGAATCTTGTGCTAATGCGATAGAACAAGATCTCCTCTCTATGGCCTCTTGGTTAGATGATCATGGACTAGAACTTTCCCCAAATAAAAGTAATACAGTAATTTTTTCGCGCAAAAGAGTTTTACCTGAAATCCAAGTTCGCCTTTTTGATTATCTGCTCGTAAATATTCAACAAGTTAAATTTCTTGGTTTAATTCTTGATAATAAATTATCCGGCATGCCTCATATAATTTATACCCAAAAAAAAATGCGAAAAAAATATAAACATTCTTAGAGCTTTGTGCGGATATGGTGGGGCGCTCATCCATATTATTTAAAATTAATTTATAATGCAATTATAAGAAGCCGATTAGATTATGCCTCATTTCTTCTTGAACCAGCTAGTAAAAAAGGATTAAAAATATTAGATATTGTTACGAGCTTGAGGTTCGTGACAATAAAAATTGCCGATAAAATTACCTAAATTAACACTTTAATTTACTTTACACAAATTAAAACTAAAAACACTAATAATTAAACACACTAATTCGCTTAATTCCACTCCGAAGCTTCGCTTGTGTCGCCGAGTTCAACTCTGCCCCGATCGCATCTTGCAGCGCCTATTTATATAATTAGCAAAGAAGCGTCCCGAACATTCAAGTAAATGCGCGCCAGGCAACGAGTATTCGAGTGTAGATTTTCCAGAAACTTAGTTCTTCGGGTGGCGCTGTCGGTCTAAAGATTTGTGATGTCATTTACTGCAAAGCTCCCCTCGCTCTCGTTCCTGACACTAGATGGCGCTAGTGTATCGTCGACTGGAGCGCGTAACACTGCCCCCCTCCTAAGACATGCTCGTCCCGAGCATTATCGGCCCCATAATAACGCGCCAAGCGATCCACTTGGACGATCTTAGGAGTCCCTCTTGCGCCTTTCTGTAACGGCTCCGCAATGTCAAGGGCTGTCCTATCCCGTGGTGCACCAACATTGTACAATTTCGGTGCTCCTCTACTACGTGTCTGAGGTTCCCGCACATCCGCACAACTTGTACATGTACGACACCAAGCCTCGACATCGTCACGATAATGGACCCAGTAAAACTGTTCTCGGACCTTCAGTAGAGTTCGTTTAACTCCCAGATGGACTCTTGAACGACCATTATGGCACAGCTGTAGAACATTCGGCACTTTAGCTTTAGGGACAACCATTTGCAAACGACAGCTGTCTCCTCGACCATTGTCCCATTTACGGCACAGGACTCCATCCTGAAGCAGCAAGCTGTCCCATTGGGCCCAATAGCTTTTCGTGGTTGAACTCATCGCTAAGACGTCCCTCCACTTAGGCTTGGTAGCACGGGCCTTCATCCATCCCAGAATCGGCTTGATGTCCGGATCTTCCTGCTGTGCATGTCGTAGGCTGTCCTTCCACCCGTTGCTGAGGTGGTCTATTCTGAGCATCCTCACGGATACCACTTCCTTACCTTGCCTACTAAAATGGTTGCCATCTTCAGGACAAGGTCTTCTTGACAATGCATCTGTGTTGCCGTGAGATTTCCCGCTGCAGTGTCTGATAGTAAAGTCGTGCTCCTGCTGCTGCTGGGCGGTGCTGTTAGCCGCACTTCCTTTCTGAGACCGTTCACCTTCCCTTCCTAGGGTGTGCTTAGGGCAGCTGGACCGAAGATGGCCCCACACACCCCAACCGCATCCCCCACGGTTCGCTTAGGGCAGCTGGATCGAAGATGGCCCTTTTCCCCACAGCCATAGCACCTAGGGCTGTATCCTTTGTTGCGGTCGCGAACTGTAGCTGCTGCAACCTCCCTGACGCGATGGGAAGGATGATCCTGCCGCACGGCTTCCACTTCCAGTGCATGGGCCAAGGCATCCTTAAGCGTCTCGTAGTGCCCGAGCCTCACAGCAGCTCTGACTTCCAGGATCACGGATGCCGTCGATGAATGTCTGCACCAGGTTCCCTTCAATGAGCGCAGGTACAGACCGGTATGCTTTTCGCACCAGCTTCTCCACCTCTAGAGCCCACTGCTGCAGGTTTTCGTTGATGCGCTGCACGCGATCTTTAAGCTGCGCGCGAAAGACGTGTTCCAGGTGAGCGTCGCCATATCTCGCCTCCAATGCCTCAAGGAGCTGCTCGTAGGTCACTTTCTTACCGAGAGCTTCCAACACAGTTAAGGCTTGGTCGCGCAGGCCTAAGGTGAGTGCAGTCATGGCCTGGCTTTTATTCCAGCCGTTTGCCTCCATGACGGCCTCGAACTGGATTTTGTAGGCCGACCAGGAAGAAGTCCCGTCGAACGGCGGCACTTTGAATCCACGTAGCGAAGGTGTAGTAGCTACTACGGGAGCTGTAGTTCCATCACCCAGTTTGAGACCGTCCAGCGTTTTCTTCACGTCAGCCACCACGTAATCAACCCGATTGTTCACTTGGTCGATTTTGGGTTTTAGCTTCCTTGATTTGGGTTTCAGATTCCGACAGGCGGTTGTCATGTTGAGCAACCTTATCCTTCACCTCCTTTATCTCTTTCCCAAAGGTAGCATGAAGGTCCTTAATGAGGAGCATCTGCTCTTCGACCGACGGGCCTGTTCTTCCTGTCGGCGGGCCTGCTCCTGTTGTCCGCCCCGCAGCTGCTCTTCCTATCGGCGGGCCTGTTCCTCCTGTCCGCTCTGCAGCTGCTCTTTCAACTGACGGACCTGTTCCTCCTGTCGGCGAGCCTGCTCCTGCAGCATCACCATCAGAGCACCTAAGTCAGGTGCTGCAGATGCAGGAGCTACCGACGGGCCTGCAGCCGGTGGCTGGCCCTCCGACGTCTGCGGCGTTGCACCACCAAATCTTCGTTGGTCCGTCTCCTGCTGGCGTTGACTTCGGGTACGGACACCCTCCGTTTCCTCCTTAGGTAAAATCGGCATGATTTTATCCCACTTCTGACACCAAATTGTTACGAGCTTGAGGTTCGTGACAATAAAAATTTCCGATAAAATTACCTAAATTAACACTTTAATTTACTTTACACAAATTAAAACTAAAAACACTAATAATTAAACACACTAATTCACTTAATTCCGCTCCGAAGCTTCGCTTGTGTCGCCGAGTTCAACTCTGCCCCGATCGCATCTTGCAGCGCCTATTTATATAATTAGCAAAGAAGCGTCCCGAACATTCAAGTAAATGCGCGCCAGGCAACGAGTATTCGAGTGTAGATTTTCCAGAAACTTAGTTCTTCGGGTGGCGCTGTCGGTCGAAAGATTTGTGATGTCATTTACTGCAAAGCTCCCCTCGCTCTCGTTCCTGACACTAGATGGCGCTAGTGTATCGTCGACTGGAGCGCGTAACAATATCATTCAACACAAGTCTTTAAGATTAATTATAGGCGCTATGAATTCGTCACCTATCAATGCCTTGCAGATTGAATGCGGTGATCCTCCACTTTTTATTAGACGACAATATTTATCGGATTCCTTTTTTTATCGGGTTCTTCAATTTTCCGTTCTTCAAAAAATCCGTTGATTGTTTGTCAAGAGTTTTGTTCAACAAAACAAGTATTATCAAAGCGTTCAAAAGGTATGTTCATTTTGTATCAATTTAAGCTGTAATTTTGCACTCAAAATTAGTCGCCACGTGCTAAACTTTGTTAATACATTTCTTTCACAGAACATGTAATAATTGTAAATAAACGAACAAATTGCTTTTGTATAAAGTCTTGAATATTTCTCTTTATTAAAATTGTGAAAGTTAGATACTGATTCAATTGTATATTGGCAGGTACCTTTTGAAACTCTGCTGAATAAACGAACATTTGTCAACTTTGGACTTCATCATTTGTCAACAAAGAACCCAAATCCACTGAATTCACAACAACATAAAATATAATCTTCCATGCCAGTAGAGCCGAACTTTTCTTTATTAATATTTGTTATCGTTCGTTTGCTAATTCCAAGCGCCTGAGAGACGCGTTCTTGTACTTGTTCGATAGGTAACAGGGGTCCTCCATTTTGCCGCTCCCGCTCAAAGTAATCTTGCAGCTTGATGATTAACTCACGAGCTCCACTTTTTAATGTTTGTCCACGTTTAGGCATTATTATGCACCAAAAGTAAAAAGAACGCATTACAAAACACAATCGAAGTCCGATTTAGCGCCGATGTCAGTTTGAAAAGCAGAAACAGTCCATTAAACGAAAGCCGGGTAATCAAATAAAAAGAGATCGAAAACACTTGAAGAACGTGGTCTATGCGTACGAAACCACAATAGACGACTGTTTTAGCGTCACAAAATGGCGGCCCATAACGCCATTTGGGGTTACCATTTTCAACCTAAATATAAAAATGCTACTTTCTTTCGGGCGTTTGGTTTGGTCGTAGTTTTTTTTTATATTTAATAAAAGTTATCTTATAGTCCATTATTTTCAAATTCTTAAAAAGAAAAACAAAACGTATTATTACATTATACACAGTATACACTGTCATAAGAACAGATGACGATACTGTTATTGCCTGTAATTGTTAGCACAGCACTACAAATATAAAGCGCTGACATAACCTTGTAATAGCGCAGTATAGATTTAGAAAAATATTGTTTACCAAGTTATTTGACACTCAGTTTGACACAAAATTATAACACTCATTGATTATTGATATAATAATGTTGTTTTAATGCTCATCAATTGTTAAAAGGGTAAACAACCAGCAAAAATATTTTTATCGTAACTGCAACGCCATTACAAAGTTACGTCGTCAGTTCAATCGCGACGTGTCAGGAACGCATTCTCTGAACGGCCGAACTATAATAATAATGAAAATCGTAATGAAAAAATTTAAACATGACCTGTTAAATATATTTGTATGAATGAAAACTGTTGAAATTAGTACAAAATATAATTATTTACGTAAATTTATATAAAATAAATTGTTACAGAACGTACGACAACTTAACCGCGTGTATACGGGTTTGACATACATATTAAAAAAGTAATTGATTATCAATATGTTTTTTTTTTCTTCAAAAAGTACGCGTCTCCGCATGTTGGAACTTTGCGTGTGTGCTTATAGTAATTTAACTTTTCTGTAAAAAATATCAACCCCTAACTTGATGGACGTCAGTGAAAAACTGTGCCCAACATTTTAAAATATATCGAAATTGATACGACATCGATGCTCTAAAATAAAAGTATTGAATATCGATATATGGCGATGAAAATATGGACGATATATATATGTCGATATTTTTTTGTTATTATATCGCTATTTCGATATATCGATGTTTTTGTCAAGCCTATAGGACCTTTATGCCTATATGTTTCCAGCTGTCAAAATAAAAAATATACATACTAAACCTTTTGGGGTAGCTATACTATATATATATTATGTTCTGTATACTAAAAAAAGCTCCCAATAGCTATCTGTTCTATCTCAATTTTAAGTTTGTGTCGGAATATAATTAATATTTTATTAATTTGAAATTCTATCACAAAACCTTAAATCTGTATTGCTCAAACATTTGCATGATATAGATAAACGTGCTAGAATTTATTTCAGTCTAGAATTTTATCAAAGACGAAAAGAAGCCATATGTTTTAGATTTCAGATAAGATTTGTGGGATTACTCAGAGACGAGTTGATTAGTCAGAGTATATTTATTAATTAGCTCATATAAGAGCCACTATGTGGACATTATAAGGTGCGGTTTCGATCTGTTATTATGGTATACTCATCTTACTCGAGCTTGTTCGATTTCGACGACTACGAGAACGACGATTTTGAGAGTAACGAGGTGAGTCATAGTTTTGTAAACCTTAATACTGAATCGGATTTAACGCGCTCCTACGTTCAGTGCCGTATGTAAAGCAAAGCCATCATCAATCGTATTCACAGTCAGAAGTGTCATTTGGCCTGCTTTATTCTGACCTTGTCTGTTGTGTCCTGCGTTAGGCTTCTTTGTTAAATATTTCATCCTTTGACTCAAAAGAAAAGGTAAATAAGCTTTGTATGTTTTCTATTCATTATAACTTGTTTTGAAGTTGTTTTTAGATTAAATTATCCTAAAAATGTGCTCTGTTAAATTAGAATTTTGATATAACACTAGCTTGTGCAAAAAATGTGTTTTACATTCTTGCCCATTATTTACAATACATGGTTCTGGAGTATGATACCAATTATTTTAATAAAGTATCTTCTCATTTTTGACTCATCTCTTCTCTCTTTTTCATCTCAAATATGGAAAGAGACCGGATATGCCTTTCAGTGGACACGAGGCAATATGGATCAATTTAAAAATGTATGACCTAAAAGATGTAAAATTTTTTATTTCTTCATTACCATCATCGTCATTACAGTCCCACATAAGTCCACTGCTGAACATAGGCTTCCCCCAAGGAATTCCACAAAGCACGGTCCTGATCTACCAATGCCCATAATCTTCCTGCATCTCTTAACAGTTACGAGCTTGCCATTTAAAAACCCCTTTTCCCCATTGGTTGTCAATATATTTATAAATCATCAAATCAACATAAAAATTAATATTGTATAGTAATAAAATAGGGTGAAAGATAAGCCTTTTATTTATTAGACCCTTTTTACTGGAAACATGACATTCCATTATAGTCCTCACGGGTGACAATGCATCTGCATTTTGATTTGTAATCGAGGATAGGTGTTGATGTCTATGGATCACAGCAACCACTTACCATCAAGTGGACTGTGTGTTCGTTTGTCACCCTATCCTATAAAAAAAAATTAGGTTGTTACTTGTACATTACCCTCGATAAGAATCAAAATAAAAATGTGTTGTCAACTCTAAGGACTAAGATGGAATGCCTCACTTCTGGTAAAAAGGGTCTCCAATTCTCTACACTAACCACATGAAGTAAGCAGCATTGAGCTGCTATTTTTTTATTATTATTCCCTTGTTTCACAATGGTATGCTTACTGTAGTAAGCATGCCATTACATTAGCTTATACTATCGTATATGGTATGCTTACTTATGGTATACGGTATGCATATTGTAGTAAGCATACCATTAGGTGTGTAACTTGTAAGTTTGACACCTTGGTTTGACTAGGAATAACTTTAATATAGTGAAGTCTTGGACTTCTGTAACATTACTCGACTTCTGTAACATTATGTATTGAGTAATCTGATACCAAAAGGTCAGTCAGCACAATTTGTGATCAATGTGTTGTTGTAAAATTATGGCTACTTGCAAATATCATGTTTAGGAGTAATTGAATATTAAAAGCTTAGTCAATATAATTTGGGATCAACAGGTTGTTATGATATTACAGTGTAACTACCTACCTCTTTATTTAAATCAAATGTATTAAAAAACATTCAACTTCATATAATGATATTAGGGGTTGGCTATAGACATCCGGTACTTGATTTTGATAATGTTTTTAGTCTAGGAGGCTTGTTGGGTTAAGTTTGAACATTGTTTTTAGATGTCAGAAATGTGTTTTGAATTAATTACGATAAAAACAAATTTCACTAAAAATTGTGTAATAATGAAACACAAATATGTCAATTTGTTCTCATATTATGAAGTAGATGTCTGGTACTTGATTTTTAATTTTGTTTTCAATTTAGGAGGATTGTCAGGGTTAAGCTCGAACCATTTACACTGTTTTTGGATTTCGGAAATGCCTATTGAATTAATTACAATAAAAATAATTTTCACCATAAATTGCATATAACGAAACGCAAATTTGTCAAATTGTTTTTTTAATACAAACACACACATAAATCAAAAGTTAATCACTCGAACCCAGACAATCCATTTGTGGCTGGAGACGGGACTTATATACAACAAATTGAGTTGCAGTGGAGAGCAGTCAAGAGGTTTTTCAGAAAACTAAATTATAACAATTCACATTACATTATTTCATTTACCACCATCATAGCAGAGTTTAAGGCAACCAGACTTTATAGATAAGATTGGTTGATTTGGTTCTAAAACCGAATTAGTACAACCAAACTCCACATAGTCTTGTCTGCCCCACCCCTAGTGTTTTTGTAAAGTTGTAGGCACGGAAGGTGAGCAGCCCCCGCCCGCTGTAGCAAATTGGAGGCATCTAAGTGAGTCGTAGCGGCTAAGGCTGGGCTTCCCATGACCCTCCCCCCTACCCCTCCCAACACCGTAGGGCCGTTGCAGAAGTAACTTTGTGTCCAATATTCCTGTATAAAAAAGTGAGGTTATAATTTTACAAAAAAATTGTTACTCATAAACTATACATTTCTGCAACGGTGGAAGGATAGGGGGGCCTTCCCATGAATCCCCCCTCCCCTCCCCCTCCCCCTCTCCCACCAAACACTGTACGCGAGTACCGGACGTCTATAGCTAAAAATATATATATATATATATATATATACAAACAAGGATAAGAATTTTAAAAAATCTTTTAGTTTTTTGTAATTGATAAGTCTAAGGGCGATTGTCTACCGCCTCTGTGTCAGCAGGACTTCAACGAAAACGAGATGACGGCGCCGAAGTCACTATAGCCGCATGTCCATCTCAAGTCCGTCGCCTGAGCGCCGTCATCCCGGCCGCCGAAGTTTTGAGTAGATCGGCGCCACTGCTAGAACTCGACCCGTGATTTTGATGGGCCGATGTACCGGCACGGCAATACAAAACACGTTTAAACTTGACCATCCACATCAGCGCCATTGGCCATGACGTCGCACCGTGCCGAGTTTTGTTTTCAATAGTGTAACAAAAGGGGCCAAGAAATTTAACGCACGGCACGACAATTACAACAAACTGACTGACAGAACTTGAGAATGTCGCGATGGACAAACGAGCGTCGTCACGTCAATTTGATCTCGGCCAGAAATAATGTGGTTCTCGTTGACATCCCGGTGACGGTGGCAGTGGACAATTGCCCTAGATCTTGATCAACAGTTCTTGTTATTATAATGATTTCTTATATTTATGCGAACACTACGAGGGGTGATATGAGTAATGATAATTGCTTATTTCCAGTGCACATAAAAATCCAAAAAAAATTGTTTTTGTTTGCTTATGTAGCCACTAGATCAGCATAAAATCAAAATACACCAGCATAAATAGTAATCATATAAATAGGCTAAGACTCACTGGAGGTAGCGTTGCCAGGCATCCGGATAAAGCCGGACACAGTAAGGCTTTTTGGTTGCGTGTCTGGCGAAATTAGACGGTGTCAGGCCTGACCATCAGGCATATAGCTGAAGTCACAGGGATCTCATATAGCAGTGTTCAAAGAATCCTTGTGAACAAATTGCATATTAAAAAGGTCTCTGTTATGTTAATCGACGTGAAAAAGAAAAGAAATGAGTCTACATTTCGAGGGTGAATCTCGTAAGGTTACAAGCAGATCAGGGACATTTTTCGTTTCGTTTCTTGAGCATGTACGAGACCTGGAGCCACCATGAAACCAAGAAACAAGCCGCTTCACCGATGCCTTTGAAGAAATTCAAAGTATCAAGTTCGGCGGGAATGTTATGGCGTTCGTTTTTTGAGAAAAAAAACCACTATTTCGGACTCTTACTACGCAGGCTAATAAGTAAAAAGATTGCGGGAGACTCTTAAGGAAAAAAGTCGATGGCAAACTGCGAGCTGGAGTGCTGTTTCACCAAGATGACGCTCCAGCTCACAAAGTTGCAGTTGCGATGGCTGCCATTCAAGAAACGGGATTTGAACACCTCGAAAACCATCCTATTCGCCAGATCTAGCTCCCAGTGACTTCAGACTTTCAGTAGCTCAAGGGAATCCTTCGAGGCAAGAGATTTGCAGACGATGGCAGAATGATAGACGCTGTTAAGGCTTTTTTGGAGCGTCGAGATATTTTTTTTTTTTACTAAGGGAATTTGGGGTTTAGAAAAAAGATTGACTAAATGCATTCACTTGTTAGGAGACTATGTAGAAAAATAAATTAGTTTTTAACTATAATCACCGTGTTCAAAATTAATTATCATTAGTTTTGGATCACCCCTCGTACACATTGAATAAAACTACCTTTACAGATTCCGGAGGACTGAGGTGTTTGACGTCCCGATGTCATCATTAGCCTGGCTACCTTCAGCTTTTGAATATTAATTTTTGGTCCGATTTACGCAGAACGAGCTCACAGTATCGGTATTCTTTTACTCCAGAAATGTCGGGAATTTAAAAATAAGTTACATTTAATTGTTTTCTTGCGCCTGAAATGCAGGGAATTTCAAATTAATTTAAACTGTTCTTTTGCGCCCGAAGTGTCGAGAAATTAAAAATAAGTTAAATTAAATAGTTCTTTTGGTTCGACAAATTAAAAATAAGTTATATTAAACGCGATAAAATTCTTAAAATTAGTTATATTCAATGTTCTTCTTGTTCTTTGTCGGTTTGTTACCGTCTGCGGGCCTCTTCCGGTTACAGGATTTCCCTCCGTTGTCACCATAGATATATTAATATTTCTATGGTTGTCACGCTTGGCGGGCGAAACTCGCGTCGTGCTCTAGGTATTTTACTTCTGACGTATAGAATGTATAAACTAGATCAAAAATCTACTTGTGGAGGTTTATGACAAAAGATAAATATTGATAATTAATTTGATAAAGGAAACATCATATGAGTTTCATTATGTAGGTAATGATTTCTTAAATTTACGCGAAAACACTACACATTGAAAAAACCACTTATACGGATTTTATCGCGTTTAGTTAACTCATTCTTAGCTTATTTGACGTTTCGGATGCTTTACAGCACCCATGGTCACGGGGGCGGACTGAGATGTTTGAAGTCCCAATGTCATAGTTCGACTACCTTAATAGATAAGATCGGACCAAAAATTAATATTCAAAAACTGAAGGTAGCCGGGCTAACTGTGACCTTGGGACGTCAAACATCTTAGTCCCCTCCTTGACCATGGGTGCTGTAAAGCGACCGAAACGTCGGCAATTAAAAATAAGTTAAAATAAGTTAATTAAACGCAATAAAATCCGTATAAGTGGTTTTATTGAAAGTTTTGATTATATCTTTATATCTATACATACAAATAAATAAAACTGAAGTGTCTATCTGTGATCATGGAATAATTGCTTTATATTATACTCAGGGGGCTATTTAAGACATAAATAACCATTTTTTTTGTCTATCTGTCCGCCCGGGCTAAACTTCGTAATGGATGAATCAATTGTGGTGAAAATTTACGAATAGATAAGAGAGCAATGCCGGGGATCTAGGCTATGTTTTATCCGAAAAACTTGAAAAGATTGTTTTTGGAAAAAAACGGAAGTAAACGGTTATTGAATATTTTAAGTCTAAATATTGCTTCATTGATAGATCCAGGCAAAGCCGGGGCGTATCACTAGTACGTAATAAGGGACTGTTGGTAATCGTGTTGCTTCTGAACGACTTGACCATCATCATTCATCATCATCATTACTGCCCTTCTCAAGTCCACTGCTGAACATAGGCCTCCCCCAAGGAATGCCACAAAGCATGGTCCTGAGCCCGGATCCATCGACTTTCTGCATGTCTTACCAGATCGTCATTCCATCTAGTGGGGGGTCGCACTTCACTACGCCTGCCGGTACGTGGCCGCCACTCGAGAACCTTTTTTCACCATCGTTTGTCGGTTCTTCGAGTTATATGGCTGGCCCATTGCCACTTCGGTTTACTGATCAGTAGAACCAGAGTAACCGACATAGCCCAACGGATCAGTAAACTGAAGTGCATTTGGCCATGTAGCTCGAAGAACCGATCGATATCGATGGGGAACTAAGGTTTTCGAGTTGCAGCCTTGTACCGGTAAGCGAAGTTTGGAGCTGTCTCCAGCTACAGTAATGACCTGGTAAGTGATGCATAAAGTCGCCATGAAAGCACGTCCCTAAGCCCTTACTGCCCCCAGCACCTTCGCAGTGCTATCACGGTGTCTCGGGAAAACTTCCGAACCATCGTCCTCTTTGGAGACCACCCACAAAAACCACTACTATTAATGTTAATTGCGTTTAAATTACTCTGAAACAGAAATAGAAACTTTTTTATTCAATATAGATTATAAAAATACTTATTGAAAGTCACTTTTTTCCTTTACCACTGGTTCGCAACAAAAACCTCTGCCCTGGGAAGAACCAGCAAGAAACCCAGCGGGACAATTTTTTTCCCAATAATAGCTTACAATCATGTTTACAATTAACAATACAAGACAAATTAGAAATAGCTTGGTAGCGATCACCCTTCCCAGGGGTTATTATCATCCATAAATTCCTTAATATTATAATAACCCTTTTTATACAAACTTAGTTTAATAAAGATTTTGAACATTGTGTGTGTCTTGTGTACTCTCCCCACATCCTAGACTATACTGTGATTGTTTTTTCAGGGGTACCCTAAACACAAGGGTCCCGTCATGGGTATGATAATCACGTTAACTGCGGTGGGGGTGATATTGGTGATCGCAATCTGCATAGCGTGCTGCTGCCGGGGACGTTACCGCGGGCGGGTGCTATCGCGTGAGTAACCAACCTTATACTTTTTAACCTGGTACCTTTTAACCAACTTTTTTTAACCTAATACTTTTTATAATTTATACTTGTGATAACATCACTTGGTGAAAGTCGAGCTTTATTTTTGTGATCTAGATAAACACTTGTACTACTTTCACAATATTTATTTTATAAGATATTTATAAGAACTGCCGGTTTCGCCTAACGGCATCATCAGTGGTACATAAGAATGATATAAGAACGGTAATACTTTTAATTTTAACCTAATACTTTTTAACCAAATACTTTCTATTTATAAAGGCAATGGAATTTTACGTGGTATAGCCATGTTACAACACACAATGCACACACCACGTAACAGTGCTGCTGTGATGATTTAATGGTAACGAGGCATTTCATCTTAATCCTCAGGGGTGACAACGCATCTATATTTTGATTCGTAATCGAGGATACAAGTATATGTCTACGGGTCACAGTATCCACTTACCATCAGGTGGACTGTGTTCGGTTATAACCCGTTTGTATTAAAAAAAATCTGTTTTCACCCATATCGAACGTCTAAATATTCTCAATTTCATGATTATGACTTAGCGTTCTCTATGAAATCATCACAATTATTGGTCAATAGGTACGTGTTATTTTTTTAAACTATATGTTATAATTCCTACACTACACTACTAGTCGACGAAGCTTTATTGCATGACTACCTCGTTGGCCTAGCGAATGTAAGTGTGACGTCTGATCATGAGATCCTGGTTCGAATTCCGGGTGGGGCCAAAAGATATGAGCTATGGGGTTTTTATGCCAAGACAATCTCAGTAGGAGCCCGGAATCAGGAAGTTAGCAGTGTTTCACTGTAAAGCACGTAAAGCCTGATTCTCCGGTCGTGTTGGATTGCCGTCAAATCTGATTATGAGAGTGAGGAAAAAGAGAATTGTGCTTGCGCATACACTCGGGCTATATAATCGTATAACGCTTAGATGGCTAGTCTCCGTTGAAATTTGTCGCTGAGACCGTAATTCGGTCTCGGCGGCCAGTCTCAATAATCAGGCAGAAAAACATCTACGTTGCATGTTCTACGTCGAATTTACAATCGCCATAAAACGGATAACAAGACATTATGATCAATTTTATTATCTGAGAAAAGATCGTTGAAGCAGCATCTTATTGAATAGCTTTATTTAATTTAACATGCTATCAGGGTCACTTTAATTTCAATGGCTCACTTCCTCTTCCGATCAAGGCCAGTTAAACTTGTTAAACCTGAGATTAATGTTTTGTATAAAAGTTAGCGACGATCGACAACCAGAAAAACAAAAAATGGTCTAGGTTTCTTTTTTAATATAGTTGCAGCATAGCATGGCTCTACGACTAGAAATCTTTAAACATCGCGGTACATTGATTCGAATCCTGGCCACGTTTATAAGTTGGATGTTAAGCTTTTTCTTTCCATTGCTGTTTTGTATAATGCGTCGATGTACATATATTGTACTTTTTTATCGCAGCTCCCCCCGCGGCGACCCCAGGCCCCGCGCCTTATCCACAACAGCAGTACACGCCTTACCCAGGTAATGACTTTATTCGTTGCACAAAAGTGTACAGAGGGCAGACTTAACATCTTAAGGTTAACATATTTTTTTAAGTTTTATAGTTAACAAACCAAAATTTTGGTATATGATTTTTGACTATATGATCTTGGATTGCATAAAAGGAAAACACGATATGTAATTTTCTCGATAGAAAAAAATTGCAAAGTAGGTGCTAATTATTTACATTTCTCGATGACACCTCAATATTCTTACGAATAATTTCATGGAATAATTTTTAAAGTATAGTAAATAATCATATCTAAGTTCTCATAAACCAGTTTTTTAATCCATAACGAAGTTTTGTTAAAATAAATAAAAATGTTGTTTGGCGCTTACTTAGTTTTTTCCCGTGCGCTTGCTCGGTATGGCTATCTCATAATTTGCAGTACTATGAACTCACTGCATCACTTTCACTTTGACACTCCCGCAGTCATCCGTCAGCTTCACCGACAAAGGAATAAGCCACGCCCCCAAAACTTCGATTCATTTTCAAGGTATCCTCTTAAGATGTTCTCTGCCAGTCAACCTTTTCCCGATTCATATATGCAAGAAACGTTTCGTTCTCCGTAACGATCCGTTTTATAACATACGACCTCCATATAAAACTGTTTATATAGAAATGAGAATATCCGCAGTAGAACCCGAGTGACCGACATAGCCCAACGGATCAGTAAACTGAAGTGGTAATGGGCCAGCCATATATAGCTCTAAGAACCGAAGATTGATGATGAAAAAAGGTTCTCGAGTGGCAGCATCGTACCGGTGGGCGAAGTTTAGGGCGACTTAGATAAAGTGACGACTAGACTAGACATGCAGGGAGTCGATGGATGCAGGTGGCTCAGGACCGTGCTTTGTGGCATTCCTTCGGGGAGGCCTATGTTCAACAGTGGACTTGTGAAGGGCGGTAATGATGATAATGACATTATTTTCATTTTTACGTAATATTAACGCATCCAACAATCGCCACCTTATCAGCAGAACGACTGGCAGATAACTTTGTGGGATTAGCCGTCATGGTTGACTGGCGAATTGGCGGCCGCGATACTAGAAGTCTTACGTTCGACCCTGTCCCTTCGTCACAGTGCGGGATTACAACGCCTTAAGAAAAATCGAATACGTTTAAGAGAAAATTAAGAGTTATATTTTTTGTTACTACTTCGCTTCCCGGCTACTATTACTTCGTTCTGTAAGCTGGCGGTCCACCACTGTGCGATTTACTAGGGAGTTTTCTTCTTCGCGCAACTTACGTGTGGAATCGACTACCACAAGCGATTTTTCCGGACTGATACGATTTAAGGACTTCAAGAAAAGAGCCTACACTTTTTTAAAAGATCGGCAACGCATCTGCAATTCCCTTGGTGTTGCAGTTGTTTATAGACGCTGATAGTCACGTTCCATAAGGTGAGCCGCATGCTCGTTTGACCCCTCTTTTATATACAAAAGTTATTAGTATTTGCCTAAAAATAGTAGCTGTCTTAAATGAAAATGCAACTGCGTGGAATACTTATTTTATAGAATAAGGGTGACAAGCGAGCACACAGTCCACCTGATGGTAAGTGGATGCTGTGGCTCATAGACATCCACATTTATCCTCGATTAAGAATCAAAACGCAGATGCAGATGCGATTTCACCGTTGAGGATTAAGGTGGAATGCCTCGTTTCCAGTAAAAAAGGGTCTCCGGATCTCTACACTCACCACACGAATCACAGCACCATTAAGCTGCAATTTTACGCCTGGTATTCTGTGAGAGCGTGGTCCTCCCCGGTCGAGCCGACCCATTCGTGCTACATCCACAATACAGCTGCAACGTGATTTTATGACGTTTAAATATTTACCGCGACCACACACGGATCTATACGCGGTCCACAACTGTAACACACTTTTTGTTCTGAACAGGCGATCTTGCAGTACTCGAGTACATAAAAGTCTTGGTGTTTAACATATCCTTAATATAACTATATTATTTTACATCTTTCTTTATTAAAACAAAATAATAATTACAGTCCAAGTAGTGACCACATATCCGGTCGCTTCACCGGCGCCATATCAGCATACGGCGGCACCGTATCCGGCGTCCACGTCACCGTATCCGGCCGCCGCACCGTATCCGACCGCTTATCCGAATGCCGGGCCTCCGTATCCGATGACCGGCGCCCCGTATCCGACAGCAGGGGCCCCGTATCCGACGCATCTACCTCATCCCAGCGCTCCGAGCGCGCCTGAAGCATACGGTATGTGATATTTCTATTACTATTACTATTATTATTAAAGATGTTAAAAATTTATTAGCTATTGCCCAAATACTCAAACGCTACCCAATAGGGTATTTTACACCATGTAAAAAAACATCAAAATATATATTTATGATAGATTTTGTAAAAAGTAAACGAGAAGTATTGATTTTTATATTATATAAAATTGCATTATAAATTTTATATTTCAATTTTAAGAATTTTTTTTCGTCTGTGCCTCAAATCTCCAAAACGCTGTCTGCCATATTAGATACTGTCGTGACGTCACTGATGCCGCCTAAGGGTATTAGTGTTCTGTGTCACTGATTAAGAGAACTAGCTAATGTGCTGTGTTATTTCGAAAGTTTTCAAGTTATCAGTACGATTATTGAGTTTTATTCCAAATTTTATTGAAAAGGCATCATGGAAGACGAATTCGTAAAAGCAGAAAGTACTAATCTACCAAGGATAAATAAATTGATGGTGGCAAAATTATTTACATGAAAATAAAACATCAATTTAAGTACCTATTACCAACTTTTGTTTATACAAAAACACAATACCAGGTCAGCGTGTATTTTGATAAAACAAGGTTTAGTAGCTATCGCAGTTTAGCTTATCTATAATTACAATCATTAGCAATGATTAGTTTAATTACTATGTTAACGTAATTTATAACAAAATTTGACTCGCGATACTCTTCACCTCATGGTGTTTTGTTTTGTATAAACGGTAATAAAATATAAGTCATAATTACATCAAAATGAACTTCACAGAAAAATAGTCTAGTTATTGTAGACAATGTATTCGGGTATCTTCTTTGCCACTTTTAACCAAATATTTCTTATATATAAATCAGTTAGCATTTGAATCCATAAATTTCCCGGCGTTTTTATGCTAGTATTTTTGCATTCAGGCACAACACAACAATGATATGGACGATAACTCATTATTAAACATTAAAAAGTATCTTATTCCTTTGCAAAATCGGCAAAATTCTGGCACAGTGACGTCACGAGTAAATCGGCATGACGGTTTGCGTTTTTACCCGAAAATTTAAAAGGATGGATTAAAAGTAATTTTTATTGCACTATTCGGTTTTAATAATTTTATACAAAAATTATTGTGGTTCATAATCACTCTAGGATTCATTTAAAACACTTTGGAAATGGGTGTAATACCCTATTGTAGGATGTCGATAAGTTTCTTGCTGCCTATATACTACATATAGGTGCCGTATTGTTGCGCGTCATAATTAATGCCTGGTACAAGGCGACCTTAGTTACCACTAGCGCCATCTAGTATCGAGTAGCATAAATAGCAAAATCAAGTATCCTTCTAGAGATTTCCATGCCAGAACTTTCTACACCTAGTCATTCGGGACCGGTATGTACTCGAACATTTTGATGTTTAGGTAGAAGAGGCCCTATATAAGGCTGGTATAGATCGCGACCCGAATCAGTATTGAATTGGCGATACAAGCGAATACTTTGAAGCGATTCAACTGCGAACTAAAGTGATCAGTAGTACAATTAGTGTGCTTTAAGTTGTAATTTTTGGTAATTAAATCGGCAGTTTTTACTGTCACGAACCCCAAGCTCATAACAGTATTTTAATCGGGTGTTGGCACCTCAGTTCACAAAAGTCGGTTGTCGGACCCGATTGAAGCTCGAGCCATGTTTTGGCAGTCTATGCTAGGTTACTATACACGATGGACGTCGACGAATCTCTTGTTGTGATGTATTATTTTAGAAGGAAATAAACATAAAAAACAAACAAAAGAAAAATTTTTGAACACCTCTTTCGTGAACTAGTGTGATAAAATTTTTACGATTCATATTCTTTTAATTTATGTTGGGTGGTAACTCAGCGTGCGAGCCGCCATATAGAGGGTTGCCGGGTGAACAGCGCCATACTCATAGACGAACGAGATTCGACACGATTTTTTTACGAACATAGAGGGCTGGCAAAACACCCGACATTTCTTGTAGCCACCGAAAAAAATACGGTGTCGGATAAGTGTGAACAGGTTTATATAAAATGTTTTGCCACTAGAGTAGCCGATTTTCGGTCAAGTTCGGACAAGTGGAAACGAACTCCAATCAAGTGACACAAACACCACGAGACACAAACGACATCTTAAAATTAAGTAGATATTGAGTATCTGCGTAGACGCTGCGGCAGACCGCTTAGATTGGTAGTAAACCATCGCAGAGTTTATTTCATCTGAGGATGCATCGTTTAGAGGTGAAACACGTGTCGTATTATTGTCGGTGTGTCTTTCTCAGTGTAGCGGTGTTGGGAGTGGTGGTGACGGGGATAGTGCACGCATATGATGAAGGATGATGAGGCCCAAATACATCAACATTTATCTTCAATTAGAACTAACATCAAACCCTTTATCCCGAGTACGTATATACTGTAACTTTACTTTACTTTAGAAACAAAATGCAGATGCGTTATCACCCGTGAGTACTAAGATGGAAATCCTCGTTTCCAGTTAAAAGGGTCTCCAGTTCTCTACACTCACCATACAAAACACAGCAGTGTAAAGCTTCACAAGCATTAATTATAGTATATAAGTAATTAAATACCTGGGTATATGAGTGAATATGAGTCTAAGAGGCGACAGAGGTAAACAAATCAGATGGGCGGCAGCGTTTTCTTAATAAAGACTAAAAATGAAAAAAAAAAAACTGCGTTTGTTAACCCGCTTGCCAAGCGTGGTAACTATGGCAAATATCCCCACTATGATGCAATCAGTAGGGGAGGCCTGTGTTCAGTTGTGGACTTTAAAAGGCTGTGATGATGAAAATAAAGATGATGCAATAATTTGCAATGGATGTGGCGTACTGATAACTAATAAGCCGCGTTGTTTTTTGTATGCGGTTATCGGTAGACGTGAGCCATTAGTAGCCTTGTTTCGAGAATATTTAAAAACTAGGTACTCGCCCCAACTTCTTCTGGACTAGGATCTATTAATGTGGCTTTATTTAGATTTAAGATAATGAAACTCCATTTATTTTATCCATTTTTTTAACTTTAAGGGACTAAATATAGCCTAGATTCATACCAGCGTAAAATAGTAGCTTAATGCTGCTGGTTTCGTGTGGTAAGTCTACGAGAACAGGAGACTGGAAACGAGGCATTCCATCTTAGTCCTCACGTGTGACAACGCATCTGCATTTTGATTCGTAATCGAGGATAACTATGGATGTCTATGGGCCACAGCATCCACTTATTATCAAGTGGACTATGTGCTCGTTTGTCATCCTATCCTATAAAAAAAAGATTCCTCCTTATATTGCTCTATATATGTTCGTATTCATCACAGTCGGTTTAGCCATTCCCAAGTTTAACCCGGACAGTCAGACAAAAATGTTAAAAAGTTATTTTTGTATAATTATTTATGAAATAAGAATATAAGAGGAGTTCCTCGAGCAAGTAGATGAGTTTGTATATTTAGTATGTGTATTCAGCAAGTATGGGAGATATGATGAGGATATAGAACATAGAATACTATAATACATACATAATAGAACGGAGGAGTGGGTGGAGCCCGCGTAGCCACTAAAATGTCACTAAAATGTCACTAACATGTCGATTCACACGTATAGATGTCAACACGAGATGTGTTTTGACGTTACAATCGTTTCCAAATTTCGCATGCAAGTTATTTAGAAAATGACAAATTGCACCCTATTTACAAATAAATATGTATTAAAATTATACCAAAACAAATTATAACAAAAGTCATAATGTGTAAATTTACTCAGTCTGTCAACACAGCGAATCGGATTTGGCGACGCCAATTCTCGTATAAAAAAGTTGACAGCCATACTATTGTGTATTATAGTATTCTATGATATAGAACGACTAGTGAACGCAGGAAATAAAGTAAATGGGGTCATACACTCTGTTGTGGAAAGTCGGAATGTGTCGAAAAAGGCACTCTCATGATGGCAATTGGCACTGATGGCAATTCACAATTAAGTCGCTTAGTGAGCTATGGAAATGACTATTCTCGGGGTTTCTCTGTATGATAAACTTAGAAAGGAGGATATTCGCAGTAGAACCAGAGTGACCGACATAGCCCAACGGATTAGTAAGCTGAAGTGGCAATGGGCCGGCCATATAGCTCGAAGAATCAACAACCGTTGGGGGAAAAAGGTTCTTGAGTGGCAGCCTCGTACCGTTAGGCGTAGTGTAGGGCGACCCCCCGCTAGATGGAGTGATGACCTGGTAAGACATGCAGGAAGTCGATGGCTGCAGGTGGCGTTCTTTGGGGGAGGCATATGTTCAGCAGTGGATATGTGAAGGGTTGTAATGATGATGGTGATGATGATAACAACCTTTTTTAACATAAAATCATTGATTCCATGGCCCCTGAACCTAGTACAACTGTGTTTCAGGAACCAGTTTTTCCCCTTAAAGTTAGCCTAATCAAAAGGTCAATTTCTCTAAAATAATTTAAAGTTATTAGTTAGGTAAACAGCTTCAGAAATATAAATAAGAAAAAAAGTAATTTTAACATTGAATAAAACTTATTTTACGGAGTTTATCGCGTTTAATTTTTACTTTTTAATTCCCGTTATGTACGTGACGTGAATAACATTAGTTTCATTTAATTTTTCGTATGGATCATACTCATACATACAATTTCATAATCCAAGTTTGTCATTAAAATATTATACATAAACACATTTCTAAACAAGAGCATTTACGCATTGTTTATATTCGTCTATGATTAGATAAGGATGACAATAACAAGCACACATTCTGTTGGCATATGTAAAACTTTAGTCAATATAAAGTCTCATAACCTTATAACGGATGTAGTCAAAATAAGTCTATTAATTCTTTCTTTGTAAAACGATAAACTTTGCTTGGCATTCGAATATAGAATTTGGTACAGTACGTACCGACTTCAACGGAAGTCGAAATCCGTGTGTACTGCCTACTGTACGAAATTCTATAATACCATATTCCAACTCAGACCACATGAGGGTAAGAGGATGCTGTGGTCCATAGACATCCTTTTATTATATACCTCTCTATATAATCAAAGTCTACATCTATCCTCGATTAAAAATCAAAATGCAGATACGTTGAATGATTTTTTTTTCGCTTAAATTTAAGAAATCATTATGCAGATGCGTTGTTATGTCTGAGGACTAAAATGAAACGCCCCGTTTCCAGTAAAAAGGGTCTGTAACTCACATTCACCGTACGAAACACGGCAGCATTGAGTTGCTATTTCAAGCTGGTATTCTGTGAGAGCGTGGTCCTACCCTGGTCGTGGCGACCTATTCGTGCTATAACCATAATATACCTTCAGCGTGCACTGTGTGAATTACAAGCACAGTGTAACGTTTAAATTTGCAAATACCTTAAGTAGTGGTGGCGACGATCAAATTCAGGTTGCTCAATTACTATAAAATTAAGTTGCGCGTTTATTGTATTAGGCGAAATACGATAAAGTAATTATTTAACATACAGTTAGTTCCCCACGTGTTTTAAATAACCTTTGAAAAACTCGCTTATCGAGACGCTGATTCCAATGACGTATGAACACCTACTTAATTTTAATCTGGAAGTAGCCGTGGTTAACTATGACATTGGGACGTCGAATACGTCAGTCCTCCCCGTGACCATGGGTGCTGTAAAGTGCTCGAAACGTCAGGAATATAAAAAGTTAATATACTTGATACATTCCGTAGAAACTAGTTTTATTTAAATGTGTAGTGTTCGCGTCAATATAAGAAATCATTACGTACTTTGTTATTGTTTCTACTGTAGAATAGCCTACAATATATACAATATAATGTACTAATAGGCATTCCGTAGAAACTAGTTTTATTTAAATGTGTAGTGTTCGCGTCAATATAAGAAATCATTACGTACTTTGTTATTGTTTCTACTGTAGAATAGCCTACAATATATACAATATAATGTACAATAGGTATTTCATGAAAAATCGTTTTCAAAATTTAAAGATACCTAAATTAAAAAAGCACTGTCCAACATTAATTTAAAGCCAGTGGTTTTTTGATTTGGATATATTTATGTAACTTTATTTATATAAGTCAGCGTATGTACCTAAATGTATTATTTTTTTACCAATTAGGTTGTTTTTGAGTCTCATATAAGTGAATTTTTTTTTGAGATAATAAACTCTTTAAATTTAAACCTATCTTAATATCGTGTGATACTTTATTTAGTCCAATAATAGATATTGCATAAAAGTAATTTTATTGCAGCTATGTATACTTGACGCAGTGGAGCACTACCAATGTATCACATTTTTTTTATTGAATAGGGCTGACAAAGGAGCACACAATCCGCCTGATGGTAAGTGGATGCTATGACCCGTAGACATCTGCATCTATCCTCAATTAAGAATCGAAATGTAAATACGTTGCCACCCATGAGTACTAAGATGGAATGCTTCGTATCCAGTAAAAGGGTCTCCAGTTCTCTACACTCCTCGTCCACAGTAGTATTCTACGCTGGTATTCTGTGAGAGTGTAGGCCTTCACCGGTCAAGCTGACTCATTCGTGTTACAAACATAATGTTACGAGCTTGAGGTTCGTGACAATAAAAATTGCCGATAGAATTACCTAAATTAACACTTTAATTCACTTTACACTAATTAAAGTTAAAAACACTAATAATTAATCACACTGATTAACTTTATTCCGCTCCGAAGCTTCGCTTGTCTCGCCAACTTCAATACTACTCTGATCGCATCTTGCAGCGCCTATTTATATAAATTAGCAGCGAAATATCCAGAATATTCAAGTAAACACGCGCAAGGTACCGAGAGTTCGTATTTCAACTTCAAGAAATTTAGTTCTTCGGTTCGAGACTAGATGGCGCTAGTGCCGTCGACTTGAGTGCGTAACAATAATATAGCTGCAACGTGGCTCTATCGTGTATTAATATATTTATTATGTTTTATTATGGAAAAGAAATAGTATTGAATCTCTAGCAATTGATGTATTCTCTAAATGTATTTAGATTAGATTTATTGTGAAACAATTCAAAATGAAGAAAAATTTAATACTTACAATTTTTTTTTTTGAAAATTGCCCGGCAGAATTCCATTTCGCCATTATCTCTAATATTTTCAATGCAATGTAGAATTTTCTGTATAGGTAGATATCATTTTAATAGTAAAGTAAATAATATTGAATTTCATTGCACATGGAATTTGGTCGTTTCTAAAATAGGTCATGTCATGCGCAATTTCGATTTTCTATTTTTAGTTTATTCATATCTATGTTTTGATGAGCTTTGTCACGAATTTAAAAAAATCAAGGTGAATTTTTAGATCGATTCCCATTATTTCTAACATAATTAAATGTATTAATAATGAATATTATTTTAACAGCTGTTTTTGTTTTTTTTTTCTCCAATTTCCAGTTGATATGATTATTATTAAATTAGTTCTAGGTAGATACATATTAAAATTTAAATTTGCTAGTTTTGTCGTCTCCCTAAACTTGTTTGGTTACCTTCTCAAGTTAATTTACATTTTTATCATTAGAACATATATAACGATATCAATTCAATTACAGACTATATACTACTCTGTGTAAAAAGTATCGGGAATATGTCAATAAAAAAGACCCGCGTAAAAGAGGTCGTTCTAATTTTTTTACTGCATGTTGGTAGCACTGTACTGATTTAGCGCGCAAAGTTTGAGCGGGATCTGTCATTTAATTTGTTTTAAACTACACTTTTTGTTGGTCATAGTTTTGAGTTCTCGGCGATTTTTACAATGGAAAATATTGTTGAACAAAGAGTGTGCCTTAAATTTTGTGTTTCGAATGATATTTCATGTGGTGAATCACTAAAAATGTTGCGAAATACCTACGGCGAATCGTGTATATCGAAAACAAGGGCTTACGAATGGTATAAGGCTTTTAAAGAAGGCCGAGAAGTAGTAGTAGACTTGTCTCGTTCTGGTAGACCTTCAACCGTTACGACCAAAGAAAACATCGACAAAATCAAGAAGCTAGTGCTCGAAAATCGACGTATGAGTCTGAGAGAGTTGGCTAGTGAGGTGAACATATCTTTTAAGTCCGTCCACAACATTCTCATTGACATTTTAGGCATGAAACGCGTCGCCGCTCGACTAGTTCCAAAAGAGCTCAATTTTGTTCAAAGAGCGCAGCGAAAGCATGTCGCTGAAGACATGGTTTCCCGAGCTTCTACGGATCCGACCTTTATGAAACGTATAATAATTGGCGACGAGACATGGGTTTATGAGTACGACATGCAAACAAGCCAACAGTCTTCAGAATGGCGTCTCGAAAACGAGCCGAAACCCAAAAAACCGCGGCAAAGTCGCTCCAAAATCAAGGTGATGCTGACAGTTTTTTTTGACTAACGTGGCGTGGTTCGCTCCGAATTCCTTCCAAAGGGAGAAACAGTGAATAAAGAATATTATTTAGGCGTCATGAAGCGTTTGCGTGAGAGTATCCGCCGAAAACGTCCAGATTTGTGGCAACACAACTCATGGATGCTGCACCATGATAATTCACCATCACACACAGCCATTATAGTGAAAGACTTTTTAGCGAAAAATTCAACAAAAGTTCTCGACCAAGCACCGTATTCACCTGATATGGCTCCGTCTGACTTTTTTTATTTCCCAAGTTAAAATGACCACTTCGAGGAAAACGTTTTGAGTCGATAGAAGCCATAACAAAAAATTCACTGAATGAGCTAAAGGCCATACCGCAAATAGCCTATGAAAAGTGTATGGAAGACTGGGTGAAGCGTTGGAGATGTTGTATTGCAAGCGATGGGGCCTACTTTGAAGGCGATAAAATAAATTTAGATGAATAATTTGTATTTTTGGTTTTATTGACAAATTCCCGATATTTAGTACACAGAAGGTATAACTATTGACGTCATCTACTGCATCCAATTACAATTTCTAGAAGAAAAAACATATTTGACAGGTCATAAAAGTATTTTCCATTGACATGAATGTCTACTTTTCTCAAAGACCTTTATATATTCTCTATGACTTTTCTAATCGTATTTACAAGCTTAGTTAAATTTTCAAGAGGCTTTGTTCGAATGTTGTATTCAAAATGTAGGTTACCGGTTACAGTTACAGTTATTCTAAGGTGTAGCATATTAAAGTCTCTATATAACTGAATATATAATGTCTTATATATATTGGCCATATTAGCCACGCTTGCCATGGGTCGTCAACCGCAGATTATTTTTATTTTTAGTTGTTATAATTCTTATACGCTGCTGCCCATCCCCTGATTTGTTTCCCTCTGTCTTCTCTTACGATAGCCACGGGATGATGTGGGGCAGTGGATAATCTTACACTGCCACTGCACGGAAAGCTACAAGTGATAAAATAAAAAAAATTGTACAACCGACTTCAATATAAATAAAATGAGAACATTATCAATACAGTCGAAGTCAATTAAATACACATTATTAAGGATAACTCAAAAACTACTGGTCAGATCTTAATCAAATTTATATGGAACCACATGAGAAGCATCAGCTTTCAAATAAAAAAAGGATAATCAAAATCAGTTCACCTAGAATAAAATTTTGATAAACACACAAAAAAATACAGTCTAATTGTACCACCTCCTTTTTTTGAAGTCGGTTAAAATGTAGCTTCCAACAACGCAATTTAGGGTTGCCAACTATTCTTAACATATTATCCAAATATATTAGGGATTTACTATACTAATTACTAATTATAAAAAAAATTGTAGGCGACTATTATATGTATATACAGTGTGTAAGTGTAAACACCGTTGTCACTGAAACCATAGGTGGTTGGCTTTAATATAAAAATATTTATCCGATTTTTTTTAAAAAAAAACGCTATTTTCTTTTATAAAATTAAAAAAGTTTCTGTCCGACACCGTCCGTAAATTCATGGATACCCTATGCGCTCGAGTGACGTAATCACTGTAAAGATCACCGCCCGCCCTTGCTACCTACACAACATTTCAATATAAACACAATGGTACACATAAACTATCATGAAACTTTTCCTTCATACTTTCACACTTGCTTAGGACAGATAAAAATTCCTACCCTTTGTGTTGCGTGACGAGTCCAAATTAATGTAAGTTAGATTTAACAACAAAGAAAATTAAACATTAATAATAGTAAATAGTAAATCATTAGGTAGGATTTTTGGCGTATTTACCGTATACCGTACCGCGGCCCTGGAACGCAAAGGGCATTTGAAGCATAAGCTGACCGTTCATTGTACGGAAAGATCATACAAAGCGAGGCCAAGACAAAGGATTTGTACAGCTTGATATGTAGCCTGATTGATTGGTTATTTACACTTACCTATTAAATAAAATCCTCGTAAATGAATTCCATTTTGATCAGCTTTTACATTAATCGTAAAAGCTAGAAGCACAACAGTGTCATTTCTCTAAATACACTAAGAATTCGCCTTTTGAGTTCGGACGTATTACGGAACTTAGTTGCATACACTCGGCGCTTCACTTCTCCCCAAAGATAAAAGTCCAGCGGGGTAAGGTCGGTTCATCGCCCAGGAAACTCCTCAATCAGCATAGTCCTGATTTGCAGCTGAAAATGTGCAGGGGCACCGTCATGTTGGTAGTAGAGGTTTCTCAGTGAACGAAGAGGCACATTTCCACTGCACGTTTATGTAGGACATAATTACAAATTAAATACACTCGCACCAAAACTACAACCTAAAGCGACGTAGAATGTCGGCACTGCGCGGCGCGGTTTTAAATCAAATTAACACGTACATTCCGTACCGACGCAGCGAACACTGACACAGTGACATTGGCCTTGACCGCGAATCGCTGCCGCTACCTACGATATGTTGAGTTTTTTGTTGTGAATTCTGTAGGTATATCCCTACTTGCCTAGGGTGAAATAATTGTAAGAAAAAATTGAGATTTGACTAAAAAAAATATTGTTATTTTTCATTGCAATTACTTTCTATAAGTGAAACCAAACCACTGGTTTCAAGGACAACGGTGTTTACACTAACACCTTGTATATTAGTGTATATATATATATATATATATATATATATATATATATGTTACGAGCTTGAGGTTCGTGACAATAAAAATTGCCGATAAAATTACCTAAATTAACACTTTAATTTACTTTACACAAATTAAAGTTAAAAACACTAATAATCAAACACACTTATTCACTTTATTCCGCTCCGAAGCTTCGCTTGTTTCGCCAAATCAACACTACTCCCATCGCATCTTGCAGCGCCTGTATATTTAAATTAGCAAAGAAATATCCAGAATGTTCAAGTAAACACGCGCAAGGTACCGAGCGTTCGAGTTCGACTAGGCGCTGTGGGTTGTGTGATTTGTGATGTCATTTTCTCAATGCTCCCCTCGCTCTCGTTCCTGACACTAGATGGCGCTAGTTGACTTATTCATGCAACACTGCCCCCTCCTAAGACATGCTCGTCCCGAGCATTATCGGTCCCATAATAACGCGCCAAGCGATCCACATGGACGATCTTAGGAGTCCCTCTTGCGCCTTTCTGTATCCGGTAGGTCACATCGTTGATCCTGGTTACAATCCGGTACGGGCCGTCCCATTTAGCTTGAAGCTTAGGAGATTTCCCTTTGCTGCGGACTGGATTGTGCAACCACACAAGTGAACCTTCGTCGAACCCTTTGTTGTTCATTTTGCGGTCATACCGGGTTTTCATCTTTTCAGACATTTGCTGGCCCGATTGTCTGACGTGCTCATAAACGTCATTCATTTTTTTCCGCAAGTCATTTGCATAATCGGTTATACTGCGTGGAGCATCAGGTGGTATCCCGGTAATCAGGTCTGCAGGCAGGCGTAATTCTCTTCCAAAGTTTGCGAAAGCTGGTGTCACTGTTGTACTTTCGTGAACAGAACTTCGATATGACAACAAAAACGGTTGTATGTGCTTGTCCCAATCTCGTTGCCGATTGTCTACAACTTTTGCTAGGTACCTCTCCAATGTCTGATTAAATCGTTCCACCATTCCATCAGATTGCGGGTGATAAGAAGTCGTTCTTGTTTTATGAGTACCCATAACTCGGCAAGTTTCCTGGAATATTTGAGACTCAAAATTCCTTCCTTGATCGCTGTGAATCTCTAAAGGTACTCCAAAACGACAGAAGACTTCATGAACTAGTTTATCTGCAACTGTTGAAGCTTCTTGATTTGGAATGGCGAAGACTTCTGGCCACTTAGTGAAGTAATCCATCACAACCATGAAATACTTGTTACCGCTTTCACTCTCCGGAAACGGCCCCGCCACGTCAATGTCTATTCTCTCCCATGGTGCACCAACATTGTACAACTTCAATGCACCTCTACTACGAGTCTGAGGTCCCTTTACAGCCGCACAACTTGTACATTTGCGACACCAGTCCTCGACATCGTTTCGACAGTGGACCCAGTAAAAACGTTCTCGAATCTTCAGTAGAGTTCGTTTAACTCCCAGATGGCCTCCTGAACAATCATTATGGTACAGCTGTAGAACATCCGGTACTTTAACTTTAGGGACAACCATTTGCAAATGACAGCTGTCTCCCCGAACGTTTTCCCATTTACGGCACAGAACTCCATCCTGAAGCAGCAAGCTGTCCCACTGGGCCCAATAGCTTTTAGTGTTCGAACTCATCGCTGAGACGTCGCTCCACTTGGGCTTGGAGCACTGGCCTTCATCCATTCCAGGATCGGCTTGATGTCCGGATCTTCCTGCTGTGCACGTTGTAAGCTGTCCTTGCACTCGTTGCTGAGGTGGTCTGCCCTGAGCATCCTCACGGATACCACTTCCTTACTCTCTTGCCTAGTACAATGTTTGCAATCTTCGGGACAAGGTCTTCTTGACAATGCATCTGCGTTGCCATGAGATTTCCCGTTGCGATGTTCGATCTCAAAGTCGTATTCCTGCAATAGTTCAATCCACCTCGCAACTTGTCCTTCTGGATTTTTAAACTGCAATAGCCATTTTAGTGCAGCATGGTCAGTTTGTAAGTGAAATTTTCGCCCCAGAAGATATTTGCTGAAATGCTGAAACGACTTTACCACAGCTAGCAATTCGCGTCTTGTGACACAGTAGTTCCTTTCCGGTTTTGACAACGACTTGCTGAAGTACGCTATCACGACCTCTTGGTCACCATTCCGTTGGGACAACACACCGCCAAGTCCTATATCACTTGCGTCTGTGTCAACTATAAATTCTTTGCTTGCATCAGGGTATACCAAAATAGGTGTTTTGCACAGACGGTCCTTGAGCTCCTGGAATGCGATATTGCAACTTTCATCCCAGCAGAAATGTCGCTTCTCCTCGGTTAGCTTATGCAAAGGTTTGGCTATATCTGCAAAGTTCTTCACAAATCGCCGGTAATAGGAGCACAAACCCAAAAATGCTCTAACCTGCGTCTTGTCTTTTGGAACCGGCCAATCCTTGACAGCGGCGATTTTCTCTGGATCTGTGCGGATACCTTGTTCCGATACTACAAACCCCAAAAAGTTAACTTGCCGTTGGAATAGTGAACATTTCTTCGGGCTCAACTTGAGGTTGGCACTCTGAATCTTCATGAGCACGCGTTCCAGGTTTTGAAGGTGTTCCTCAAACGTACGGCCTACGATGATGATGTCATCCAAGTAGACCAGACAGGCATCGCCAATTAGCCCGGTAAGTACAAGTTCCATCAGCCTTTCAAACGTTGCTGGAGCATTGCACAACCCAAACGGCATTACTTTAAATTGCCACAGACCCTTTCCCGTCGAGAACGCAGTTTTCTCCTTGTCCTTAGGGTCAATTTCAACTTGCCAGTAGCCACTTTTTAGATCCAGCGTGCTAAACCACTTTACTCCTGTAAGCATGTCCAGCGTGTCATCAATTCTTGGCAAGGGATAGCTGTCCTTCTTCGTAACGTCGTTCAGACGGCGGTAGTCAACACAAAACCGCATGCTGCCATCCTTCTTCTTCACCAGCACCACTGGTGAACACCACGGACTAGAGGAAGGTTCAATAACACCATCCTTCACCATTCCTTCAATCATGGTTTCCACTTCTTTTTCACGTGCTACCGGCAATCTTCTTGGCCGCTGACGGATAGGCAATTCTTCTCCTGTGTTTATTTTGTGTTGAACTAAGCCAGTCTTTCCTATGTCAGCATCGTTTGATGAGAATACATCGGCGTACTTGAGTAACAACTTCTTCGCCTTGACCAATTCGTTCGGGGAGAGAACACTCCGACAGTCTTCCAAAAGTGTGGTCACTCTCGTTTCTGCATCCTTGCTGGGGGTCCCACTCGATATATATTGGCACCGACGTAACCAATCCACTTCCTCACAAGTACCAATCAGTGTGCCTTTTTCTATAATCTGGTCCCGGTCGCAAAGGTTCAGCACACGTACTCCTGAGATGTCAGTGGTCCTGACCAAGGTTCGAGCTACTTTCCATGGAAGGTCATTGTTTACCCTTTCCACAAGTACACAACGGTGGGCTTGCCCAGCGTTTCGAGGAAGACTAACCGGAACAATCGTTTCCGATCTCGGCGGAAGAACAATCTTCTTAATGCTGTACACGTTCCCTGGTAACGCACCTTCCATAAAAAGTTCCTCCTGTCCACATTTCAAAACACCTTGCTTAACGTCGATCTCACAACAATTATTCCTCATAAAGTCTAGGCCTAGGATGCAGTCGTCCATTATATCAGCCACGATGACATTATGCAGGTAGATCACGTTGCCTAGCTTCAACTCCATCTCCTTCTCTCCACGGACGGGTATACGCTGACCGGTGGCTGTTACCAAATTAATGCGTTCTCGGTTGTATGCGGAGTCCCCAAGGAACTGACTTATAAGTTGGGAACTAACAACCGTACGAGAGGCTCCAGTGTCTATGGTCAGTTTACACGGCATTCCGTTGACCTCGCCCTTGATGATTAGACTGTTCCCATCATGGGTTTGTGAGATCGAGATCCTTGGGGCTCTTTTAACATCAGCCAGCACCCGCCCCGCAGTTCTGGCTTTTACTCGTTTCCCTGCTGCTGCTGGGCGATGCTGTTGGCCGCACTGCCCTCCTGAGATCGTTCACCTTCCCTTTCTAGGGTTCGCTTAGGGCAGCTGGATCGAAGATGGCCCTTTTCCCCACAGCCATAGCACCTTGGGCTGTATCCATTGTTGCGGTAGCGAACTGTAGCTGCTGCAACCTCCCTGACGCGATGGGAACGATGATCCTGCCGCACGGCTTCCACTTCCAGTGCATGGGCCAAGGCGTCCTTAAGCGTCTCGTGGTGCCCGAGCCTCACAGCAGCTCTGACTTCCAGGTCGCGGATGCCGTCGATGAATGTCTGCACCAGGTTCCCTTCAATGAGCGCAGGTACAGACCGGTATGCTTTTCGCACCAGCTTCTCCACTTCTAGAGCCCACTGCTGCAGGTTTTCGTTGATGCGCTGCACACGATCTTTAAGCTGCGCACGAAAGACGTGTTCCAGGTGAGCGTCGCCATATCTCGCCTCCAATGCCTCAAGGAGTTGCTCATAAGTCACTTCCTCACCGAGAGCTTCCAGAACTGTTAAGGCCTGGTCACGCAGGCCTAGTGTGAGAGCAGTCATGGCCTGATTTTTATTCCAGCCGTTCGCCTTCATAACAGCCTCGAACTGGATTTTGTAGGCTGACCAGGAAGAAGTCCCGTCGAACGGTGGCACTTTGAACCCACGTAGCGAAGGTGTAGTAGCTACTACGGGAGCTGTAGTTCCATCACCCAGTTTGAGGTCGTCCAGCGTTTTATTCACGTTAGCCACCACGTAATCAACCCGATTGTTCACTTGGTCGATTTGGGTTTTAGCTTCCTTGATTTGGGTTTCAGCTTCCGACAGGCGGTTGTCATGTTGAGCAACCTTATCCTTCACCTCCTTTATCTCTTTCCCAAAGGTAGCATGAAGGTCCTTAATGAGGAGCATCTGCTCTTCCGACCGACGGGCCTGTTCCTCCTGTCGGCGGGCCTGCTCCTCTTGTCCGCCCCGCAGCTGCTCTTCCAATTGACGGACCTGTTCCTCCTGTCGGCGAGCCTGTTCCTCCTGTCGGCGAGCCTGTTCCTCCTGTCGGCGAGCCTGTTCCTCCTGTCGGCGAGCCTGTTCCTCCTGTCGGCGTGCCTGCTCCTGCAGAATCACCATCAGAGCACCTAAGTCAGGTGCTGCAGATGTAGGAGCTACCGACGGGCCTTCAGCCGGTGGCTGGCCCTCCGACGTCTGCGGCGTTGCACCACCAAATCTTCGTTGGTCCGTCTCCTGCTGGCGTTGACTTCGGGTACGGACACCCTCGGTTTCCTCCTTAGGTAAAATCGGCATGATTTTATCCCACTTCTGACACCAATTGTTACGAGCTTGAGGTTCGTGACAATAAAAATTGCCGATAAAATTACCTAAATTAACACTTTAATTTACTTTACACAAATTAAAGTTAAAAACACTAATAATTAAACACACTTATTCACTTTATTCCGCTCCGAAGCTTCGCTTGTTTCGCCAAATCAACACTACTCCCATCGCATCTTGCAGCGCCTATATATTTAAATTAGCAAAGAAATATCCAGAATGTTCAAGTAAACACGCGCAAGGTACCGAGCGTTCGAGTTTCGACTAGGCGCTGTGGGTTGAGTGATTAGTGATGTCATTTTCTCAATGCTCCCCTCGCTCTCGTTCCTGACACTAGATGGCGCTAGTTGACTTATTCATGCAACATATATATATATATATATATATATATATAAAAAAACTGTAAACACAAAGCTAGACATTTCCAGTATTCAATGGTCTCGATTTGTATCAATTTCCCGTACAATGAGAGATCCGTATAAACTGGTTTTTAAAATGGTCGTCGTTCGTACAAGCCCGGACACATTCACACATTAGTCAGCCATTACAGGCGCAAACGTCAATACTCACACATAGACCAGACTCAGTTTTGTTTTAGCAGGGAGTTCCGTTCGACTTTTTTTTGTTCGTCCATCATATGCCTAAATACAGCACAAAAAAGTAAAGGTAAATGATTTATTCTGCTTAGGACTAGTAGTAGGAGCAGAATAAATTCTTTATCTATCCAGTTTGTCTGTATTAGTATTGTATTAGAGGATGCGGAAATTAGATAACGTACCTAATTATTTAACATGTACGTACCGTATATAAATGACTACAAATGTATGTTTGTATAGGTACTAATTTGTACCGTAGTACAGGCGGTTGATCAAATAGTCTATATACAGTTTGGTAAATATCAATTTTATTGTAATAAAAAACTTTGCCACATTTTATAAACAATACATAAAACAACCCAGTTGTCGAGAAGATTCCGTTTTCCGAACACAAACACTTTTTAAACTGTCGGAAGTGATTGAAAATTTAGAAAAAATTTAATTATTATCATCTAATACAGTCAATCATCGAGTCTATCTCTCATAGGCAGTTTGCGTGGGAAACTTGAGTCAATAATTTCTGTTGTTCACAACACTAAACCTTTCGCAAGACAAAGCAGCGTCCGATATAAAAAAAAAACAAGACCGTTGTAGTAGGTAAAACAGAATTTAAAATGCAACAGCACATTTGCGTACGCGCAGTCAACAAATTCTATACCTGCTAACAACTCCGAGAGGCCCGAGAGCCGAGCGTCGTTCAACTCCCCCGTCTCACCCCGCCCCAACCCCGCACGACTCGTCCCGCGCTACCTCGCCGCCACTTAACTAACAAGCAAGTGAGAACGCGATAACATTGAACGAAAAATAGTGTGCGGAAATTTCATAAAACTTGTTCCAGGAAATACGCGTTTTTCAGTAAGCCTTACAAGTTTGTAAAATAATTGCTTGTCATTTAGAAATTCGAGTACATTTGCAAGGATTCTATCAAAATATTTTCATTGGTTTTACTATTTATGAGTATATTATGAACGGCCAAAATTCAGGTAATTTTGTGCAAAAAAAGCAGATTTTTGGAGGCTTATACTGAATTTGTTTCTGCAAATTTTGATTATTTGTTTTGATAAAAACCTAGCTATAGTGCACAAGATACCTATTAGTTCAAAAATTTCAAAGATTACAACGCCATAATCACGTACGAGCGTTTGTATGAAAGGTAAGACGGGTTGGCCGCTCTTAATAAAGATTGACGATTGACGTAAGGCCCGGCCCAAAAACCAAAAAAATCCTTTGTTGTAAGTAAAAAAAATTCGGCATCGCTGCATCAAGTCCCTACTGACCTTGGCCTAGAGGCCTTGAGACAAGAATAAAAAATTAAATACTTTGCAACCTTCCGCTAACTAAATACAATGATGTGTCTTACCTGGATTGAAGAGCACCTCCCGCCCTCCCTCAATTGCATGCACTAACTCCGTCACCACTACTCCCGGCACCACTACTCCCGGTACCACTACTTCCAACACCGCTATTCCAGGTATGGCACACCATCGACGACAATACGACACGTGTTTCGCCTCTACACGAGGCATCCTCAGCTGATGACTCTACGGCGACTGACCGCTAAGACTTCTTCTTCCAATCCAAGTAGGTAAGTCTTTGTATTTAGTTAGCGGAAGGTTGCGAAGTATTTAATTTTTATAATAATGGATTTCCGCAAAGTAACGTCTGATTCTATCAATTATCTTGAGACAAGAGGCGGAAAGATACAAGTAGATTGTACACTATTATAAATTATTAATTTGATCGCTATCTTTATATATATATGTTGCGCGGCTAAGTTAACATCTGGCACTAGCGCCATCTAGTGTCGGGTAACAGAGCGAGGAGAGAGCTTTCCAGAAAATGACATCACTAATCTTTCAACCGACAGCGCCATCTGTTGTCGAAACGAAGAACTAAGCTTCTAGAAGCCCGACACTCGAACTTTCGATGCTTAGTCGATTGGCGCGCGTATTTACTTGAATGTTCTGGATTTTTCGGTGCTAAGGTGTATTTATAGGCGCTGCAAGGTGCGATGGAGGAAGTATTGAATTTGGCGAGACAAGCGAAGCTTCGGAGCGGAATAAAGTGAATCAGTGTGATTAATTATTAGTGTTTTAAGTTTAAATTTGTGTAAAGAAAATTAAAGTGTTAATTTACGTAATTTTATCGGCAATTTTTATTGTCACGAACCTCAAGCTCGTAACAATTGGTGTCAGAAGTGGGATAAAATCATGCCGATTTTACCTAAGGAGGAAACGGAGGGTGTCCGTACCCGCAGTCAACGCCAGCAGGAGACGGACCAAAGAAGATTTGGTGGTGCAACGCCGCAGACTTCTGAGGGCCAGCCGCCGGCTGCAGGCCCGTCAGTAGCTCCTACATCTGCAGCACCTGACTTAGGTGCTCTGATGGTGATGCTGCAGGAGCAGGCTCGCCAGCAGGCGGAACAGGCACGCCGATTGGAAGAGCAGCTGCGGGGCGGACAAGAGGAACAGGCTCGTTGGTTGAAAGAGCAGCAGGAGGAACAGGCCCGCCGACAGGAAGACCAGGTTCGTCGTTTGGAGGAGAAGCTGCGGGGCGGACAAGAGGAACAGGCCCGTCAGTTGGAAGAGCAGGTGCTGCTCATGAAGGACCTTCACGCTATCTTCGGGAAGGAGATAAAGGAGGTGAAGGATAGGGTTGCGACGAAATCGCGAAAGCTGAAAACCGAATCGAGAAAGCTGAAACCCGAATCGACCAAGTAAACAATCGGGTTGGCAACGTAATGGCTGACATGAAGAAATCACTGGACGAACTCAAACTTGGAGATGGAACTACAGCTCCCGTATTAGCTACTACACCTTCGCTACGTGGGTTCAAAGTGCCACCGTTCGACGGGACTTCTTCCTGGTCAGCCTACAAAATCCAGTTCGAGGCTGTTATGAAGGCGAACGGCTGGAATAAAAGTCAGGCCATGACTGTTCTCACACTAGGCCTGCGCGACCAGGCCTTAACAGTTCTGGAAGCTCTCGGGGAGGAAGTGACTTATGAGCAACTCCTTGAGGCATTGGAGGCGAGATATGGCGACGCTCACCTGGAACACGTCTTTCGTGCGCAGCTTAAAGATCGCGTGCAGCGCATCAACGAAAACCTGCAGCAGTGGGCTCTAGAGGTGGAGAAGCTGGTGCGGAAAGCATACCGGTCTGTACCTGCGCTCATTGAAGGGAACCTGGTGCAGACATTCATCGACGGCATCCGCGACCTGGAAGTCAGAGCTGCTGTGAGGCTCGGGCACCACGAGACGCTTAAGGACGCCTTGGCCCATGCACTGGAAATGGAAGCCGTGCGGTAGGATCATCGTTCCCACCGCGTCAGGGAGGTTGCAGCAGCTACAGTTCGCGACTGCAACAAGGGATACAACCCTAGGTGCTATGGCTGTGGGGAAAGGGGCCATCTTCGCTTCAGCTGCCCTAAGCGAACTGTAGAAAGGAGAGCTGATCGATCTCGAGAGAGTAGTGCAGTTAACGGCACCGCCTGGCAGTGGCAGGATCATCGTCCCCCCTCGCGCTAGGGAAGTTGCAGCAGTTACGGTTCGCGACCACAATAAAGGATACAGCCCTAGGTGCTATGGCTGTAGGGAAAGGGGCCATCTACGATCCAGCTGCCCTAATCGAACCCTAGAAAGGGAAGGTGAACGATCTCAGAGGGGAAGTGCGGCTATCATCACCGCCCAGCAGCAGTCGAGATACGACTTTACTATCAGACATCGCAGCGGGAAATCTCATGGCAACGCAGATGCATTGTCAAGAAGACCTTGTCCTGAAGATTGCAAACATTGTACTAGGCAAGAGAGTAAGGAAGTGGTATCCGTGAGGATGCTCAGGGCAGACAACCTCAGCAACGAGTGGAAGGACAGCTTACTACATGCACAGCAGGAAGATCCGGACATCAAGCCGATTCTGGAATGGATAAAGGCCAGTGCTCCCAAGCCCAAGTGGAGTGACGTCTCAGCGATGAGTTCGACCACTAAAAGCTATTGGGCCCAGTGGGACAGCTTGCTGATTCAGGATGGAGTCCTGTGCCGTAAATGGGACAATGGTGGAGGAGACAGCTGTCGTTTGCAAATGGTTGTCCCTAAGGCTAAAGTGCCGAATGTTCTACAGCTGTGCCATAATGGTCGTTCAAGAATCCATCTGGGAGTTAAACGAACTCTACTGAAGGTCCGAGAACAGTTTACTGGGTCCATTATCGTGACGATGTCGAGGATTGGTGTCGTACACGTACAAGTTGTGCGGAGGTGACGGGACCTCAGACAAGTAGTAGAGGAGCATCGAAATTGTACAATGTTGGTGCACCATGGGATAGGATAGCCCTTGACATTGCGGAGCCGTTACAGAAAGGCGCCAGAGGGACTCCTAAGATCGTCCATGTGGATCGCCTGGCGCGTTATTATGGGCCGATAATGCTCAGGACGAGCATGTCTTAGGAGGAGGCAGTGTTGCGCGGCTAAGTTGACATCTGGCACTAACGCCATCTAGTGTCGGGTAACAGAGCGAGGAGAGAGCTTTCCAGAAAATGACATCACTAATCTTTCAACCGACAGCGCCATCTGTTGTCGAAACGAAGAACTAAGCTTCTAGAAGCCCGACACTCGAACTTTCGATGCTTAGTCGATTGGCGCGCGTATTTACTTGAATGTTCTGGATTTTTCGGTGCTAAGGTGTATTTATAGGCGCTGCAAGGTGCGATGGAGGAAGTATTGAATTTGGCGAGACAAGCGAAGCTTCGGAGCGGAATAAAGTGAATCAGTGTGATTAATTATTAGTGTTTTAAGTTTAAATTTGTGTAAAGAAAATTAAATTGTTAATTTAGGTAATTTTATCGGCAATTTTTATTGTCACGAACCTCAAGCTCGTAACATATATATAATAATTTTCTGTACGTCTTTGTTATTTAACTTCTAACGGTTGTATCAATTCTAATGAAATGTTTTGTGTGTTTGAGTGAGTCCCTAGATGGTTCAGATTCACGATTGGACCCGGTATTGCATTGGTTGAAATCCAAAAATGGTCCGTGCGAAACTTACGTGATGATACTATAGCTGATATAAATATTATTAGAGTTTTAAAACAAACTTAAACTTAAACAACCCTCCTTTCTTACAGAATAAAGGCAACAAACGAGCATACAGCCCACCTGACGGTAAGTAGATCAGACTCTTATATTAAACATTAAAAATTAATTAGCTAAGATGATGATAGAAACAGAAACCGAAACTTTTTTATTCAATATAGAATATAAACAATACTTATTGAAAGTCACTTTTTTCATTTACCACTAGTTCGCAAAAAATAAATCTCTTCATTGGGAAGAACCCCAGTTTTATACGTGATAGAGCCATGCTGCAATTATATTAGTAGTATAGTTGCAGCACGAATGGGTCGGCTCGACCGGGGAAGGACCACGGACCAGTCTCACAGAATACCGGCGTCAAATAGTAGCTTAATGCTGCTGTTTCGTATGAAGAGTGTAGAGAACCGGAATACCCTTTTTACCGGAAACGAGGCATTCAATCTTAGTCCTCTGGGGTGACAACGCATCTGCATTTTGATTTGTAATAGAGAATAGATGTAGATGTCTATGGGCCACAGCACAGCGGAACTATTTTTTTTTTCAAATAACAGTTTACAATCATGTATGTTACATTTAACAACACAAAACAAATTAGAAATAGCTTAGTAGCGATCACCCTTCCCAGAGGTTATTATCATCCATAAATTCCTTAATATTATAATTACTCTTTTTATACAAACTTAGTTTAATATAGTTTTTGAACTGGTCAAATTTTGAATATTTTCTGGGATTTTGTTGTAAAAGCGTATACATCGCCCCTAGAATGAATTACACTCGGTGGAGTCGAGTATTTACCGAAAGAATATCACTTATTCTTCTATCATCGCCATCACTACCAACACCACTACACTGGGAAACACACCATCGTCGATAGTACGACACGTGTTTCGCCTCTAAATGAGGCGGGCCTTCGGGCGAAGCAAATTAATTTTTACTATTTCCAACCCACCTGCGGAGCGTGGCACATATCTACCTTATGAGGCAATGTGTTAGGGAGGCCTGTGTTCAGGCAGTGGCTTTTGACAGACCGTAAATAATGATTTACGAATAAATCTTGTACGTGGCAGAGCCACGCTGTTATGGCAGATCCAGAATTATTATGGTTGCAGCACGAATGGGTCGGCTCGACCGGGGAAGGACCACGCCTCCACAGAATACCAGCGTAAAATAGCAGCTTAATGTTGCTGTGTTTCGTAAGCTGAATGTAGAGAACCAAAGACCCTTTTCACTGGAAACGAGGCATTTCATCTTAATCCTCAACGGTGACATCGCACCTGCATTTTGATTCTTAATCGAGGATGTCTATGGGCCACCGCATTGACTTACCATCAGTTGGACTGTGTGCTCGTTCATCACCCTTATTCTATAAAAATACCACAATGTATTGAAGTAAAAACTACATTTTGTACTGTTGTGTGTGTAGGCTTCCGTGGCCAGACAGCGCCTGACTGGCACCAGCAAGGTTGGTGACTCGCACACACTAAATTACATTTTATTCAGTTAATGTTACTTATATTTTATGTTTTCTCTCTTTTAGTATTTAATATTACGGATCTATATATAATTGGTTGTTATATGCTAGATGTAAGATAAATGTATGTTTCGCTTCGATTTGGTTTGCCCTCACAACTTGCTATTTTGTGACTAGCTAGATTGTTTTATTTTTTTTTTAATTAAAAAAGAACTTTAATGGAAACTGAATGAGGTATTTAAACATAGAGTCTATACGATTTTAGTCGAGAAAAAAAGAAAAAGTTAACAGATGTACGGGCATAAGAACTTAGGAATTGCAGACATTCGTTTAAAAATCACAACTTAATTTAACATACTTTGTGACACTAGCGTGACTGTTCTATTTTCCTTTACTGTATTATTATTATTTTTTTAAATTTTAATGGATAAAACGAAAAAGTTTACAAATGTTTGGACGTCAGAACTAACACACTTGTTTTCATATTATGAAAACAATAAAATCGTGCTCTATGGAGCTAGAACGGTGAGAAATATTTATATTTGGACTTATCGTACCCATCACTGAGGGCTGATCATTTTATGCTCACTAAGCTACTTGTGTGTGAGGTGAACTAATTAGTTATACAATGTCATTATTATTGAGAAATGCGTTTTAAATAAAAGTTTATTGGTTTCTAGAGTCTGTAAGTATACAAAACAATGCCTCAGTATTATTATTTTTCTACTTTATCATTCATGCTACAAACATAATAAAGCTGAAGCGTGGCTCTACCACGTATAAGATTGCTTGTATTCGTTATAAAAAAAACATGCGTGCAGCTCACACGCGACAGAAGTGAAACCTTCGAATGAAATGAAATATAAAATACAAATACTTTAAATGATTTATTTGATTTAAACTACTATTTCGGCATAAAATATAAGAAAATATAATTTTATGGTAAATAAATGTAACGATCCTTATAATTTATATATCTATTAGACAGATATTATATTATTCTTTTCGATATACCTTATATAGTACTCACTAATTACGAAAAAATTTATATCAATTTCACTTATTACAAAGTTGAGGTTTGGTCGTTCTTCACTGCTTGTTTAATCTATAAGCAGACGACACCTTTGTACCACAGTTCGTACCTTGTTGAACAAAACGCGTAAGCGACGCCGTTTCGGCGGCGTTTACGATTTTTTTCTCGCGAACATTGAGCTATAATCTATAATGCTTCCTATCTCATTTTCTCCCACGTTAAATCTTATGAATTTATATGTCTGTCCCTTTTTACTGTCGCTTTTTCGTTTCATCCAGTTTCAAATCACAACGATGCTAAAGAAGTTTTCATTTCAAAAGTGCTGTTACATTGTCCCGTTAAGATTCTTTCAACGATGTTATCTCCTTTAAACGATTTTATCCGAAGATCTCTTGTCTCTATAATTATCCCCACGTTTTAAGAGCCTATAGTGGAATATAAAGAGACGATTGCAAGATACCCGACGGTGTGACTTTGGTTTCTTGGGATGTAAAGCCCTAGTGTGGGGTGCTCCATGCCTAGACACTTGGCAGATTCTCATCTCAGGGTTGCCTCGGCATCAGAGGCAGCTGGTTTAAGTAAGTGGCGCAAATATGAGTCTCTGAGAAATGACTGCATATTTGTGTTATTTGCTATGGAGACTCTCGGTCCGTGGGGTCCACGTGCGGTTTCAAAGTTTCAGAGGAACTGTATGCGCGACTGATCGTCGCTGCTGGTGATAAGAGAGCTGGTTCTTTTCCCACTCAAAGACTTAGTACGGCGAGAGAACGCAGCCAGTGTTCTTGGCTTGGCGTGGTTCTATACCGCGGGGAGTAGGGTTGCATGATATTTTTTTATGTTTGATTTTGTTATTATAGTTTTAGAACATTTTATATGTTTGAATGTTACGTAAATAAATTAATGTTTGTCTTTTAGTTCATAAATAGTTTCATGTAGTCTGTATTAGTGCATTATTCACAAACTAAGAATTTACAAAGTTTTCAAATGGTGGTTCCAAAAATAGGAAATTAAGTTTCATAGTCCATATACAGCGTGGAACAAAAACCCGTATTTAAACCTATAGAAATAACTACTACAGAAAACACGAACGTAAAAAATTTAATTAAATTATTTTTTTTTGTAAATTGTATGTGGTTTTCAACTGACTTCAAAAAAAGGAGTAGGGTTCTCAATTCGACTGTATTTTTTTTTCGTGTGTCACCTCAGAACTTTTTTCTCGATAAAGGATTTTGATGAAAGCTGGTGATTCTCGTGTGATTCCATATAAATTTGATCAAGATCTGACGTGTAGTTTTTGAGTTTCCTTAACACTGTGTATTTAATTGACTTCGACTATATTGATGATGTTCTCATTTTATTTATATTGAAGTCGGTTGTACAAAATTTTTAATTTTACCGCTTGTAGTACCTCTAATTGACACGCGCTTTGACAATACTATTTCTTCCCATTATAATTATAATTGGCATATAAAAACTTATTTAAATTTAATTTGATTTTTTTGTGGTCATGCTTTCTGAAGTAAGTTTATTTTTATATGTTTGAATACAGAATATCATAACGCATTGAAAGAGAACCACAAGATTTTTGCTACATGTATAACACGACATATAAATATTTGTACAAGGCAGACCATTTCTACCGTCACTCGTGATAAAATTTATTCATTTTCCTGCAAAAATGCATGGAATATTATTAGTAAAGCCATTAAACGTTGTTAGGACATTACTAAAGTTGTTTTACTGTCTTTTACAGCGATGCCGCCGTCCTACGATCAAGCTGTGGGCAAGGGTTAAGGTGAGGTTCTTCGCTATTGTATCCCTGCTAAGTCACAAGAGTTCTGGATCAAAAACTGCATCGGATCTAGGTCACAAATTGGTCTAGTTCTAGACTACAACTAATAAAGTTTTAGACGGCAGACTCAGTCTAACTTAGATTACTCACTAAACAAATTTAAGTATTGCTTGGCGGGTTCTAAGCGAGTTCTAAGCGAGTTTAGGCAACTTTTACTATCAATTTCAAAAATGCAAACGACCGTGGTGAGGTATATGAAATAGTGTAAAGTAGATCTCAGCTTAAAAGGTAGATAATTTACTTTTTTTTATTTTTACTACCAAAGATTTCTTTGTATACTATTGGACCGGAAATGTATACTACAATTAAGAACAAAATCTGGCACTTCCGTTTACGACAGTTATAGTTTTTAGAAATAAACTTCAAAACGCGTTGACAAAGTGCGCACATACTACTTGTTCATTCCAAGAATGCCGTTACCTCCCGCCGCACTCCCTCACTCCGCGCCTCAAGCGTCGCCCTTTAAGTACCGATAGCAGCACCTTCGTAATATCTTACGTATTTGAAATATTTTAAATGTAAAATAAAACTATAAAAATTTTAATTATATTATTTTATAATTGTATCGGACACATTACTATTCACTGTTATTATTTCACTTTACTAAATAAATTATTTTATAATATGCATTTTATCTAGTTGTTTGCTCTCAATTTCTGTGTACAGGACAACAAACTACTTACTTAGTTTTGCTCAATTTGCCAAAAAATAGTCGTTATCATGTTTATGTGATAATATAGATAAACATGGTAACTTTTTTCTCTACGGTACCGTCAGCTGTGATATCATAACGGTCGACGACGGCGCAAACTTGAAATAAACGCGTAGTAAATAAACTCAGAATTAGTATTAGATTGTCGAAAACAACGTTCGCGATTTGCAAAACAAACAACTAGTCTTCTAGGTCGCTCGCAGTCGACTAAACGAGTTACGGAGAATTAACCGTAACTTAGTGCGCAATGTATTAGTACCGTAATGCCCGCCTAGTAGTATACATTGAAGTATTTGTACTCTACATCTTACCTGAAATGAATCTTCCATTCTTACCTAAAATATATAACTGCTCCATTTATTGTTTCTGTGCAATTCAAGTACGGAACTCAATACGTTGACTCAAGTGTAGTTAGGTCTATCAAAAGGTTTACAGTAATCTAGATAAATATATATGAATTAGCAAAGTCTAACAGTTAGTTGCTACTATTAATAATAAAGTCAGGTCGCGGAGACTAGATAAAGAATGTAAATAAACTTTGGGGGTGGGGGGTGGAAAAAGAAGTCCCAAAACAGTAGCCCATATTTAAGCGCACCTCCGCCAACTGTTTTCAATACTATGTAATTTATTTTTATTTATTTATCATGAAGTAACAAATAACATCATAAGATAAAGCAAAAAGCATAGAAATTACCACCTCACTATAAAATTACTTACATATGTGAGTAAAGAGCTTCTACAAATCTATATTTAAATGAGGTAGACAGTAAACAATTTCAATTTTGAATAATAGTGCTACAAAAAAGTTAATGTTCTACCCTTCGTAGTAATTACACTATATGACAATACTAATTAAAGACGGCTAATAAGAGTAAAGTATTTGAGAAGTTAGTTTTGAATAAGTGTTTAATACTTTCTATAGCATTAACTTAATACATAAAACAATGTCTCAGTGGTTTGCTCTTTGATTTGTTGCTCATTTCTTACAATATGAAAATATTGTAAATATGACCAACAAACTTGTAGGATTTTCTACTTGTAGGAATATTCTTAGTTTGTCTTATTCATTTATAGTCTAATTAATATGAAATATAACTAACATTACAGAAAGAAACATTATCTCTTACATTTTCTTAAGAAATTAACACCGTAGCCATGTAATTTGTCAATTATTTCACCTCGTTTGTAAGTAGAGCTTGTCTAAACTGAAATGACGCGCCCCACTACTTAATTAGTTGATTTCGATGTGTGAGTGTAAATATTAATAACGACGCTTCATCTGTGTTTGAGCGTCGACTGCTCCGCGAACTATGATCTGTATGCCTACGTGACGGTCGACTAGTCGCGTGATAAATCCGACAACGCTCTCCTTAGGGAGCAGCGTTGGGGCATTGTATGAAACAAAACGTCCGCTCTCTGCCATAGACTAATATATAATACTGGAGATAGACTGGCAACCAGCGTGACCAGATTTCATATGACGAATCTACTGCTTGTGGAGGTTAAAATCTACTGAATTCTACCAAAACAGAACGAGAAAATACTAAAAATCTATTTATTTTTTGCTGTCGTGTTACAACGTAAAAACATGATTTTTTTTTAGATTAAACGATAAAATAATAAAATAACAAACAACCATTAATTAAAGAAACTAACGTTTTTTTAAACTTAAATTCTAAATAAAAATATAATTTAAAAAAAAAGAATAAAATGAAACTTAAAGTTAAGATTCTTCATCATTTTTTTGTTGGGTTACATTGTCATAAAGCTGTTTTGAGTCCATTAACTTGATCATACTTCTGTCAGGATTCCTATCAGAGTTCGAAATTCACCATACACCGCTTTTTGGGGATCGATGAATGACAAATCCTGCAAAAAATTATCTTGTACAGGGCAGTCTTTGCAGAAATTGGTTACTCAGCTCGATCAAAAATGATTGACATCTGTTAAGGAATTCCTCAATTTTAGATCTCATTCGGATATCATCTTTTAACGATTCCAATGTCATCGCTACGTTTGTGCCCAGGTACATGTTTTGTATAGGAAGGAAATGCATTCTTGAACTTGGATCTATTGACTGAAGTGGAGTAGTTTTTATATAATTTATCTTCATAAAACAACTCAAAATTGAACTCATCATGTTTTGTATGTCTGTTCCAATTTTATGAATAAGTGTCTGATCACTTTGAAAAATAACGTTAAATTTTGTAGTTATGGGTAATATAAAATCTAAAAAGTAAAGATAAAGTTTTGTCTCATCGCTGTTAAGGTGATCAAATATAAATTGACAAGTAGCATTGGCATTCTTATTCCCTAAAAACTCATTTTGAAAAAAAAAAGTTTTAATGCTGACCACTGCTCTATAATTCGGTGAATGCATTGATGTAGAGAAAGCCACCTGATATCATAATGACGAAGCATATGGTGAGTTGGAGTGTCAGTAAAATTTTGAAATTCCACAAAGTCTCTTTGTCGTTGGCTACTGTGAGAGAAGTATGAAAAAACATCTTTGACAAACAACTCTATAGAACGAGGTAATTTTTTGCATGCATAACTCACTGAAAGGTTTGTTGAGTGGCAAATACATTTGAAAAAAATGCAGTTTGGGTTAACTTCCCTAATTTTAGATACCACGCTACTCCTTTCGCCGAACATTACATTCGTGGTATCAGCAGCGAACCCTATTAAATTGGCTATAATAAGGTTTTTTTCAGATAAGGCACATGTTAAACTATCAAACAAATCTTGCGCAGTATCACCTTTTAAGTCCACCGTACACAAAAATTTTGTTTGTGGAGATTGCAATTTTTCAGAGTAGTACTTTACTGCTACTGCAAGTACCTTGGTAGTACTGACATCTGTGCTCTCGTCGATAATGAGCGAAAATACTGGGCTTCTCTCAGTTTCATTTTCTGGTCTTGGACGTAATTCTGCAAGCATTTTTTCCTCGAAGTTATTGCCTAAGACGTTGTAGGCAATTGCGGCAGATTTAGTTCTTCTACAGGAAAAACGTTTTGCGATTTCGGAGTCGTGAAATGCCCTTGAAATAACTTCGCTTACATGATCCATTACGCGAAAAGGAATATTATGTTCAACTAAGGCAGCTACAATGCTGATTTCTGCTTTTTTTACTTCTTCCGAAATGGTTGATGTTTCGAAAATCGTATCAATCTGTAACCAAAGAAGTTAAAAATAATTATACAGGACATTTCATATAGCGCTATGTAGTATCAAATACTAAGCAATTTTTACATAGCATTTAACATGAATAAACACACACATAGTTGTATAGTAATTGTTATGTAAATGCGTAGGTAATAAACGTACATAAAACAGCGAATGTTTGAATTTTGAATGAAAATAAAATTTATGAACTTTAAAACATAATACGGGTTCACACTACTGCGTAAGTTGAAAGTATTAAAAAAAATCTTAACAAGAATAATTAACTAAGAATTACATTCCACATATTAACGTAAGTAACTTGCATACCTGAGAAATGCCGGAATATCCTTTCATATTTTTTATATGCTTTGATGTGGCCATGTGTTCTTTCAAAGACGCCACTCTACTTAGTACTTCACAGTTGCATGCTTTACAATGAGCACTCGTAGTGTTTACCTTAGATTTACATAACCAACTTTTAAATGAAGGATCTTGCTCTCATTTATCGCGATATCCTTGTGTATATTTACGTTTCATTTTAAACTCGATTATAAAAATTCTCAATAAAGTAATTCCTACTAGTCTATCACACTCTATGCTTAGAAAATGACTAATAAAATTGTGTTGTCTAGTCTATCATTATAGAAGCAACTTTAAAATGATCTAAGTTGAAAGACCTATTTTACAAAAATAGCCTTTATCTATTGGAAAATGAAATTCAATTTGCTATGCCCACAGTACCGTTCATTCAATAATAAGGGAATCCCCCAAATCACTTTCGTGTGCTGCCAACTGTAAAATTAAAACTTTATGGACGTGGATGCTTGGTTTTAAACCTAATATTTTTGACAGAGAATTAATACCAAAACCTACCGATGTGTTTCTCATTTCTACTAAATTCTACTAAGACATTTTATCCTACTAGATTATCATCTTATTTGCTTCAAATCTACTAAAAAAAGTAGAAATCTACTAAAAATGGTCACGCTGCTGGCAACTGACGTTTTCAGATTTAGTTACCGTTCAGCGCCCTCTTAACGCCAAGCAATGAACTAAAAAAATATATATATAAATATATATATATATATATATACGTAGTTGCGTATATGGCAATATGTATAGGTACTTACGTATAAATTGCCGTTTCATTTATAGATAGAATAGAATATTTTATCTATAAATAAAACGGCAATTCATATGTAAGTACCTACACATATTATTTATATTTCATTTTAGATACTTAAACAGTGTTTTGAAGTAAGCATATTTTTAGGGATGTTTTTAGACACAAGTTTAAGTATCTTTGGGTATTCGGGTAAAGGTAATGAGATTCAATGAGATTAATAATACAAAAATATATAATTCAATTAATTTATTAATTACACATTAATTTCGATGCTTTTTTGCCTCTCGTTTTGCACCCTTTGTTTTATTGAAATGTTTACGAGCCCGTAGGAAAATGGAGACATTTTCACCAGTATCATTACATAAATTATAATAGCTCTTGCCATTAAGTATATTGCTGACTTCTTTGCACCAAGTAATTATGAAGAACACAACACTTTTATGGACCAAATATTTCTTTAAATTTTCTTTATGTTTTTCACATTTCATAAAATTTAATTCAATGTGGACTGATATAATCAGCATTATATATTTAGCAATGTTTTCTATATGTGCATATTTGTTTAAAATATTCCATGTTATGTGTTCTACTTGTGCAAAAAAGTCAAACAATGATCGGGTAGGATAGCATAACCATCTTTTGCCACAATATTCTTTTTTTATTATAAAATTGTGGAAATCTTCATTATTTGATGATGTTAAATTATTTTGGCATGTTTTACATTTTTTAAATATAAAATTTTTTTGCTTTGGTTGCTATCCACCCACTACAATAAGCTATGGCCGCACATTTCTCTACATGAACTCGAGAACGGCTTTCTAGAATTAGTTCTGTATTTATTAAATCAATATTTAAATTTTCATCGATAATTTCCATTATGTCATTAACCTCCTCCAAATCCATTATCCTCCACATTACAATTTTGGTATATTAAAGATTTTAATGATTTTAAACATATACTGTCATCTTTTTCACAATTTCCCTGTAAGGATTGTGGGGATGTTATATTATTTATTAATAAAGTTTTAAATGCGGTTTCAAAAGCTGCCGAGTTGGGCATTACATTATTATAGCCATGAGCTCTTATTGCCCCGAAAAAGTTTTCCAAAGGGTCTTGGTTTATATTACGTAATAATAATGAATTTACTCCTTCTGCCCTTAAGTTATTTGTTATTAATTTAAAGCCTTCTATAGTTTTTACCCAACTGGTTAAAGATGGTACAGTTACCTCTTTGCCATTGTTATTTATATATTTCATTGACCTTAAAATGGGTAATGTTTTATTCCAAAATTTTAAATGGGGTGAGTTTGGTGTGACTGCAGATCTGTATATTTTCCCTTCTTCTTTATGATAATTCGCATTGACGGAGTCGAACAGGTTGTCGAACAGCATTATCAAATGTGCAGTGTCCACACTTCCCTCTGGCAAGCACCCACTTTCTAGAAATGAAAGTTTTATGTTAAGTATATATAAGTATTTAATTATTGCTTTTTATTGGGGCATCTTAAACTACTGGAGAATGTTTAGAGGCATTTCACACCAAGTATACATTATGTGTCTCATAAAACATCATGCAAATCATTTTTCTCCTACTGATATCGATAATAATAAATCATTACGGTCCCACTGCTAGGCACAGGCCTCTCAGAAGTAAAAGGATTAAGCCTTAGTCCACCATGCTGGCCTCATGTTGGTTAACGGACTACACACAAATTGAGAACTTTATGAGGCCCTCTCAGGTGTGGAGGTTTCCTCCCGATGTTTTCCAGCACTGTTAACACAAGTAATCAATAATCAAAGTCTGTTCCCCACGTAACCTGCATGAAAAGCAAGTGTTTGACCGGTGGGCTACAATGCCATTTTGTTTTTATAAAGAAAATGTAGGTACATACAGTTTCTTTTATTACAATATTTACGGATTTTCCCAATTTTCCCATAAATAACAATTATAAATTATTATTTCTTTTATTAATTTAAATAATCTTATTACTACATTCTTAAAAATATGAATAATAGGTTTATACATTTATGGGTATAACGGCATATTATTATTATTAAGTCTCCATTAATTTGGCAGTCTAAAATACAGTAAATAGGTACTTTTTATTATATAAATAGGTGATGTATGACTGCAATGATAATATGTGATGTATAACCAGATATCTTAACACTGTCCAGTTTGCAGACACAATAGTAAGACAATGGCAATGAATTACATGGAATGCACTGGACAGGCAAAGGGTTAAAGTTGTTGAAAATTTTGCACTGAAAAAGTAGCATTTTCTGTTTTTATACTACAAAATTGATAGGGACTGTAAGTTAAGTGAGACATACCTGCCAGACATCCAAGTGTCACACCAACAGACGTGCTGAACACTTGTGTGCAATACTTAACCCTCATTTTGGGTATCATTGAGGGCACCACATGTTGAGCTGTCAGTTTATGAGCCAACTTCACTTAACACCCAAAATGAAGGGCTTCTTTTAAAAAGATCTTCTACATGACACCATTTAGCCACACGTACCTTGCCATCCATGACATATTTTAAATTTTTATTTAGTAAATTGTTACGTACACCCTTCATTAGATGAGGTGGATCATAAATAGGCATAATTTTGACACTGCCCACTTCAAAAAATCCACCTTCATAATCCTCATGATTTCTTAAATAATTTCCTTTTGTTTCTTCCATCAACTGATTTATTGCAGCGATGTTTGTGGCTCCTTGGTCACACACTGTAGCTACAACTTTAAGACCTGTGTTTTGGACTTTTTCTATTATATTTTTTAATTGATATTTCAGATCTAACGACTTTGTTGTTCCTGAGCAAAAACTATAGGCTATTGGCTGCTTATATTTTTTTACTATGCCTCTCACCATAAATACAAGCACATGATCAGCGAATATTGGTTGTCTTTTGCTGCCATTGTCAACAAAACCATTTATTTTATCATGTGCCCTGTCAACTTAAGTTAGTAGCAATTGACATTTCATCAAACAGTATGCAACAAAATTTATGTTTGTCTGGCATTTTGGACACTTTTTTCTTTAAGTGTTCAAATATTTTTTCGTTAATGCCAGGCTTTAAATCCACTTTCTGTAAAATATTTTGAAGTGTTCTTCGGCTTGGCAGAACACAAAGCTGGCTTAGCAAGCGGTATGCTTTTGGTGATGGTTTATATAACGAAAGTGCTAAAAATTTTTTCATTAAGAGTAAAACGCCTTCCTCTAGGTTTTTTACCACTTCCCTTTACTTGCATATAAAATAAAGATTTAGCTGCTGATGACATCTTTTTTGGTCACAATTTCAAAAGCATTTGTTTTCCTTATTTTCTTTGCTAGCAGATATCTTTTGCGAAAGGCCTCTTTGGTTTTAAGAACTTGACGAAGTGTTTGCTCTAATCTTTTAACTTTATTTTCAAAATGCTTCCGTCTCAAAAAGGGTACTGAAAATATAAAAATATAGTTTTATTTGTGCCGAATGTTGTTTATGGAAGGTACATTGAAAAGTGAATCAGTCAGCTTCAAGTCGGCTTTGGATTTCAAGTCTTCAAGTTTAAATCGGCTTTATTATGGTAGACTATAAATAAACATTAAAGGGTTTGTATTTGTAGTTAGACTCTGATCAGTAATCTTACGGCTAAAGATCATAAAGCAATAGCTAACATACCTGAACTAGAAGTCTTGAAGTATTCAATAGTTCTAGTTGTTATGGGTTTTATTACATCATGATGCAATATAGCTCCTTGGGATGTAGATGGTGGGCTTGGTGTTGAGAAGCAAAGAGAATAAATTTAGTATTTTACAATATTCCAAAAATATAATATTCTAGTGTATCCTTTTAGTTTGCAGAATACTTGATAATCTAAGATCCCACTGTTGATTTCTGCAAGTATTTGTTTTTTAATGAAACTCAATTCAAATGAATGTTTAATGATTATATGACCTACATTACTCCCGGGTTGCCTACCAAAAATTTGTCCCACATACCTTTAACTAAATATATTGTAATTAAAACAAATTGCAAAAACATATTATATTGTTTTTGGTTAATTCATTTAATTAATTAGTTTCACATAGGTTATAAATGAATGTACAATAAATATATGTTTTATTGTACATTCATTTATAACCTGTATGAAACTAATGCAGTTGCTAATATTAAATAAACTTAATCAAAAACTGATTTACCTGATACACCTGCAGAGGGTAAAAGCAAAGATGGAACAGCCAATTTACAAAGCCTGTTTTTTGGGTAAAGAAACTCTTTCTGAAAGTGCTGACGACAGATTCTATGAGTTTTGCGGATAGTGGTGTTGTCCAGACTCGCAATGCCACCTCCAATAATCTTTACCCAATTATGAAACCTTTCTGCATCTTTCTCAGGACATGGAAAGTAATGTAGAGGTACACCTGAAAATAAAATAAAGTGACTATAATGGGCCTGACTGAAATGTGATTTTTAATCTTTCTAAGTTACTCTACATTATTTTACAATACATAATAATGTAATTTAATAACAGTAAAAAAATTAAGATATTGATAAATAATTAACATAATTATTTTTCTAGATCACTTAGTTCAAAGTTATAGAGACTAGCAATGTTATAAAAGACAATTTCAAGAACTCAAAAGCTGGCTAAAGGGGTGTAGGTAGATGCAGATGGATGCAAAATGTGGGTCTACATTTTATGTGAGAGAGTTTATTATAATTACATATGTATCATCTGTTATCGAGGATGAGGTTTTGTACCATAGGGACAATCAACTAAATTATTAATTTTCATTACTGTGCAGAATTTAAAAAAGAAATCCTACACTCTGTCGGTCTAGGTTATTTAGTAAAGATAAACAATCTTGATAATATAATTATGTATTTTCATTTCACCCTGCATTTCAAAAATCTAAGAACAAATGAAATATATATAAACCTTCTTGTGAACTCTATGTAAGGTAAAGGCACTAATGCTTGACCGTGAACTAAAGAATGACACATTCGAAAAAGATATCTTTTATTAAGAATAGTTTTCTTGACATAACTTTACTATTGTTGTTAAAAGACATCTAGTGCCATCTAAGACGCTTAGACAAAACCTTTCATTCGCCTATTTAAGTAGAATTCAAAATAGCGTGAGTTGAAGTAAACTATGTAGCAATTGAACGTGTGCTTTGTAATTTATTATCAAAAGGTTTAAGGTGGTTGACATTTCACAGTTAGTTTAGTTTTATTTAAATGTGTAGTGTTCGTGTAATTATAAGAAATCATTATAAGAACCTACATGTAGCATTTATGATTTCTAAATGTTAAAAAAGCTTGTAGAAACCAATGATATTTTAGAAACTTTGACTTAATGAATAAATAGAAAAGTTGTATTTACTGCTTTTTAATGGTTAGACAGATTAATCAGTTTAATATAAATATTACGCCGACAATATGGTGTATTAGGCACGTGGCATATAAGCTAGCGTAGAATACACATATTTGTTTAAAAGACGATTGAGGTTATGAAAGTTCACAATATAAAAACACACTTTACTCACCATCTTCTGATACTACTTGGCACCCAGGAACACAGCAGATATTTCGAGGCATTGTGTAAAATGTAAAATAACACTACAGTCACTACACTAAAGATATATGGTCCAAACTCCCTACGGAGGGCCTATCAACATGTATGTCCAAAACACTTTCACAAAGTACAGTCTATGCTGGAATTTCGGTATTTCTGGATTATACGGAGGAACTGAAGCTCGACTCAACGTAATAACACAAAAAACACCAAAAATTACAAGAAAAATGCGCACGAGTATGCAAACACACCGGTGGAAAATTTCTTGTGACGTAGTGACGTTTAGACTCAGTGTTGCTAACATTTGGTATCTGTAAACTACTCTAAAGATTCTAAGATCGTAACTGTAATAAATACTATATAAATTATAATATCGCTAGCACATAATACAAAAAATTATAAAATGTTTTTAAAACAAATTATACTAAGTTGTTAAATCATTTATTTTTGTGTACCTGGACTAATAAAAGAAAAATAGCAAAATCATCAATTGTTGTAAAGTACCAAGTAGTCCAAGTAAAAAAAAGAGTGGTAACACTGCAATAAAATGTTTCATGTATGCGGGGTAGATGGCGCTTTTCATAATATATAAAAAATGTTTTAAGTTACCAGGGCATGCTCTCTGCCACCTTCAGGCAATTATGACAAGTTGGACAAAAAATCCAAGAAAATCCGCTTCTTAGCAAATACGACCACACCGACAACCGAATGACCAATTACAATGGCATTTGTATATGTATTGCGTCCATATTTTAAATTTGCTTGTGTGCGTTAATGCGATAGTGGGGCGCGTCATTTCAGCTTAGACGATCTATAACGCCGCCGGGGTGGCAGAAAAAGTTGTAAACACCCTCATTACCCAGCGCAGTGACGTTCGCTTCGGGTGTTATTGAGATAGAGATAATTGCTCCATTTAATATAGTGTTTACATTCTTAATTTTGTCTCGTCGATCTTCTCTACATTATGTGTAAATGATAAATGTGACTAGATTTCTAATTATATGAAAATGGCTGTTATGTGAGATAAAACTTTCCGAATTTATTTTGTTCCTTGTATTTATTATTATAATTGATTAATATTATTTAATTGGTTTGTCTAACAAACAAGAAGGCTTAAAATTTTTGCATGTATTTTATTACGTCTCAATCTTTAAAATATCAAATTTAATGTATGGTATATTTATAATGTGTAACTTTTGTGATTTGAAAACATTTTGTCAAAATTATAGGATGTTTATAAATGTTAGAATTACTCAGAGACTTCTATGTATACTAAAAGACCGGGATTTCAGAAAAAAAATTGTCTCAGCTATGGATCGCGCGGGCGTGTAGCTGGCACGGTGAATATCCACGCAGTTGTACTATCGTCTACGACAGTTACCGCTTTAGGCAAATATGATTTAAAGTTATATACTTATCTGAATAAAGATTCAAATGACGTTGCCAAAGTGCACGCATTAAACAAAATCAGTGATAAATTGTCAACAACGTTCGCGGTTTACAAAATAGTCGTCTTGCACGCTCGCAGTCGAGTAATCGTACGGAGAATTAACCTGGAACTTGGTGCTCAATTTATTAAGGTCGCAGAGCCCGTCTTGTAGTATACACAGAAGTCTTTAATATTACTTATTCAAAATTCATGTAAATACACATTTGAATGGCTCATTAAATATAAGATCAGTTCAGTGCTATAAAATATTTAAATGTAACCATTTAAATATATATTTAAATATATATACATTTTATCCTAACAATACGTATTAAAATAATAATTCAATGTTTAATGTAAGCCATTAGATACACTGTATGACCTTTTTTACCGTCTGGGGTTTAAAAATGGGGTTTAACATTTGAACGGAGTATAAGCCTAGGGCACTGATATTTTACAAAAAATAAAAATTGAATTAAATAAATTAAAATCTATCGAAATTCAAATTATATTCACCCTAGCCTGTGACCATGCGAATTGACAAGGTCAAAGATGCCTACTAAATTTATTGTTATATTGTCGTTCGTAAAGTAGGGAAGATATGATTTGAATTTCGATAGATTTCAATTAATTAAATTCAAAATTTTTCTTTTAATTTTTTGTAAAATATCAGTGCAACATGTGAATGGAGTACACCAATAGTTACACCCTATTTTTTTCCAGACGGTAAAAAGGTCATCTAGTATACATAGATTATAATGAAATATAGTATATAATGAAAATATAACTTAAATGTTATTATACTGAAAAAAATGGGTAGTGAAGATAGTGTTTTATGTTTAATAAATCCCAAGTGAGAGATTTCAACAGAAAAATTCTATAACAAGAATCGCGCCAAATATACTTTAGTTTTTTTCTTCTTCTAAAATTGTATGCTGCTGGCCCTGCGGCCTTTACAAGTTCATCGAAATAGACTCGTAAGCGAGGACCTACGAGCTATCGGGTTGTAACAATTCTACCATTACCGACTCTGGTATTGAGGCACCCCGCCCCCAGCTTTTGGAGTGAGGCTCCTAGAGCTAGGGAAGGGGAGGGGCTCGATTTGATTCAAGTACCCCTTAGAAGGAAGTATGAACTTCGGATTAAAACTATCGGAATGAGGGAGGTACTAAAGTTGTGACATTCCTACAATTATATACCCATATATAGAGTGTTTTGTTATTCAACACGGTTAATATAAATTGTTGTAGAGATTATTTCAATATTTTTTACACCTGTACGTACGCTTCTTCATAATATACATTTAAGTTTGAAAGGGTTGTTATGAAAACCAATAATTCTTAAAACTTAAATGTTACTGTATAAACCTTCCGTGTTTTATTTTTTTTACAGAATAGGGTGACAAACGAACACACAGTCTACTTAATGGTAAGGTTAGTGGATGCTGTGGCCCACAGACATCTACATCTATCCTCGATTAAGAATCAAAATGCAGATGTCACCCCTGAGGACTGGGATGGAATGCCTCGTTTCCAGTAAGAAGTGTCTACGGTTCTCTACATCCACCATACGAAACACAACAGCATTAAGCTGCTATTTTACGCTGGTATCCTAAGAGAGCGTGGTCCTACCGCGGTCGAGCCGACCCATTCGTGATGCTGTAATATAGCTGCAGCTTGGCTCTACCACATTCTGCATTTGTCATGATGTTCGTTCATCCGATCTCCGAAACTGCTCAACTGATTTTAATGAAATTATGTAAATGTGTATTGCATACTCCAACTTGAGGGGTAGGATAGTTTTTATCCTGATAACTGTCCCTCCATATTTTTATTGCGCAATTTAAGGATTTTTTACGTCTGCCTACTAAATACTCCAAGTTATTTTTAAAGCAATTTATGTATAAACTATCTAGTTTTGTGAAACTTGTATAATAAATAGAAATATTATATAGTATGTAAACTGCTCCACGTACAGGATAAAATCCTAGTGTGGGGAAAACGTTATTTAAATAAAGAAAAAATTTGACTTTCGTAACAATATACGTATTCTTTGCTACCCTTGTATTCAATGATTTATAGAAAAGACTGATTTTTTTCAACCATCTATTGTAAGACATGTTTGATTTACCAACTATGAACCATATTAACACTCACGTTCATTACACATTCTTATTAAGACAAAAAATATATTTGCGTGTTATTTCTCTTTTACACTATGAATGTATACAAAGCTTAACTTAAACTATTTCCGTCCATTTTTTTGTGGTTCCTGTTTTCATATCAGAATTAGTTTTTTCTTGGGGTACCAAATATATGAAATAATCTATTTATTATAATGTTATATTTTATTTTATACTATATAAATGCTATTCAACCAGACGAGAATATTGCAAAATACCCCTAATAATACTTCAGATATCGATGATACCTAATATTATATAAATAAAACAAATTATTTTACAAACTAAGTTTCCTTAAATATAATTTATTTACAGATTAAACAAGGCAGATTCTTTTATAATAACGGTGCTAGCAATCACAAGAAAAGACGTCAGTTTAAGTTACCTTTTTATCTACAAAATACATATCTTAAGAAGTACATATAGAACTATAGAATAGTTTATTTTTTAATGTTGTCGGATATTTTACCCCGAATTTGGGGAGAATTTTAAAGTTGGTAATCTAAAACATGTCGCAGTGTGCAAACCACATCTTGTGATTTAATTATGTAAAGTGAAATTATTATATTTTAAAAATGCCAATGCATTTTTATTTGTATTCAAAATAAGTGCTTCAAGTAAATGCCTATAAGGATTTAATTACGTAAGATAAGAATGTATGATTTTATCATTTTTTGTAGATATTTCACGCTAAGAGAGAGATAGATAGATAAAGACAAAGAAACGAAAAACGATGATTGATATACAGCAAGAATAGTACAACTTCTTGGGTTACCACACTACCTGTAACGTTAACCCTCAGCTCAATTGTACATTTTGTATTATTAAACATTTTGCAACTGAATTATGGTCTGTGTTAATTTAGGTCTAATTTTTTAGTGTTGCTAAATATGAAAATTAAAATAGGTAATTTATTGATAAAAAAAATAACATGACAGATGTATGCCGCATTAAGTAAGGTACAAATGTTACGAGTAATTACCACGGACATGTTATATTAATAAACACCTCGTTGTAAAAAGTTTAATTTGTTTTATTAACTAGTGTAGTAAAGGTCCTTCAGACCAAATTTTGGTCAAGGCCGTCTTGATGGCCTTTCTGGGGAATTACCTGCCAAATGCAAATGAACAGCCGTCGCGACGGCGTTTTGAAGGAGTGGACTATCGATCACTTGTGAATAGCCGTCGCAACAGCTGATCGGCGTTAAGCCGAGTAGTGTAGCGATACGCACTCGGCTTAAGCCGATTCCACCTCGATTAATGTGGGGACTCCCTTATGGTGCTCAAATGAGGTGCCTCCATCCTAAAAGGTTTTAGAAAATGAGCAGTGTCAGCGGAGAGCGTGAACTTTTAAAATCATAAAAAATCATGGCCCTTAATGACACGAGACTTCGTGTAAAAAATATTTTAATGAGTTTCAAAAATTGAAGTTATCGTTATAGTAAGTAAGTAAGTAAGTATATAGTTAGCGTTCGAAATTTAAATATATGTATTCAAAACAAATATATATATATTTCTAAATTACCGGGCAGGAGTTAGGGTTGCCAGATGGTCGGGATTCGTCTTGATTTTCCCGACATTTCAAATGATCTCCAGACAAAACAAAACACAAAATCTCCAGACAAACAGCTTCTCGGAAAGCTAAGGTATAGCCCTTGATTTAATAAAAGCTGAGTTAGTTATTAGACTGCACTTTGAAGTAAATTGTTAGAAATTTTAATCTTTTATGAATACTACTAAAGGATCCGAATTGGTGGACTCTAGTAAAGTCCAATGCCAAATACGTATGGCAACCTAAGTGTACTTAAATTAGTTCTGTTTAAAGTATTTTCGTGGCCTCTTAATTAAAAAAAATGTTTTTAATATATATCTCTGCCGACAACAACTCCAAAATCCCGACATTTTCAAAACTTTAAAAAATCAAACCAGATATGTTGATCTTCCGACCCGGAAAACCTAGCAGGAGTGCAGAACGTTCAGTGTGGCCCCTAGATTAGTATATTATATTGTATATTAGAGTGCGCTCTGTGTGTTTGTGTAAGAGAAACTGCCTACTTCCTCTTTTTGGTCTCGCAATCGGCGTTAGGATATAGTACTACATTTCTGTTCTCGTGAAGAGATGTCAGACGATAGTCAGATGCAATGCTCGCGCTGCCGGCAATACTTCGCTAAATACTGCCGTAGCAGGATCGAGAGAAGTGTGTATTTACATTCTGCCCTACCACTCACATTACTTACGACTTTCGACTATGGCAGACGTAGAAACAATTACAGCATCCGCGCTGTCTTCTTGTAATAAGAAATTATGTTAATAACTCAAAAAGATATCAAATTCAAAAGATGATAGATAGATAGACAATTTATTTGCTTAAAAACATGATATATAAGATAATCAATGATTTGGAACCGACAGGTTTTGCCCTAATTGGCATGCAAAAATGATATGAAATACAGCTAATTACACAAACCCAATGTTATATTTTAAAATTATTTCATTGCTTAAAAGTTAGGTACAAACATTGAAGTAATATGTACTTAAGTACTAGAACAGCTATTTCAAACAAAAAAATGTGCGCTACTCTGTGTTCGCGCGTTTCTTTTTCTTATCATAGAATAAACATAGGTAGAATGATCAGTAGGTAATAAAAGATTGTACTGTTAAATAGGTAAATTATATCGAGAACAATTTTTTAAATTTTGTCATTTATTTTGTATATTATATTTGCTTATTTAATATAATATTATATCACAATTACATTTTAATGATATTTTTATCTCAATATTTTAAAAGATATCTATCTCAAATATAAAAAACATACTAAAAATGTATGTTTAACAAAACTTGTTAATATAACATTTAAATTACAAATATATTTTTTTTAAATTAGAATAAGAGCTGTTCATAAATACTGGGCACGCGAGAGTTAAAAATTGACGAATTTATTCCACTTTGACTTTGATGTGGAAACCTAAAAATAAAATATAAGAATAATTAGCAGATTTAAATATAAAAAATTTGGCCTAATTATGATAACTCATATATGTTTCTCCAAAAAAATGTGTACCTATATTAATATATTCGTCCTATATTTAAGTACCCACAGAAATGTCGCATCTGAACAAATTAATTTCATAATCTATATTACGTGACACAAGATGGCGTCTTAGGAATAATTTGTTTTGTTACTAATTTATAATACTTTTTTTATTGATTAAGTATCTTATTAACCAATGAAAAGTAATTCCTTGGTTTTTACTGACATTTCTTGAATTATTTGTGCAATATCTAAGTACACACGACGGCATATTTTTATCACGAGATTTTTTTTTAAATTAACACAACACGTGTCAACTCTACAAGCGCCTAGCGAGTGACTGATTAAAGTGCAGTGTATGCACCGCAGTTGAATGGAACATAGTAGCTGAATGCAGTGTCGCCTCTAGTACGTAGTACATATTAGCTCAATGGGTATAAACATTCTTTTTGAATTCAAATATTATGTACAATTAAATACTTATACATATCCACTCTATTTGAATTCTTATACAATAAATTGTTCATAAATTATTAATTGAATTATTACATTATTGTTACATAAATAATATTAAATATTATATAAGTTAAAGAGTTGAAATATTAGTTAAGCTATTATTATTTTAATAATTACACTACAGTATAAATTAATTCATAATTTTAACTACAAAAAAATTATAATTTACAAATCTAAGGCTATTATGCAAATATTACCATTTAACTTAATACATTATTTTACATTTTAATAAATAAATAATCAATATGAGTTACTAATTGTTTTTAGAAATAAAATGTCGATGTTCATTTTGAGATTATATAATTTGACGCATTTGTAATTAATTATGTACATAGGTATTATGTTAGGTATCTCAAAAAGAAAATTCGTTTTCGTTGATGACGAAGAATTATGGTTTTTATCGTTGAATTTTACTAAATTACAGGGCCGATTTATAAATAAAATAAATAAACATTGCTAGTAGGCGGTAGTAAACTTATAAGCTCAGATAAGTTAGGATCAGTAAAATAAATATTATTTAATACTTTGTTGTTAATGTTAGTTGCTGCTACACTATGTAATTATGGTTATTTCTGTGTGCACTGCTTACTGTAATTTTATTGGTGGTAAAGAATAAATGTTTTATTATTATTAATATAGTTTTTTCTGATTCCAGCAGTTCTAAAAACTTTATTGTATTTTCATTATTCCACTCGAAAGGCATTTTGGAAGATCGTACTTCTTTAATAATCTATACCAAGTAGTCTTAATGTTATGTGTTTGTCAAATAAATGATCATGTGATAGCTTCGAAAACACTCTTATTTGACATAATTTTTTTATCACAACACAGGTAAGTTGGAAAAACGATAATTTATGTTTTGCATAAATTATATTAAATTAAAGAATAAGATAATGTTGTCGCCTTGTCGCCAAAGTTGCCTTTGCATACGAAGTGTAGGGCTGTGACTTGCGCGAAGTGCGTGGAGGGTCAACGATTTGGCATCGTCGCCGGCACGGCGCCAACGTAGGGTTGTCACTTTTGTATTTAGGTAGTTTACTCTTACAACGAAAATGAAAACAAATTGTTACTTATGTCGATATTAGTTATTCCAATATTGGACATAATTCTAGGTTGTAGATATTAATCGTTATTATGTGAGGGGGGGGGGGTCTATTTGCATTATTTATGTGATTTTATTACTTTTGCATTGGCCGGGGAGTAAGTTACCTATTGTGAACACTAAAATCTCTTTACCGTCGACCTAAAAAAATTCAAGGTCATAAAAGCTTTGCCTATATGTATATCTATACGTCCCTAAAAGGACCACCAAGTTGCTTGTTACACACATATCCAACAAACGATGTTTTTAATATTTCATTAGGAACACGGTCAACCCTGGCACCGGCGCTGGCGCCCGACTGTCGGCCACACTTGTTGACGCGTCTAGCCTCCTCTCTCTCGCAGCATCGCGCGTTTTCCATCTGCGGACACTATGGAAAACTCTTAATATTTCATAGGGAAAACTGCGTGTTTCTCTCTACTGAAAGATCAGTACACTTGTGTCAGGATTCGGCGGTCAGCCTCCATAATCGGTATTGTCATTGCATGAACTTCAGTTGCGAAATGTAGTTAAAAACTTGGTTAAATAATATTAAAATGTATTATAAATATAGTAATATCTATCAGCTTCATACAAAATGCAAGCGTGCACAATTGGCAATACTCATTTAGAGAATTTTCTATTGATTCTTGAAGATTTGGTTTCAAACTAGGATTATCAGTTCTAATAATTAATGATACAAGTATTAAATACGATAAACGGTTTTGTGTTAAAAGTGAATTTAAAGTGGAACAAACTTGATAAACATGAAGAAGAGAAGGTTGGCCGACCGGCTTATGGAGCGTTAGTTGAAATAACTATTCTGGAATATTCGGTAAGTACGGTTAAAATGTTTAAACTCTTTTTTGTGGCTGCCTGTACTTTTAAAATCATGTCTGTGTCCCATATTGGTCTGGGACTTATAACAATTTAAAAAAAAATACAATACGGGTGACAAACGAGCACACAGTCCACCTGATAGTAAGTGGATGCTGTGGCCTATAGACATCTACAATTATCTTCAATTAAGAAATAAAATGGAGATGCGTTGTCAACCGTGAGGACTAAGATGGAGTGCCTCGTTTCCAGTAAAAAGGGTATCCGGTTCTCTACACTCACCATACGAAACAGAGCGGCATTAAGTTGAACAGACTCGGTCGAGCCGACGCATTCGTACTATATAGAGCCGTAATATAGCTACAGCATGGCTCTACATGTTATTTGCCTAACGAAGTCGTAAAAGACTAATGATATATTTTATACGTGGTAGTGCCATACTGCAGCTATAGTATGGTTGTGGCATGAATGGATGGCTGGATCGGCTTGAGTAAGACCACGCTCTCACAGAATACCAGCGTAAAATAGCAGCTTAATACTGCTGTGTTTTGTATGGTGCGTGTAGAGATCCGGAGATCCTTTTTTACTAGAAACGAGGTATTCCATCTTAGTCCTCGCAGGTGACAACGCATCTGCATTTTGATTCTTAATCAAGGATAGATGTAGATGTCTATGTGCCACAGCAACCACTTACCATCGGGTGGATTGTGTGCTCGTTTGTCACCCTATCCTATAAAAATAACACCAAGGCCTCCCCCTTGGACTCGACTGCCTGCGCTCATCGCTGTGAGAGGTAAATAAGAAGATCACCAACTGAGCAACCCCGACCGAAACTGTACTGGCGGTCACTAATCAGCTGGTGCTCCTCAGGATACCACGTGGCATGCAGAAGAAACACACAACGTTGGTGATAGCACGCAGCCTTGTGGAGCATCAGCATTAATGGGCTTGTAATCGGAACATGCACCATCTACTACTTAATGCTACGATCTGCAAAAAAGCTGGTGATCCAATTGCATGATTTCTCGGGGAACTAGTTTCTCGCCAGTTCTGCACGTGTGCTCTGACTTTGCCTTGGTAATGACTAATGACTCTTTTGAAGTATTTGGAGACGGAATTATACTTCTTTTTAAGCGCGCTCAGCCCAGGCACGGTAGCACTCTGATGACTCATCTTATAGCGTATATAATTTACAGAAGCGATAAAACCATGGCTGAGATCTGCTTCCAATGGGCACCACAGAAGAAGGAATAAAAAGTACCACTTCAGCGACAGAATTTTGTATTAACCTTAATTTTGCCCATAAATTGATGATGATGATTTAATATGCGCAGAACAGGATTATAGTGCCCAAGTGTATGCGCAAGCACAGGTGCACTCCCTGTTCCCTTACTCTTATTATCCGATAGGACGGTAAACCGACGCGACCGGAAAGAGATCAGGCGCAGGACCAACGTTTAACTTTATTTCCGAAGCGCGAGGGTGAAACACCGCCGACTTCCTAACTGCGGGCTGTTACTAACAATTTTTTGACAGAAAAATTCAAACCGATTTGGTCTGTGGTTCCCGTTAACTGCGTTATCAGAGTTAGTACAGAAATAAGTTTACTTCAGAAAATTCCTCAATAAAAAATATTAAATGTTTTTTTATTTGCAAATGGAATGTGGTTTTATTACCCCCCAATGCCACACCTATCGGTGAAGTGTTGTCTTTGACAACATTCTTACTCCACGACCAATGCATGTGTCGTTTCGGGCTTTAATAATGTCGTTTGTATAACAGTCATATTTGAATAACGATTCTGGTAACGCGGGCACGAGAACCACAGGGTTTTTGTTGCATGTTGTATACAAGTATAGTTGTTGGTGTGCCGGTAGGTACAAGTCCAGCAGTGGACTGCTGCAGGCATATCGTAATGTTTAAATTTGCTGGAAGCGCGGTTTTTCCCCGTTTGAGTATATTATTTTAAACGAGCAAAAAGTCAACATAATGGTAAGTGAATGCAGTGTATCTTATCCTGGATATATGAACCCAAGACCTCAAACGTATCTAAATACTCTGACAGCTAGGCCACATACGTAAGGCACTCATCTTCAGAAACAGAAACTTTTTTATTCAATGTAGATTATAACAATACTTATTGAAAGTCACTTTTTTAATTTACCACTGGTTCGCAAAAAAAACCTCTGCCTGGGAAGAACCAGCAAGAAACCCAGCGGGACTATTTTTTTTCCAATAATAGCTTGTAACGTTGCACGTACATGTATGCATAATTATAATTAAACGGTTTATTAAAATTAAATAAACATTTAATAAACTAAATAAAAATAAAATAAAACTTATACTAAAAATAATAATTATGTGCATGCGGTGCAACAGCAGTACCAAAAGTCTCCTTATTGTCCTAGGTGTCGTAATAACACCCACAACCTTCGTCAATGCAAAGCAAATAGGGATAGAATATTTTGTTTTGTTTGTGGCCAGGAAGGCGTCAAGTCACCAGACTGTCCGAAGTGTGGCAAGGATAAACCGAGCACTTCAAAAAACTGATAGACCAGCAGAATTGTACTGAAGTCCTGCCACCCAAGTTTGACCAAGAGGATTGGCAGAGCTGGCTTAACACTGTTAATGTTTTCTTCAATTCTTATAAAGTTGATACAATTCTGCTGGACAAACCATTGCATGATCCTAGACCTTACGCTTGTGTACAAATCAATGATTTTAAGCTATTTGGCCTCTTAGATTCAGGCTCAGCTGTGTCCATTTTAGGTGATAAAGCTTATAGGAAGCTAGAGGAACGGGGTTTACAGCTGCATAGGGACAACTTAATTACAGTCACGGCTGCTGGGGGTCAAACTATGACCAGCATTGGCTATATGTTTCTCCCTATAAACTTTTAGAATGATTACCATATAATTAAGTCATTTGTTGTGCCAGACATCAATATTGATCTCGTGTTGGGGATCGATTTTTGGCGCGAGTTTAACATTTTTCCTAGATATTTCTCAAGCATTACATTTTCTAATGCCGCAGTATTGAATGCTAGCCTTAGTACCGATTCTACCACTTTCATACAAGCGTATGACCACTTAACTGTTTCGGAGAGATCAGTGGCGGATGACATCATTTCTCAATTTAGCGACATTTCCGCCGAACGTCGGGGTTTGGGCGAGACGAGTTTGGTCACTCACCGTATTGATACGGGAGATGCTGAGCCAGTTCGTCAAAGGTACTATAGGTTGTCTCCAGAGAAGCAGCGGATCCTTGCCGAGCAGGTCGACGAGATGCTGGCTCTGGACGTAATTGAGCAGTGCGAAAGTGCTTGGTCATCACCAGTTCTCATTGTTACGAAGAAAAACGGTCAGCCTCGGTTTTGCCTCGACAGCCGCAAGCTCAATTCCATCACGAAGCGCGACGCCTATAGTCTACCCTACATTTCCGAGATCTTGGATAATCTTCGCGATGCTCGCTACTTATCTAGTATCGATTTATCCAAAGCCTTTTGGCAGATACCTATAGCACAGGAGGACCAGGACAAGACTGCTTTTTATGTGCCTAATCGCGGTACCTATCGTTTTAAGCGCACTGCTTTTGGTTTAACTAACGCCCCGGCTACACAGCAAAGGTTGGTTGATCTGTTAGCCAGCTGCCCACGGCGCTCCCCCGTGAACAGTCCAACCCCCGGCCCTGCTCGACCACCTCGCGGCCACATAGGGCCACATACCTGACCCTGCCAGTGAAGCCAGACGGGCACTTTTTTTTAAATTATCGGAACCACGCCCACGACCTTTTCTTTTACCAATATATAATTTTTTTTTATGACTGGTTGTTGCCTTATTTTAAACTTCAACCGTCACAAGCTTACAATCATGTTTACAATTAGCAACACAAGACAAATTAGAAATAGCTTGGTACCGATCACCCTTCCCAGGGGTTATTATCATCCATAAATTCCTTAATATTATAATAACCCTTTTTATACAAACTTAGTTTAATAAAATTTTTTGAACTTTGTGTATGATAAATTTTGTATATCCAGACGTAAGGCAGCATAATTAGTAAAGATCTTCAATCACCAGGTCATAGCCAATGGGTGTGGTAGGCACTCGTGGCGTGGGCAATACCAAGGTGCCCAGCCACACGGCCTACTATGTGGCGATAGGCATTGTGGTGATTCTAGTGCTGCTGGTCTTCTGCTACTTCCTCTTCTTCTGTCTGCGAAGAGTCAAAGGTGAGCATAAAATTATAAAACAATATAAACACATAAAATTATAATTATAAAACAATATAAACACAAAAAAGGCACGTATGGCAATTCACAGTGCTGTATTAGTCCCTAATTTAACGTATGGTAGTGAAAGTTGGGAGTGGCAGAAGAAGCACGAGAGTAGAATAAATTCAGTAGAAATGCGGTCGCTAAGGAGTATGTTAGGGCTGAATCTGAGTGACAGGGTGAGAAACTGTGTGATAAAAGAAGAGTGTGGTTTGCAAGATGATGCGGTGACCAGGATTAAGAAAGGAATGCTTCGGTGGTTTGGTCATGTAGAAAGAATGAATGCGGAAAGACTGACAAAACAAATATATGTTGCAGAAGTGAATGGAAGAGTCGGAAAGGGACGTCCTAGGCGGAAGTTTGTCGACCAAATTGGCGATATACTAAAAATGGGCCAAATTAAGAGTACCCTTAACCGACGAGCATGTATGCGTAGGTATATGGATGTGGAAGAGGCGAGAAAGGTATGTCAGGATCGTGCTAAATGGAAGTCTGTAGTCTCTGCCTACCCCTCTGGATGACAGGCGTGAGTGTTTATGTATTATGTATGTAAAATTATAATTACAAAACTTGTTCCGAACCAACATCTTATAACGTCAGTGTCATAACAGACGACAGAGAGAAATAAAATAGACATTTGGGATCAGCATTTTCCCGATTACAACTCGAAATAATAAAAAAAAATCTGCAGTTCTCACGTGGTAGAAATGAAACCTTCAGAAAGGTGGACAAAAGTGGAGAGCCTATGAAGCACCGTGCAAACAGGAGAGCGATATAATAGGAAACACTGTATACTGTATTCTATCTCATTCTCTCGCAGACTAAATCCTATAGATGTATATGTTTGTCTCTTTCTAGTGTAACTTTTTCATTTTATCTAGTTACTAATGACAACGATTTTAAAGTTTGCACTAAAACAAGTGGTAAAATTTAAATTTTGTGTGATTTCCTTACAAATAAAATTAGAACATCTTTAATGAAATGAATTAAATACGCCTTATTAAGGATAACTCAAAAACTGCAAGTTAGATCTTGAACAACTTTATATGGAATTACAAAAGAAGCATCAGCTGTTAAGTAAAAAAAGAATTATCAAGATCGTTTCACCTAGAAAAAAGTTCTGAGGTTGTTACCTCAGAACTTAAACATAAAAAAGTCTGTTAAAATGTATTTTTCAAAACACCTGCTTAGCGTTTTAACTCTGGCAGACATTCCCATACGAAGAAATGTATGGGTAAGACCAATGATCAGCAGAGAAGTTCTGATAGGTCGTAATAAAAAAATGAACAACCCACAAGCTGTGAACATTGCTCTATGTGATGACATCCGAATCCCATCTTCATTAAGCAGAACCTTAGTAAGAAGAGATCCAGGGCTTTGTCGATTCTTTTCTGTAGTGGCCTAGCTGTCTTACTTCAGTACCGATGGTACATTTTGATGTTCATAATGTTTTAAATAAATAAAATCTAAAAGACGTCGACTAATACCGCTGCTTGGTCTGCTGCAGAGCTGTCACACCAAGAGTTCCAGGAGGTTCACTCCGTGCGCCCGCCACCGCCCCCGATCTCCCCGACCGCCTACCCGGTGCAGCCAGGTACTATAGCTTACTGTCACCTAGATCCTCCGCTGTGGTAGTCCAGGAGTGACTTGGAAGCATATTAAGTGGGAACTTATGTGCCTGGAAATCAGTCTGATTAGTTACCAACTTTTTACCTGCTTGTTCCGGCAAATGGCAATGCGTGTACTACTGTTTTCCATGCTGAAAGTAGAGAGTCAGTACAGTAACAGTCTATAACGCATTTCGTCCCTTTTCTATTACATGCTGTGAGGTATCTTAGTTCTCAGAGGAGACAACGTATCTGCAGCCTTCCGTGTTTGATGCTGGCTGCAGCTGTTTGGACTGTAGTAGCCACTTACCATTAGGTGGACTGTAAGTTCGCTTGCCACTTCAATGTGTTTGTGTGTACTTGTGTGCGTGTGGGCGTGCGTGCGTGCGTGCGTGCGTGTGCGGTGTGCGTGTGCTCGTGCGCGTGCGCGTCGCGTGCGTGCTTGCGTGCGTGCGTGCTGCTGCGGCGTGCGTGCGCGTGAGCGGCGTGCGCGTGCGATTGCTCACATTTTGATAACACTTAAAGAAAACGAGCCCTAACTGCCAACACCAACGAAATCGCTTAGGAATGAAACGAAATGTTTACAGCCTGTAATTATACTGGCTCTCTTACCCTTAAAACCGGAAAACAAAATGGCACGAAATGCTGCTTGGTGTAGCCAAATAGGTAAGAGTGTGGCACTCGGCCGGACGGGTTCCTCTGGCAATAAAGAATCCCCTTCACTTAGTGGAGAATGTTTCCGCAAACTCTTTATAATATATTATTTCGTTGTGCAGGTGTTCGCGACAGTGCCACAGCAATGGCGATGCTGTGTCGATCTCTACCACAAGACACCGTGTTCCCCACCTCACCAGCATCTCCTGCGAAGGGAGTGTCCGCCTTTTCTCCGAATTCCCCTGTCCTTTTAGCCTCACCCAGTAGACTCCCAATGTCTCCAACATCACCTAGCCGCAGGACGTTTGCGTATTATACTTCGCCGAGACGTTCTTTGACTCCGACCTCACCTACCTGCCACCGCAGGTCTCTGGGTTCGCCGAGCAGGCTGCCCTTGTCCCCCACGTTCCACAACCATAGAGGTCCCATGTCCCCATCACGTAGAGCGGCCACGGTTCCCGCGCGTCGGGTCAAGTCACCACACAAGCCTCCAGTCATCATATTATCTCCTGCAGATCATGGCTCACCACCGTTGCGAGCTCCTACTGTGATACCCATGCGATAAGTCCTATCGAATCACGAAAATAGAAAAAGAAATGCATTACGCACTTTAATATAAATAATTAGTCTAAATGTTTGTCGTTGATGTAATTTCGTTACGAAAGATAAAGAACTGTGTTGTTTCAAAGTTTTAGAAATTTTAAAACATCAAAAATAGAACTAATGAGGGCTAATAATTTGGGACTGAAGTGAAGTTTTTTGTTTATACAATGTCATTTAATTGAGAAGTAAAAACTAGTTTTGCCTTACCGAAACTAGTTTTTACTTCTTAGGCTTAGCTTTGCTTAGCCTTTTACTTAATTTTAAGCCTTAGCTTAAGGTGAGGGGTAAGCTACTTCCCCTCCCCTTAACTTCATATTATGCGATCAACCCAGGTATCGAATCTGCCAAAGATAAAATCACAGCGTAAAAAAAAGTATTAACAATTTTATTGGTACCACGCAATCCCGCTGCTATCAATGAAATTCTTAATAATTTTTTTTAATGATAAGTTACTACGTGCTCGATAGAGGAAGAAAAATCTGCATGTCCGAGAAATAAAAATATAATATTTCGAAGACGTAAAGTCCGCAAACACTCATTGGAGCACCAGCGGCGCGGCGGACACTTCCTTGTACTAAAAACTTCTCAAAATGTGAGAAAGCTTGTGCAAAGCAGTGGCACTTTTATAGGGCTTAACCAAAGACTTCTTGTATATCTACTAGACCGGCAATTCTGGAAGAGTTTAACTGTCAATCAATAAATATCAATCTGGTTTATAATTAGTGACTTTGGTGTAGTTACTGCTTTGCATAATATGACAAGGAAACATTATTATAGGTAATATTATGTATAATATAATATTTAATCTCTAATCTAATGCCTATTTTTTTATAAAATTTTATGAATTCTAAGTTTATCTTATCAAAACTAGTCATATTTAACACCATTTTTAATGCTAAAGTGCGCTATTATTAGACGTGAAATATTAAGAAAAAAAATAAAAGGAGAGTGCCATTATACTTACAATGTAATGGCGGTATTAGAATATCCACTACCCCATATCATCCCGTGGATGTCGTAAGAAGCGACAGAGGGAAACAAATCAGGAGCTGGGCACCAGCGTCTTCCTGATAATGACTAAAAATAAAAAACAGCGGTTACCGACCTGCTAGCTGACTCTGGCAACTGTGACAAATATTCTATATTCAGCAGTGGACTTTAATAGGCTTTAACGGTAAGAATGTCTCTATCCCTACATTTAAAAACACATAATTCGCTATATACTGCCCTATCCGGACTAACCTCAGTCGTCGGGTTTAGTTGATTGTTATGCGGAGGCTTTTACAGTTATATTGGACTTAACAGACCTCTGTTGTAGTCGAAATTCAAAACTAAGTTATATTTTTTATAAGCAAATTGACTACTAGCTATCCCATCCTACCGGATGGTAAAGGGAGATGTACCGGAACTTAGCAAGACAAAAGTCTCTTCACATCACATTGTAATCTGCAGGAGAGACATGCTAGCAAATTATTCCAATACCCTAAACATAGGCCTCCCCCAGAGTCTGCTCATAGATAGTCTGCCTTGATAATCAGTCTCATAGTGGAGATAATTGCCATAGCTATTTTATGGTTGTAGCACGAATGGGTTCGCTCGACCTGGTAAGTACCACGCTCTCACAGAACACCAGCGTAAAATAGCAGCTTAATGCTGCTGTGTTTCGTATAGTAAGGGTGGAGAACCGGAGACCCGTTTTACTGGAATCAACGCGTTCCATCTTAGTTCTAAGAGGTGATAACGCATCTGTATTTTGATTCTCAATCGGGGTTAAATGTAAATGTGTATAGGCCACCGCATCCACTTACCATCATAGAACAACCCGGTGGACTGTGTGCTCGTTTGTCACGCTTATTCTAAAAAAAAGTTGCCACGTCTGTAAAGCGGGTTGTCAAACGCAGTTTTTTTTATTTTTAGTCGTTATTAGAGAGAAGCTGCTGCCCATCTCCTCCTCCTCCTCATTTTACAAAACACAGGAGCATCAAGCTACTGTTTCACGCTGGTATTCTGTGACAGCGTGATCCTTCCCCGATCGAGCCGACCCATTCGTGCTACAGCTAATAAGTATAGAAGCAGCGTGGCTCTACCACGTATGTATGCGGTAGTGAATATTCCAGAATATTCTTACACCGCTACAACACGGTACACGTAATCCGAAAGAAACACAGACGTTAGCAAGTTATTTCAAGTAATTATGTTGAATAGTTTGCCAGTGTTATTTATTATCAACAATAAAAGTGATATTATATAACACATGTAACTGCGGCTCCTAAACTACTCAGGACCCTTGCATGCGATTTTACAAAGTGGTTTGTCACCGAATCTAATTAACTATTACACGATCGTTTATATCATTGGAGGTTATATATAAGTTACGCTTCGGATTCGAACACGCATTATATTATGAACGAAGATGCACACCATAGTAAAAATATTTGCTTTGATTGCGCGGTATATCGATTACAGCTGGTTTAGGTACATTAAGTAGGTATAAAGTTGTATAAAGTTATTTACTTAACCTATTTAAATATTAATTATATCAATAATAATAATACTGTGCCAAACGTTGCTCTTAAATTCCCAATCAATAAAATGTTATAATTAAAAGTATAACTTAAGTTTACGTTTGTTATAGAGACTGCTTCTTCATCGTAAATATTTTATACTTTTAACCGACTTCAAATAGAATGAGGCTCTCAATTCTAGTGTACGTTTTTTTGTATGTATTTGACGCGATATCTTCGCAGATAATGAATCAACGATTTACGATTTTTTTTAAATTAAATATTTTATACTTCAAGGAGTACCCATATATATATATATGGAGAAAATATTCCACCGGTAGCAATCTGGAGTCGATTTTATATTATAATTATTGTGACAACGTTTTGTTGTTAGTCACTGCGACAATAAGTAGTCATTGCCATTATACAAGCTTTATATTTTTACATTCGTGTATTTTAGAATTATTATAATAAATAATAAAATTATTTATTATAATTTGTTATAAAGAAGACTTAAAATATATGTCCGTAAAAGTAGGTAATCATTTAAATAGACACATATTACTTCTTATAGCTGGGGTACCTGTCCGAGGCACTAGGTACATGGACATGCACGTCCATCCTTAAAAAGCAGGATTTCTCGCTAGGTACGTTAAGAATGCTATTGGTGTTCCTACGAACCTTGTGCATCAGTGACGCAGTTATTTTGTGTATAAGAGTGGAAAAATTATCTATGTGGGCGCTATCAAACCCTGATACACTACAGTAACGTAGGAGCGTCAGTAACAACCCAGAAGCGTTATTATATACTGTACACGTAAGTTGTTACTATATCCGTCTTCATGATATGATATAAGATGATAAAGAGGTTGGCAATAGGCCAAAAAGATGTCTATGATTATAATCAGAGATCAGTTATTTCATTATCGTTGATTGCAGTTATATTTGTTATGTTGTTTAGAAATATTTCAATTGATATTTGTTATGTTGTTTTTACTTGATTCAAGTTTTTGTTTTAATTGATGTAAAGAACCTTATGAAAAACTTTTTCTTGTAATTAATAACGCAAATTGTGTATAGATCTACCAATAGTATGTGTGTATATGTTAAATAAATATACAGGGTTAATATCCAAATATTATTAAAATTCAAATATATAAGTAATGATACCGTTAACCGTTATTGCCGTTTTTGAAAATACGAACAAATAGGGCATCAACTTTTTTTTAAATTATCCCAAATTGAATGTGATTTATTGGCAACAACTACGCGTACGCGAGCTCCTCTGTGTGCGGTTCAATTCACAAGGTTTTTGCCGACCGAGCGACCTTTACGAATGTGTGCGTGCGTAGTAAAATAGTAGACGTTAGATATTTATGAATGACAATCAGTCAAAATAATGCATTATAAAAAGCATTCTGAATTTAAAATATAAAAAGGACAGAATGTTCGAGATCTTTTTAAAATTAATTGTTCTTTACCTTTCGCACCAACTCTGTTTTGGGCGTATGTTGCAAAATAATCCTGTATATTATTTGAAGTTATTGCTATACTTATTCATCATTAAAAATACAACTTATAATTATTTTACTGGATTATTTAACTCGAAACGGATAGAGTTTTAATTGATCTTTCATAGGTGAATTAAAAATACTATTAGTGTATGTGCATTCAATATACGTGCCTATTGTAGATAAAGTTAATTCCTGTAAATGAAATCATTATAATAAATTTATAAGTAAATAGGTAGCACTTTATACAGTAGCTAAATCTTCTGATAGCTTGCATCAGAGAATTATATTATCGCTGTATGAAAGTCCTGGAGGTTAAGGTAAAAAGTTAATATTTAATCTATTCTATACATATAAATAAAATTGAAGTGTCCGTCTGTAATAATGAAATAACTGGCTTGTATTATCTTTAGGGTGTTATTTGCACGCTATTGGGACAGAAAAAACAAGTATTAAAATTTTTGTCTGTATGTCTGTTTGTATGGAGTAATCTTTGGAATAGTTGAACCGATTGTGATGACTCTTCTCTGTATCAAACTCTTTTTAAAGGCGCTGTCACAAAGATTTGGCTGTATGATCTACAATACCTTCGCCTATTAAAAACCTCAATTTAAATCAAAAAATAATAACACCAGGGAATAAGGAGGAAGCGAATTAATTTTTAAAATGTTTTTAAAATTATGAAGTGTCCGTTCTCTTGCAATAATTGTTATGTAAATTGTTATAAAAAAACTAGTAATTATTGTAAAGGTTTCATGCGCACTCATAGGCCATTTTCAACAATGTCCTTTACAAATAGGTAGAGAGCATTGCCAGGAGAGATCTAGGCTATATTTTAACCAAAAATCTAAAAGAAAATTTTGAAAAAAAAAAAAAACGAAATATGATACAATAAAAATGGTCCAATAAAAATCCAGACGAGGTAGGGGCTGGTTGCTAGTCATAAATATTGTATTATTGTACTTAGAACGGCTGAGTATCAAGCGTCCGGTCGGTCGTCCTAGGTACCGTTTTGGAATACCTTATAGCCAATGAGTGCTAATAATCTTCCACCAGATGTCGCTAGTTGTGGCTGAGGTAAAATTTTTTGTCACATAATGTTAGCTAATTGAGAAATTAGATATAAATTGTTTATCAGTTTTTAGAGTGTTATATACCTACACAAATACAATGCCTCAGTGGTTTGATTTTTAATGTTTTGCACTTTGCAACTCTTTTTTTTATTTTTTTATTTATAATCTAATGAGGGCTGCACGACTTTTTCTGCCACCACGGCGGAAATACTAAAAAATGAGGTGTAATACAGTGAATTTCGGTTATAACGACTGCAGATGGACGACTTTAATGTCGTCGCTATATCCGGAGGTCTCTATATCCGAAATAATAAAAAGTCGTGTACATATTTACCATCATTTATTTAATTATGTTATACACGGGTGTTATTGAAAAAACGTGTTATAGTGCACTGTTTAAATTTAGTTTTTTGTGCACGCTGTAAGGTGTATTCCATTTTCAGAACTCCTTCAACATCTAAATTATTTTGGCCTTCACCAAATAAACAGTACTTTTGAGCGTTGTTATAGCACATAATGCATCTCTAGTTGTTGGAATCTCATTTAGATTGCAATCTTCATCCTCCTTTTCTTGTGTACAGACTCAATAATTTCATTATTAGTCAAGTTATCAGTAGTGATAACTTGATCGCCAATATTCACATAAGTTTCCCAATCCGTAACTGTTGCTTCCTCTAATGATAATCTCGCCAATGGAAAATTATCCAATTCATCACCAGAATCGTCATCAGTTGTATTTAAATTCGAAAATTTACCAAACCCAGCATGTGAAAAACATTTTTTAATTGTATCTGGAGTAACTCGGGCCCATGCTGTTGTTATCATTTCAATGGCATCCAGAAAATTGACGGCAAATGGGATAGTACTTTTTTCTATGTCTTTTACCATTTTCTCCACTAGAAGCTTTCGATAATGGCCTTTAAGAGTCTTAATTATACCTTGATCAATAGGCTGAATAATTGATGTGGTGTTTGGTGGTAAGAATGCCAGTTTGATGTTAGTCAAATTTTGAATTTGTGGGCGAGTTGGACAATTGTCAATAAATAAAATGATCTTCTTTTTGTTTCCTCTTAGCTGAGAGTCCCATTTCCGTAAAACTTTTTCGAAAATCTCCGACGTCATCCACGCTTTTTTGTTGGCTTCGTAATCAACTAGCAAAGTTTTTACATTCTTGAAACACCTTGGTTTTTTCGCCTTCCCTATAACCAGAAATTTTCGTTTTTCGCCTGCCATACTTGAAGCAACATTCACGGTTATTCTATCTTTTGATAGTTTGCCGCCAGCACACTTTTCTCCTTTGAATTTTAGTGTTCTATCTGGAGTCAATTTTAAAAAATAATCCCGTCTCTTCAGCGTTCCATATTTGACTGTCGGTATACCCTGCAGTTAATTTTGGTAAAACTGTTCTCAACCAATTGTCACAGTCATTTTGCGACACGCTGGCGGCTTCTCCACAAACTTTACCGACCACTATATTATGACGTTGGCATCCATCTGGCAAAATGATTAGCTTTCTCTTGCAAAAGAAGACCGCTAATGGGTACATTTTGGCTTTTTTGAGCCTTAAACCACACTAGGAGAGCATTTTCAATATCTTGATGAGTTGGATTACGATTTTTCTTTATTTTCAGAGATTTTGATTCAAAACACTCCATAATTTTAGCGCGGTTTTTCCACATCGTTGATATTGTAGAATGTGTAACTCCAAATTGTTTACACAGATCAACATTGTTTTCTCCATTTTGCAGTCTCGAAACGATGTCCACTTTTTTCTTTAACAGTAAATGTACGTCTAGGAGCCATATTCACAAGTTTAAGAAACACTGTTCACTCACTGGAATTGCTATGTAACTGATTCACAAGTTTAACTTCGTAAACATGCTACGTAGTCCTACATACAAACAAAGCATTAGTTTGACCATCTGTGAATGTAAACAAAGGATAAGAAAGCTTAATAGTTTTATGAATGAGTCTTTGTGCCTTTCCCGACTCAGTCGCATTATCCGCAAGGGATTTCTAGGTATCGGTCATAAATGGTTCATAAAAACAAGTCGCTATACCCGAAATTGACGCTATAACCGTAGTCGCTATTACCAAATGAATTTCTTAGGAAAGTATGCTTTAAATTCAAGGGACGAAAGTTTGACGTCGCTATAACCAAAGAGTCGTTACAACCGAGGTCCTTATTAATGAAATCCACTGTATTTGACAGATTTCATAGCCGAGAAGAGAAGAAGAAGAAAAAATGTAACGGTTAATGTTTTTTTTTCTATACCATAAGTTATATTTTATATTAATTAGATAAGAAATAAATAAACCAAAACAGATATCCATAAAAGTAGAAAAATAAAAAAAAAGAGTTAAAATGAGAACAAAACACAGAGGCATTGTTTTCTATACTAATATAATACACTAAAAACTTATGAACTTTTATTTAAAACTAACTTCTCACTTATGTGATAATATTATGTAACAAAAAACTACACCTCTCAATATAAAATAAATACATTTTACTAAGAAATTATCTTTTCCGCCTTCGATCAATAATATACTGATCGAAGTTCCCCGCTATCTGTCGCCATTGCAAAGTGGCGCCGCCCTGGTGTCAGAAAAAGTTAATCCGTCATCAGCATGAACTACTTCAAAATCATAAAGATCTAAATGATATTTTTAAATAAAATTATACAAAAATGTTGGTATATCATGTGATATTTGTAAGCTTTTGTAAAAATGTTAGATAATAGAGAAATTATGAAAATCATTTTCTAGAAAATCTTTTCCAAACATATTCCTATATTTAGATTTCCGATGTCTTTAATATTTTAGATTGAAATTTGTGCCAAAATATATCCGACCAATCCTCGTGTATATTATATGTTGTTTCAAATATGCTGTAAGCTACTGTTACAATACCTTATCTTTGCTAAGGCTTTTTATATTATGAATAATTGTATATTGAAGTGTATCTAATTATAACAAATGTTTGAATGTTGTAATATTATAATTTCGCTTAGTGAAAATTGTTAAATTACGCTTATGTATCAAACGGGTGTACAAAAATAATGTATTTATAAAACTTATTGCCTGTTTCAATTTTATAATAAATTTAATGTTTGCGAAAATGTTTTTTTTTATATTTTTTTTTAGTTTAGAGACGTTTGTTATTTTTTGATATGTCAGTCCCATTGTACCATATTAACACAATACAATTAATTAAATTACTTAAACTAAAGGATACACTATTTGAGTAGAATTTGGTAGTTGTTGAGAGAAAATCCTTTGATATTCACCTGTGTTATACATTTAAATGTTATTTATGGCGACCAGTAATTTCCTCTCGTAAAAGTTTTTTTACGTGGTAAAGCGACGCTGTAGGTGTTTACAGTTGAAGCACGAATGGGTCGGCTCGACCGGGGAGAGACCACGCTCTCACAGAATACCGACGTGAAATGCTACTGTGTTTCGTATGGTGAGTGAAGAGAACTGGATACTTGATAGGAAACAAGGCATTCGACCTTAGTCTTTGGGGATGACAACGCATCTGTATTTTCATTCTAACAAACATACCCATTTAACTATTTACTTTGACAAAAATTACCTGTTTGGCAATTTTAGTACACTTGCAACAAGTACCTTATCTCAGTAATTATTTTACACTGACGGAATGCTAACATTAATACGGTCTGTAATAATTATGATATACCTAGGTACTATATATAAATGGTATAACAAACTGTATTGCATAGGTCATTGTTATCGAATGAGAAGACGAAAAATTCACGTTTACCGGCCTTCGTGGGAGTTTCCAATTTCATTCGCAATCTGTTAAAAACAAATGACGTTAAAAAATTATAACTACATGATGGTATCCGTGAAAGAATCCTCTTCCCCTTATTCCATGGGTGTCGGGAGGCAGGTGGGCATCAGCAAACGTGGCGACTATGACAAATGTCTTTCTATTGAAGCAATCTATAGCCCATAAGCCTAAGTACGGCAGCGGATTTTTAATGAGCTGTAACGATGTAGTTTTTTTTAAATATCTTAAATGTAACTGTGATTCCTATTATTCTTTGTTATTAAGAATTTAGTTTACGCGTCGTCTGGGTCTTGATATTATGTATAGTTAGTTAGTTTTGATTGTTGTAACTACAAATGTATGAAGTTGGAAGCAACTTAAATTAATTTTTACGTGGCAGTGTCATGCTGAAGTTGTGTAATGGTTGTAGCGAGAATGGGTGACTCGACCCAGGGAGGACCACGCTCTCACAGAATACCAGCAGCGTAAAATAGCAGTTAAATGCTTATTATATTAATATATTCATATTGGACAGTTTTATCTCAATGACAAGTACTCTTTTCTCTTTTTTTAATATCCATTGGTCCCACCATTGCTAAGGCAAGTCCTATTTTCTGCTGTTTTGATAAATAGGGCACCATCGATCAAACGTGAAACCCCGTCGATACTTTTTTACGAATGCGCTTCGTCACGATTTATAATTCATTTTAGTGTAATGTGATCACTAGCTTCCAATTTAGGTTTCTAATTAGATTTTCTAAAAACTGTATTTCGTATGGTGAGTGCAGAAAACCGGAGACCTTTTTTACTGAAAACTAGGTATTCCATTTTAGTCCTCAGCTTTACTTTTCGAGGATAAGTACATGTTGCTGTCTGTGGGCCGAGCACTCACGTACCTTCTGGTGGTTCACATTTATCAGCCTTTTTCTATAAAAATGAATAAATGATGATTTACCACGTGCTCGGAGGTGAAAAAAGACTTTGTGGGAAAACGTTCATACCTGATTTTTTTTTAAATTAAAATGTGTATTTGAAATAAGAGGGGTTCTGTGTCCAGTCATGTAAATTTTATAAACTAAACTGTGATCACAATAAATTAAATCAATTTTACGGATTTCATCGCGTTTTAGCTTTTTAATTCAATTTATTAGATCGGACCAAGACTTCAAAAGCTGAAGGTAGTCGGGCTAACTATGATTGAGACGTTAAACACTGGGGTGAGGACCCGTGACCATACGTCAACGATACGTCGGGAAGTAAAAGGTTAAAATTAAAAGCGATAAAATTAGTAAAATTGGTTTCGTTTAATATGTAGTATTCCCGTAAATTTTTTATATTTTTTTATAAAGATCATTATGTTACAAAATAATCAATATTCACTTCATTGATTTTATAGCGTATACTAAGTTAATAACTTAAATCACATTTCCGACGTTTCAAGTACTTTACAACATCCATTGTCAAGGGTGGACTCAGGTGTTCGACGTCCTAATGTCATAGTTAACCACGGCTACCTATTGACGCTATAAAAACCGTAAAAACTAGTTTCAATTAAAGATATCTTTGCCTGCAACTCAAACTAATAATGAGTATAATCTTCTTGATTTACAATTTATGTCTCTGTAGAGAGAACGAAGGTTGGTGAAAGAAATAAATAAAAAACGTAACTTGAAACATTTTTATTAATTTCTGTTTGTAACAAGAATACATCTTCTATTGACACCGCAATCAGTAAAGCGATATTTGAAAAATATGTGGATTTGTCGATACACTATAGTTATTAATTATTATATGTTAATCTTTACACAACAGGAGAACTTTACGTAAAAATAATTTCTGTGTATATGTAATAATTTTTCCTTTATCGTACATCATACAAAATATTTAATTACAAATCAAATTCGGTGTAAATTGGTGTTAATATACCAATATTAATATTTAACCATAGCTGAAATTGTACGCTCGAATTTACTATCAGCACAAAGGATATCTTTTACAAACTTTGCACGAATAAAAGCGGGCATAACGACTAATATGTGTATTCTCTTAATATATATATAAATGCTTAGATTAATACATGTCTGAAAATTATAAAGTTATAATGTATTTTTTCCATTCACATTCATAAAATAGATTTTATGTTTTTTTTCTTTGTAAATTGCACTTTGTCAGTCTTAGACCAACAAAATAAAACAGACAGAGCGCTGCCAATATTTAAAGTGATGCCGAAAACATGCTCAACTTCTTGACGCACAGATCATACATCTTTTTTCTTTCTTTCTATAACCAACCGTAAAAATCTTCGGCTATAACTATATAAAGGAAGGACGCACACATATGTATCTAAAACTATGTTGCTGGTTGCAAATGATATATGGATACATATGTGTGTGTGCGAGCGTATTCTTACAATAAGTTGAGCATTTTTCTTGAGTTTTGCTCGCGTCTGTCTTTTTTGTTTGTCCGAGGTATTATGAATACTTTGAGTATTATTGACATAGAATTACAATTTAATTGACTAAATGTAGCTAGGTAGGTAAAAGTTATTTAAAACAATGAATGTATTTAACGAAATATACTTACAGTTTGTAGCTAAAAAAATAACTTATTAATAACAACAAAATAAACATAAGATTATTTCAGTGAGACCATCACTATTTTCTGTCCTTTGTTAAAGTGTGACTAAAATTAAAGCTGGCTGACTAGAACGGCAGGTATAACTTTTTATTTCTTTTGTTCAGGTAGTACAAAAACATTTAATTTTTATTCGCAATATACAGCCATAAAGGTGTACACTGGTCACCACCGCGCTGGACCGAAGCCCGGAGCCCTTGTTGCTTTTACGTTTTATACGAAAAAGCTGTATAAGCTTGTATGTTATTTTATTTTGTAATGTTAAAAATATAATTTGTATCTATTTTATTTTTGTTATTTTAGATAGTTTTATCATAAACCGCTAGATATATTTCGAAATAAATAATATTATTATTAATCCTTAATAATATCTATTATGAGATTGCTTCCCTTTGCATACTTTTGTAATAGGGGTTGCTATAAAGAATAAATAAATAAAAACGAATCACTATTAGTTATGACGTTTAAATTACAATTTGAAATGAAACCTAAAATTAATAAGAAAATAATATTTGGAGCTTTTTACAGTTGAGCTTCATAACAATGAGCTTCATAGTCAATTTACGTGAAGTTTTGTTTTACAAATTTTATGAATACCTAAAACTAAAAATGTTTTATTTCAAACCCAACTTAGTGGATTATTCATCATCATTACAACTTTTCACAAGTCCACTACTGAACATAGACCTCCGCCAAGGATTGCCACAAAGCACGCTCCTGAGCCACCTGCATCCTTCGACTTCCCGCATGTCTTACCAGCGTGATCCTACCCCGGTGGAGTCGACCCATTCGCAGCTCGACTCGTGGCCACGTTCGTGGTCTGAAACACCTGCATCCACCACTTGCCTGTATCCAATCAGTTGTATTTAATTGGACGTAATTACACAAAAAGGAAATAAGTAAGGCACTCTCTATAAGCCAAAATAATTCTTAAGGTTTGTACTTTCATATACCTAGTTGCAACTGTTTCATGAACAGACCCTGTCAATATATAGCGAAATTACAAATAATTCGAAGCAAGCAATTCTCACTATTTTTGTACATTAATAAATATTGAATAAAACTGCATTTACGGATTTTATCGCGTTTATTTCACTACTTTTACTTATTTTTAATTCCCGACGTTTCATTCTTCGTTGTTGTCTTGCTTCGTTGGGGTCCAGTCCCCCCCCGTGACCATGGTTGCTGTAAAGCACCCGAAACGTCGGGAATTAAAAATAAGTAAAAGTAGTGAAATAAACGCGATAAAATCTGTAAATTTAGTTTTATTCAATGTGTAGTGTTCGCGTAAATTTAAGAAATCATTAATAAATACATAAAAAGTAAAATATTTTGGATGGAATTTATGAAATTGAGTAGAATTAGAAGTATAACTTTAATAGAAAATAATTTCTAAAAATATCTAATTTTAAGACAATTTGAATTAAGTCTTGACTTTTTTGAAAACAGGTTAATTTAAAAGGTAATAATATTCTAAAACCATCAAGTGCGTATTTTAAATATTGATTGTAATGTATCCGCTTTAGTCGTATGATTAAATTTTAGCGTAAACTCTTTTTTAACTTTTTGATCTAAAAATATACAGATCAATGTTTTCCCACACGTAACAAACATCGCTATTTTTCTCTATGAAGGACTTGAGTAATGTGAATATTTAAAGTTTAATATAAATTAAAGTTTATATAGCAGTTTCCTTTCTCTGAGAGATGGCTATCATCTGCAGCTCGTCGTAGGCCGGGGGCGGCTCGTCGCAACATTCAAGATCAAAGTCCAGGTCACTTTCTGTAAACAACAATACTTTTACAATTTTGCGATAATTATATTATTATACTGAAGAACGGACTGGAATTAAATCGTCATGTGTTACTACTGTAATAATCCTCCAGACCGAATTTTGGTCACAGCGGCCTGCTTCAACGGAGGCTAGCCATCGGCGCAGGACTGGATTAAGTGCCGGAGTGTATGCGCAAGCACAGGTGCACTCTCTATTCCTTCACTCTCATAATCCGATGGGACGGTAAACCGACACGACCGGAGAGGGATCGGCAACGGCTTTACGTGCATTCCGAGGCATGGGGATGAGAACATCGCCAAGTTTCTGACTCCGGGCAGCTACTGAGAATTTCTCGATGGAAAAACTCATAATTGATTTTTTCACCCGACCCGGGGTTCGAACCCAGGGCCTCATGATCAGCAGTCGTACTACTACAACCACTAGACCAACGAGGCATGTGTACAGGGCGAGGTACTGTACGGTGTACATGGGGCACACTGAAAATTTAGCGCTACTGACCGCTAATTTTTTTTTAAATTTCGAATGTTATTTCGTTTAAATATAAGAATGTCGTGTATTGATTAGAAATATTATACGTCGAGAAGTCATGTGGCAATTGCTTTTTTTTTATCACAAGTCTGTCATCTGTAATAACAAATGGAATGTACGCGAAAATTTTTAGGATATTTGTGTCTACTTCGATGAACTCCTAAGTAGTAAGAATCCTTTTTATCTAGGAATCCGTCTGGGCGGCCTGTAGCAAGTTGAATGTGCTCTGCGCTGTTCTGTCTGAAGGGTATAAAGAGTCAGTATAATTACAGGCTGTGTTCCTGTAATTATACTGCATTCCATTTTGGTTCTCAGGGGTGGTAACACATTTGTAGTCTATATTTTTAAGGATGGTTGCAGGTATCCATCGCCTGCAGTAGCTACTTACCATCAGATGCTCTTACAGCAAATTTTCTATCATAAAAAAGTGTTTTCTTATATTTACGCGAATACTACACATGAAAAAAAAAATATTTATACGGATTGTATCGCCTTTCATTAACTTATTTTTAATCGCCGACTTTTCGGGTGCACACACAGCGCCCATGGTCATGGGGAAGACTGTGATGTTTGACGTCCAATGTCATAGTCAGCCCGGCTACCTTCAGTTTTTGAATATTAATTTTTGGTCCGATTTACGCAGAACGAGCTTACAGTATCTTGAAGTCTTGCAGGCTTTCGATTTTGTCTATTACTAATGAAATGTAATTGAATTGTGCTAACACTACACATTTAAATGTAGCTAGGTTTTACAGATTTTATCGCGTATTACTAGTTTAACTAATATTAATATATTGCCGACGTTTCGAGCACTTTACAGCACCTATAGTCACGGGGGACTGACGTGTTCGATGTCCTACGGCTACCTTCAGATTAAAATTATCATTTTATACTTACAATATCTTAAAATCTTGTGGTATGCTTGGGTTTTATATTTTATTAATTATAGGATCCCAAGCAGATGGCAGCACCCATCCATCTTGTCTATTGAAATTAGGATGTTTTTTGGAATTTCAATAGGCTTGCGTATCATCCTTGGTAGGAATCGGTGTTCTTTTGAGAGGATTCGTGGTTTATCAAATCTGATGTAATAGTGGGGACGATCTTGAACATGTTTACACTGACGTAAAGCACCGACGCTCCGGGAAATCTGCACTCATTTTTTTTAATTTTTATTTAATAAAAAAAGTCTTATAAAGGGGGTATTTTTGTTCACAAAGGTGTTTATAGATTACCAGAAAGTGCGGCGGAGTGTGGACGCAGCGCAGGAGCCAGCACGTCGCCGGCGCTGGCGTGGCGCCCGCGCAGCCTCCGCCGGGACCCGCCCCCCTCACCCCCCTCGCCAGCCCCCATCGCCAGCGGCGCTATTGGAGACACTGTCCCCTCTACATTGCGAACATACAATTTTAATATCAATAAAACAAATGCTGCTCGAAAATGATCGCGTGAGGCTCTACTGGGACCGGGCCATCATCACAGACACGACTATTCTAACGAATACTAGGCTGCGCTAAAAGTATCGGGAATGGAATACTTCCACTGTTCCTGTCATATTAAAATCTTTTTAACTGAAAACTCCTTGGTTTAAAAATCGAACACCATTTATTTATTTAAAAAAAAGATTCTCGGTCTTGTTACAAGGTTTTGTCAAACTTGTTTAGTCGTTGAGAAAATGGAATTGACTCGAGAAAATTCAAGAGCCATGATTTATAATGACTTTCAAAGTGGTTTAACACAAAAACAGTGTGTTGACCGGATGATTTCTGAATTTGGTGATGATGCCCCATCCAAAACCACAATTTATCGCTGGTTTGCTGAATTTCAACGTGGACGTGTCAAACTCAGTGATGATCCCCGTCAAGGTCGTCCAAAAACTGCAGTCACCCAAGAAAACGTTGATGCTGTGCGTAAGCTGATTGAGGAAGATCGACATGTGACATACCGCGAAATTCAGGCAACTTTAGACATTGGCATGAGTCAAATACAAATAATCTTGCATGAACAATTAGGTGTAAAAAAGTTGTTTTCCCGATGGATACCGCATTCGCTCTGTGAAGAGCAAAAAGCGGCTCGCGTTACTTGGTGCGTCAGAACTCTCGAAAATTTCCATGCAGGATCCTCAAATGCTGTATACAACATTGTATCTGGTGAGGAATCCTGGATATATGCGTACGAACCTGAAACAAAAAACCAGGCACGAGTTTGGGTGTTCGAAAATGAGTTAAAGCCAACAAAAATTGTTCGTTCACGGAGTGTTGCAAAAAAAATGGTGGCCAGGTTTGTCTCCAAAACCGGCCATGTTACGACTATTCCTCTTGAGGGACAAAGAACGGTTAATGCAGAATGGTATGCTAGCACTTGTTTGCCACAGGTCGTTTCTGAACTCCGTAAAGAGAATTGCAACCGCCGCATCATCCTCCATCACGACAATGCGAGTTCTCACACCGCACACAGAACAAAAGAGTTTTTAGAGCAAGAAAACATAGAATTATTAGACCATCCGCCGTACAGCCCCGACCTAAGCCCTAATGATTTCTATACTTTCCCTAAAATAAAGAATAAATTGTGTGGACAGAGATTTTCATCACCTGAAGAAGCTGTGGACGCCTACAAAACGGCCATTTTGGAGACCCCAACTTCCGAATGGAATGGTTGCTTCAATGATTGGTTCCATCGTATGGAAAAATGTGTCAAATTTTCGCGGAGAATACTTCGAAAAGCAATAAATACATTTTTAAATAGTAATGTTGTGTCACTTCCTTGATTCCCGAAATTTTCAGTGCCACCCTCGTAAGCCTGATATTGTGCTCATGGTGTGCCCGGACCGTCAGTCAAGGATATTTTTGGTCGACATTACCATTCCGTACGACAAGAACCTCGTGAAAGCCGAAACAGATAAGAAGATCTGAATCAGGCTCACGAGGTGACCGACATGTGGGGTGGCCTGCCAACCGAAATTATTCCTGTAGTCGTGTCTGCAAACGGGCTAATCCCAGTCAGCCTCTCGGGTCATGTGAGGCGGCTCGGACTCCGTGACGGACCGCTCCTGGCTCAAATGCACGCGGCGGTGCTCCTCGATGGCACCCGCATCGTCCGCCGGTTTCTTTCCCTTTCCTCCTAACCCTCGGCCGTTTGGTCTCCCCTGCCGAGGGCTTCCATCTGGTTGGGCTTTTATTTATTTATGTATTATTGATTCTATCTTAAAAGACTTCTATGTATAATACAAAACGGGCACTACGGTACTAATACATTGCGCACAAAGTTACAGTGAATTCTCCGTAACTCCATCAGTCGACTGCGAGCGGCCGAGAAGACTAGTTCATTGTTTTGTAAACCACGAACGTTGTTTTCTACAATCTAACGCTGACTTTGTTTGATAAGACTAAGAAAACGCTGCCGTTATTTATGTGCGCACATTGTCAACGTGATTTGTAGTTTATTCCAGCTGTGGCAGAGTTTTTGTTATGAATTGCAGGTCCATTTGACTACCCTATATCATCACGAGGGTGTCGTACGAGGCGACATAGGTAATTGAAAGAAGGGATGTTTCTACATAGACATAAACTCTAAATAATTAAAACTACGGTCGTCAACCGCTCGGAGGTGCCAAGCCTGGCGACAATGGTTAAATATTTCCCCTATGATGCCTTTTTTTTGTAGTCCGTTATAAAAAACATACTGAACGTAGTGGCGGTGTAAGAATATCCATTACCGCAGTTAATTATTCTTTTATGTTAATTAACACATTATGTTGGGCCTTAGTACTTGATACAACCCAAAACTTCGCGGTTAGACTAAGATGCATAGTTTAGCATTATGATTGCAATACTAAGCGGTAAGTGTAATTCAGTAAATAAGTGATCATCATCATCATTATTATCATTACAGATTTTTACATACAAGTCTGCTGCTGAAAATAAGCCTGCCTCAAAGAATACCTCAAAACGCGATTCAGAGTTGGCTACAACCATCAATTTTCTACATGTTTACCAGGTCGTCGTTCCATTGTAGTGGGAGAACGCCGTACATACAATAAAATAAACTATACATACACTCACAAAACGAAATACAGTAGCGTTAAGCTGCTGTTTCACGCTGGTATTCTGAGAGAGCGTAGTCCTTCCCTGGTCTAGTCGACCCATTCGTGCTACAACTATACTACTAACAGCTAAATTGCAGTATGGCTCTACCACATTAGAAAAACTAAAAACTTCGTACGAAGAAACAGAGACGAGTCTAAATAGTTCTTACCTACTGGAAGTGGTGAATAAGGAACCGAAGGTGTGTCACAGTAATTTGACCTTTCTTCAAAATGATGTACTGCACCGGATCGATCGATGTCTGGCGGATCCTCCATCTCAAACACCCCTGAAACTTGAAACTCTGTTAAAGGACCCAAAATGTTCCTTGGTCGGTCCCTAAATTTGATCGACTCGTTCAATGATTGTTTAACATCTTTGCCTTTAAATCGTTTTCGGTCTTCTGCGTTTCCTTCTTTGTCTTCACGTATGTTTTCTTTATTGAGCATGCAAGATGAATCACCTATATAGAAATTGGATACATTAGAAGTTAGTTCAGAAACATCCTCGTCTTTTATATCATCAGCGGTTAATTCTTTGCGTGATGTCTCAGGCGCTTCACTTTTCTTATTGCGAGAGGTTTTGATATTAGTATAATGTTTTTTACAAGGCCTTCCGATTATTTCTTCATCGCTCTTATGTTTCGAATGTGTAACATGACCTACGTTCACAATTTGTTCATAATTTGGAGCTAAAGTATTGGAACTGAGTGCAGTAACAGGATTGAGTGGTATATGTAGATCTTTAGTGGACCTCTCCCAGTCCCTTCTGTGCACGACCTCGTCAATGATGCTGGGGGCTGAGTGGTAGCGATTGTCATCCTCCCGGTTCTCATGATGTGACTTGCGACGGCTGCGGATTTCTTCGTGACTTCTGTGAGCTGACAGTGGCTGCTTTTTGTAACCTGGGCAACATTAGGATAGATGATGTAGATATCTGGTCTGGTATAGGTAGCAGGATATTTGATAGAAAGATTTTGCTGCAGTAGGCTGCAGAATACTTGACGAAAATCGGAGACCCCTTTTACTGATCACGAGGTATTCTATTTTAGTCTTCAGAGGTGATTACGCATCTGCATTTTGATTCTTAAACGTGCATAAATGCAGGAGTTTTTTGATCACAGCTTCTATTTACCATTAAGTAGGTTATGTACTCGTTTGTCAAACTTGATTATAATAAATCAACTTGATTATAATCTATAGGCAGCAGGATTAAGAGGATTTTGCTGCAGTAGGCAGCAGGATATTTGATAGGATGATTTTGCTGCTGTGTTTTGTATGGTGAGTGACAAAAATCGAAGACCCCTTTTACTGATCACGAGGTATTCTATCTTAGTCTTCAGAGGTGATAACGCGTCTGCATTTTGATTCTTAAACGTGCATAAATGCAGGAGTTTTAGGATCACAGCTTCTATTTATCACGATTATGTACTTGTTTGCCAAACTTGATTATAATAAATCTACTGACTTACGAAAATCAAAATGTAGGTGCATTATCATCCTAGAGGTTAGTAAAAGAGGTCACCGGTTTTCCACACTCACATGCAAAGTCAGGTCATCATCATCATCATCATCACAGCCCTTCACAAGTCCACTGCTGAACATAGGCCTCCCCCAAGTAATGCCACAAAGCACGGTCCTGAGCCACCTGCATCCATCGACTTCCTGCATATCTTACCAGGTCGTCACTCCATCTAGTGGGGGGTCGCCCTACACTACGCCTACCGGTACGAGGCTGCCACTCGAGAACCTTTCTTCCCCATCGGTTATCGGTTCTTCGAGCTATATGGCCGGCCCATTGCCACTTCAGCTTACTAATCCGTTGGGCTATGTCGGTCAATCTGGTTTTACTGCGGATATCCTCATTTCTGAGTCTATCACGCAGTGAAACTCCGAGCATAGCCCTCTCCATAGCTCGCTGAGCGACCTTGAGCGTCCTCATACGGCCAGCAGTGAAGGACCACGTCTCTGATCCGTAAGTCATCACTGGCAACACGCACTGGTTGTACACTTTAGTTTTCAGAGATTGAGGTATACCTGACGAGAAGATATGTCGTAATTTCCCGAACGCTGCCCAGCCGAGTTGAATCCGTCGATTGACCTCTCGGTCGAAGTTGGACTTACCTAGTCGGACTATTTGTCCCAGGTAAACGTACTCGTCAACAACTTCGAGCATAGTGCTCCCAACAACTACCGGCATAGGTGTGACATGGACATTAAACATAATCTTTGTTTTGTCCATGTTCATCTTAAGACCTATCCGTTGGGAGGCACTATTGAGGTCATTGAGCATAGTGCTTAAGTCCTCCAGCGATTCTGCCATAAGGACTATATCGTCGGCAAATCGAAGGTGAGTGATGTACTCGCCATTGATGTTAATACCGTATCCTTTCCAGTCCAGTAGCTTGAAAACGTCTTCCAAAGCAGCGGTGAAGAGTTTCGGGGATATAACGTCACCCTGTCTTACACCTCTCTGCAGTTGGATAGGTTTCGAGCTCTGGTTCTGTACTCGGATAGCCATCGTAGCCCTACTGTACAAACACTTCAGCACTTCAATATACCGGCAGTCAACTTGGCACCGCTGAAGGGACTGCAGCACCGCCCAAATTTCGACGGAATCAAAGGCTTTCTCATAGTCCACATACGCCAGGCAAAGTGGCAAATTGTACTCTTCAGTCTTCTGTACAATCTGCCGCAGGGTATGTATGTGGTCTATGGTACTGAAGCCTTTTCGGAAACCGGCTTGTTCGGGAGGCTGGAAGTCGTCGAGTCTGCGTGCGAGACGATTCGTAATGACTCTCGAAAACAGCACGTAGACGCGGCTCAGAAGGGAAATCGGTCTGTAGTTCTTCAAGAGAGCGTTGTCGCCTTTCTTAAAGAACAAGACCACCGCACTTCTGCTCCACGCCTCTGGAGTAGTGCCACCATGGAGGACGGAATTGAAGAGCTTCTGAAGGACTTCAAGTACCGGTGTTCCACCCGCTTTCAGAAGCTCCGCTGTAATTCCATCCTCGCCTGGGGCCCTGCCGTTTTTAAGGTGCTGGAGAGCCATTCTAATCTCGCTTAGACTGACGTCCGGGATATCATCGGAATAGTGTCGGATAAGACTTGCTCTTGGATCGTTACTCACACTTGCGTGTGGCTCCAACGATGATGTGTACAGCTGCCCATAGAACCTCTCAATCTCACTCAAAATCTCAGGTGTCCCGGAAACGATGCTGCCACACTCAGTCTTCAGCCTTGACAGTTGGCTCTTTCTGGCAGACAGATCTCTGGCAAAGACTTTGGAGCCCTGGTTCCGCTCGATCGCTTCTTTAATACGAGCAGTATTAAAGTTGCGTAAGTCTCGCCGCATGCATTTGGAGATCTGTCTGTTCAGTTGCCTGTATGCTGTCAAATCTGTTGACGATTGCAGCCTCATCTCCCGTCTAACAGCCATGAGATTAAGAGTGTGATCGGAGAGTTTTTGTGTTCTTCTGCGGCGGGTCTTGCAGAACTTAGCTCCGACCGCATGGACAGTTTCCACGAGCTTGTCATTCATATCGTCCACTGCATTGCAATCTTGTAGGCACTGAAAGCGGTTGTGTAACTCGAGCTGAAAGTTTTCGGGATTTTGGATCAGAGCACGAGGGGGACGGAGCGTTGACTTCATTAGACGAGACCTCTCCAACTTAACGTTTAGGTTCAGTGTGCCTCTAACCATTCGGTGATCGCTGCCAGTTTTCACCCTTGCGATCACTGAGACATCACTGAACAGTTGGCGTCTGGTCGTCATAATGAAGTCAATCTCATTTTTTGTCGAACCGTCGGGGGCTCGACCAGGTCCACTTCCTGTGGGGCCGCTTCTGGAAGAAAGAGTTCATCATAAAGAGTCCCTCTTTCTCCATAAAGTCGGCCAGCTGCTGGCCCCTTCGGTTCCGTTGCCCTACTCCAAATTTCCCTAACTTCAGCTCACCGCTTTCTCTTGTGCCTAGTTTTGCGTTGAATCAAAGTCAGGTAGTTGGTGTTAATTAATTGGATGGCCTATTTACAATAAAATGGGGCAAAACAAAATTAGCAGCGAGTGCATAGTTCCCGATCTACCAAGGCTCTTTTTAATAGTTTCAATGTCCGAATTTAAAAGATGACCTATAATTTTCTAGTGTTTTCATTGCGGCACTGACCTGATGTGCTGGGAAGGTGCAAGGACACTGCGCTGCTGCCAAAACGACGTCCAAATAGGTCACTGGAGCGCCGCCGACCTGATTCTGGAAAACCAAATGTATTTGAAGGTCATTGTTGATGGAGTTTCCATTTTTATGTACTTACTTTCTCTTCTTCGTCTTCGTGGATTGTTGATAATATAGCCAGTGAATTTTGAATCCTGGTTACGACCCATGCTTTTGTCAGTATGAAAAATAAAAACAATACTATAACGCTTTTAGGTTGTTGCTGGGATTCCCACGTCACTGTAATTCATCAGGTATGTGTTTTGACACCCACATAGATTATTTCTCCACTCTTATTTTACGCACGGAGTTTGTAGGAACACCAACTGCATTTTAACGTAATTAGTGAGAAACCCGAGTGTGCTTTTTCGTGGCACTGAGTGCACGTACATGTCCATGTACCTAGTGCCTCGGACAGGCACCAAAGGTATATGGTGTAATAAGGTACGTGAGGGTAATACGGTCACCTTAGCTTTACCGCCATATAATATCAAAAGTAGCAAGAAGACAGCGACAGAAACACAAGGTCGTATACTATAACTAATATATTAAGAAAAAGCTTGCTAACAAGCTTTGGTAATAATTAGGAACACTTCGAAAAGTCTACTTGGAAAACCTAACTACACTACATCATACTACCGTAACATCGAGTAAAATATTTACTATAATATCATCTGTAAAAATGGCGTCGATAAAACATCGTTCTTTTCACCCTTTATTATTCGATTGACCGATGAACAGCTATCGTATCACAAAGCCATCCATACATATAAGGTAGTTTTTGAGTTATAAGAAAGGGAGCATATTAACCAGATGCATATTACCGGACCATATTACCCTCACGTACTATATCTGTTTATTTAAATAATTACTTGTTTTAAAAACTTTTTTAATATTTGTAATAAATTATGGACTATAATATAGTCTGCAATCAAGGATTTATTATTATTATTAAGAATATAAATTACTGCTTGTTGTGTCTGGATTTTTAGTGATTGCTCGCACGTCTCTAACACTGCTTGAATAGCGTTCCCCCTATTCCATCAGAACAGAGTTCTGACGGGTTACGAAAAAGCGTGGACAAGTAAGTAACTGCGCGTTTTTCGATACATTCATTCTATTACATCAATTACTACTGCTCATAGGCGTAAGAGGCCGTAGAGGGAAACCAATCAGGAGATCTTCATCAGCATCTTCCTGATAACAAGTCTAAATAATAAAAAACTGCGGTTGCCAACCCACTTGGCAAGCACGGCAACTATGGCAAAATCCCCCCTTTGAAGCAATCTGTAGGGAAAGTCTGTGTTCCGTCACCGTTACTGCCTACTAATGTCCTCTGCTGAATTGTTTCAGTTTCCATCTGCGGCCTTTTACGACACCCACGGGCGACATTGGGTGGTGGATACTCAACAACGCCACAGTGGTCGATATGTACGGTATTATAATATGTCCTGATTAGCTGATAGTTTTGATTGCGTAGCCAGAACATGAAGCCGTAGTATGAGTACAACAGAACCCTTATCTTTACAACATCTATTTATCTCATACCGGATTTTCCTAGCTTATATATAATAACAATGCAATTGCATATCTTAAATAACTCACCATTAGTGATCACTGGTTTTTTGGGATGTTTTCCGGAGCTAGTGTCTGAAATAAGAATTTATAAATGATTAGTAACTGATGTTATTATAATGTTTTTCAGGCTGAATTTCCAAGTTCGGATCTGACCTGAACACGCGCATGATTTTATTCCTCCCTCTCCTTTTCACTCAGTAAGTTTCGAAATCTTTGTTGTCCAAATGTTCTACACATTCAAGTCGAACTAAGTGAAGGTGTGAAATAATTTTCCAACGTCATCATCATCATTGTAGGTTACAATGATGACGATGACGCTGGAATGGATGGCGATCGAAGTCAACTGTTGAATATAGGTCTCATAGGGAGAATATCTGCCATAGTTGCCACGTTTGGCAGGCGAATTTGCATCCGCAGTTTTATTTTCTAGTTGTTATAAGGAAGTTGTTACCCATTTTTTTATAGAATAAGGGTGACCAACGAGCACACAGTCCACCTGATGGTAAGTGAATGCTGTTGCCCACAGATTCTACATTTATCCTCGATTAAGAATCAATACGTAGACGCGTTGTCACCCCTGAGGACTAAGATGGAATGCCTCGTTTCCAGTAAAAAAGGATCTCCAGATACTCACCATACGAAATTCAGTAGTATTAAGCTGCTATTTTACGCTGGTATTCTGTGAGAACATGATCCTTCCCCAGTTGAGGTGACCCATTCGTGCTACAACCATAATAAAGCTGCAGCGTAGCTCTACCACGTGAAATATTCTGGTATGTTTTCCTCTATCACCTTTACGTCAACCCCAGGACGAAAAAGTGGAAATTGTTAAACCGCCATAATACATTCATCATCATCATCATCATCATTTCAGCCCTTCACAAGTCCACTGCTGAATATAGGCCTCCCCCAAGTGACGCCACAAAGCACGGTCCTGAGCCACCTGCATCCATCGACTTCCTGCATGTATTACCAGGTCGTCACTCCATCTAATGGGAGGTCGCCCTACACTACGCCTACCGGTACGAGGCTGCCACTCGAGAACCTTTCTTCCCCATCGGTTATCGGTTCTTCGAGCTATATGGCCGGCCCATTGCCACTTCAGCTTACTAATCCGTTGGGCTATGTCGGTCACTCTGGTTTCGCTGCGGATATCCTCGTTTCTGAGTCTATCACGCAGTGAAACTCCGAGCATAGCCCTCTCCATAGCTCGCTGAGCGACCTTGAGCGTCCTCATACGGCCAGCAGTGAAGGACCACATCTCAGATCCGTAACTCATCACTGGCAACACGCACTGGTTATATACTTTAGCTTTCAGAGATCGAGGTATACCTGACGAGAAGATGTGTCGTAATTTCCCGAACGCTGCCCAGCCTAGTTGAATCCGCCGATTGACCTCTCGGTCGAAGTTGGACTTACCTAGTCGGACTATTTGTCCCAGGTAAACATACTCGTCAATAACTTCGAGCATAGTGCTCCCAACAACTACCGACATAGGTGTGACATGGACATTAAACATGATCTTTGTTTTGTCCATGTTCATCTTAAGACCTATCCGTTGGGAGACACCATTGAGGTCATTGAGCATAGTGGTAAGGTCCTCCAGCGATTCTGCCATAAGGACTATATCGTCGGCAAATCGAAGGTGAGTGATGTACTCGCCATTGATGTTAATACCGTATCCTTTCCAGTCCAGTAGCTTGAAAACGTCTTCCAACGCAGCGGTGAAGAGTTTCGGGGATATGACATCACCCTGTCTTACACCTCTTTGCAGTTGGATAGGTTTCGAACTCTGGTTCTGTACTCGGATAGCCATCGTAGCCCTACTGTACAAACACTTCAGCACTTCGATATCGACATAATACATTACTCTGGTATATTTAAGACAAAAGTGAATAAGCTTTTGGTTCATTAAGGTAGTAAGATTTACCATCTATGGCTTTATAACCACCTAATACTATGTGGTATTATAATCAAACACTGGCTTTAAACTGGGTAAAACGTTAAACCCTAACAGTGCACTAATGAGTCAAAATATGTTGACCGCAAATGTCACAGATGATAGACAACAGGAAATACCGGCTCTACTTTCAACAACTCGCCTGGTTAATGTGGTAAATAGTGGAAACATTACAAAGGTCTACGTCCAGTAATGGATTTTATATTTATATTTTATGGATACTATGGCTTGGTGAGGTTGAGGAAAGTATTTATATATTTACACTAATATTTAGGCTGGATATCATACACGTGTGCCACATGACGTGCGGGTGTTTCACTAGGTGTGTATCACTGGGTGATTTAATAGGTTTGTATAGTGTCATTGTGTGACGGATCAGCGATCTTTTATTAGACAATTTATTATATAGATGTTTATATTATTTAGATGAATATTTAGGCTGGACATCATAAACGTGTCAACATTTAAGTGTGGTTCACTAGGTTTGTGTCATTGTATGATGGATCGGTGATGTTTAGGGTCAAAGTGATCAAGCGTGAGGAGTACAGCACAAACCTGAATTGCCGTCATCTGGCCAGCAGCAGAGCCAGCACAGCATGAGCAGCGGCGCGCAGAGTTCCACGCCCAGAATCGCGGTCGCGCCGCCCATGTCGCTTACACCCATTCACCTGAATGAAATAGAAACAGTGGCATAGTGGTCACAGCACCCGGCTGCTACAGAGCTACGGTTAACAAATTCAAAAATAATTCAAAAATAAGTTTTCCTGGCAAAATCCCTGACTTTTCAATAAATTTCCTGACATGGAAGCTGGGGCAGCAAAAATATTTATTTGTAAAAACTTGTGCATGTACGCGCAATATCTAGCAATAAAATGTACGAGCCAGATTATAACAATGAAACAATTTAAAACAATCACATAAAAAACAATGTAACCGTTCAGATTTAATTAATTTATCATTAGTAGTTTTTGTAATTAAATTGTTTAATAAATATTTTAATTTGCATTTATTATACTTTTCTCTCACTATTGAAAATTCCTGATAAAATTTAAATTTTACCTGACAAAACCAAAAATTCCGGACATTTCAGGAATATTTTTATCACTTAGTATCCTATCACCCTATACGAGGCCAAAATTTGTGAGTAAACACAAAATGTTGGTTTCAGGTTTGTGTTGTGATTATCCGAGGGTAGTTAGAAAACTACGATCTAAACTTCTTAGGACCAAGAGCGGGTCAAAGCGCATTTTTAAAGTGATAGAAAATAATTATCCTCCTCCTAATTTGTATATTTATTTATTCATAAATTTGCACTACTAGAGTAGATACAAAAATATTAACAATAAAAATATTTATTATACATAAAATAAATAAACAATGCTTCGACCTTCTACTTCTACTTCGCGGTTTGCACAGCATTTGTGAAATCACAAGAGAAAAATATTTTATGCAAATACATAATATACTTACATAATAAGTGCATTCATTCGTGTAATATGTAAATAAAATATTTATTAATAGTTCAAACTTACAAATCACAATATATGTCGTTTAGCCCCATTTGGATTTAGGTAAATTACGATTATTACGCAATGCTCTAAAAGTAGGAGATTTGCAAACATTGTTTACAAAGGGATCCCCTTTGTAGACAAGTTCTGAATTTAAACTTTTTGCGAGGGACCGTAATATGCATCTATTAGAGTAATTCGGGGCAATCCACTAAGTTGTATGTAATAACAGTAAGTTTAAGTAGTAATGGGACGGTCTTTAAGGTCAAAGCAACCGATGGGAAAGAGAAGTACTTGAGTGGCAGTTTCGTACCGGTAAGAGAAATTTAGAACGGCTCTCCACTAGATGAAGTAACGACTTGATAAAATATAGGAATATAATAAGTAGGAAGTAGGTAGATACAGATGACTCAGGTTCATGTTCTGAGGCATTCCTTGGTGATGGACGGTGATGATAACAGAATGTAGATTTAAGGTTTTCTATAGAATATGGTTTTCTTTTATAGCATTGGGTGACAAATGAGCACACAGTTCACCTGATTGTAAGTGGATGCTGTGTACCATAGACATCCATATTTATTCTCAATTAAGAATCAAAATGCAAATGCGTTGCATCCCCTGAGTACTAAAATGGAATGCCTCGATTACAGTAAAAAGGGTCTCTGGTTCGCAGCATTACGCTGCTATTTTACGCTGGTATTCTGTGAGAGCGTGCTCCTGCCCTGGTCGAGCCGACCGATTCGTGCTACAACTATAATATAGCTGCAGCGTAGCTCTACCATGTACAAATGGGTGGCAAACAAACACAGAGTTCATCTGATGCTAAGTGGATGCTGTGGTACATGGACATATAGATTTATCTTCAATTAGCAATCAAAACGCAGATGCGATTTCAGTAATAAGGGCCTCCAGTTCCTCTCACCATACGAAACACAGCAGTATTAAGCTACTATTTTACGCTGGTATTATGTGAGAGTGGTCCTTCCCCGGTGCTAAAACCATACTATTTCTGCAACGCGACTCTACCATTTGTTGTACCAAATCGTTAATTAAACTTAACTCTTACCTCTGACGGTCTCAGCTCCTCAACTCGCTGGGACGGGGTTGAATAAGTTAAAGTCAAGGCGTCCAGGCCGGGCGAATCAAGGAACCATCTGCTCCTGGATCCGGGTTAGGAAGAACGGCAACGTCTGTTGGAGTTATGAGAAACAGTTATTACGTTTAATGTAGCTACAGTAGCTTAATTACTAATGGCACACACACTGCCGAATAAAAGGTAGTGAATTCGGGTCCCCCATTCGACTCTTGTTACGATCTACTATAAACACAAGCTATTAAAACTTACTGGAGAGATTAAAGGGAATATAAGTAATGGCAAATAAAGAAATCAGTAGCTGGTGGACAATTTTTAGTGGATGCTTTAATTTTTTTCAGCTAAAGAATCTGTCACTGTGCAGTGGCTGCAGAAGAATATCCGCTACAGTGAACGTGCCGCAGGTGCCGTGCGAGATGACAGAGGCAAACAAACCTTGAGATGAGCAGCAGCGTCTCACCTAATGATAACTAAAACTAACTTTTTTTAAATAGTTTAAGCATCATCATTGATACGTGGTAGAGCCATGCTGCAGTTATATTAGATGTATAGTTGTAGCACGAATGGGTCGGCTCGACCGGGGAAGGACCACGCTCACACAGAATACCAGCGTGAAATACTAGCTTAATGCTGCTGTATTTCGTATGGTGAGTGTAGAGAACCGGAGACCGTTTTTACTGGAAACGAGGCATTCTATCTTAGTCCTCAAGGGTGACAACGCATCTGCATTTTGATTCGTAATCGTGGATAGATGTAGATGTCTATGGGCCACAGCAAACACTTACCATCAGGTGGACTGTATGCTCGTTTGTCACCCTATTCTATAAAAAAATCATCTGTTTAAGTAATTCCAACTAATGTCATTTTATCACATAATATTACATATTATGTAGTAAGTCTTCCTTCACATCTCTCACTTTTGTAATTTATCCTATAGATTATTATCTGATTAAGAGTAGTAATTAAGCCTCTGTTGAAGTTGTTTACTGGTCCTTAAATAAATAAATAAATAAAAAAACTTTTGCCAAGTGTTGCTTGGCAGACGGGTTGGTAAATACCCTATGAGGCAATTCAAAGGGGAGCCCTATGGTGGACTTTGGTTCTAACGGTAAGGAGTCTGTTTAGACTGCATTACCAGCACTACCAGTTGGTATCTCTGCTAAGCGGAGTATATCCTCCTATTGTTTTACAGTTTAAGAATCATGAGGAGCCAGATTTTTTTTAATAGAATAAGTGTGACAAACGAACACACAGTCCATTTGATGGAAAGTGGATGCCGTGATCCAAAGATACTTCCTACACTTTCCCTGATTAAAAACCTTAATGTAAATGTTTTAATACAACTGAGAACTAAGGTAAAATGCCTCGTTACCAGTTAAAAGGTTCTGCGTTTCTCTACAGCTCCACACGCACCATAAGAGAAACACCAGCATTAAGTTGGTATTTCACGCTGGTATTATATGAGAGTGTTTTCCTTCTCCAGTCAAGCCGATACATTTGTACTGCAACCACAATATAGCTGCAGTATAGCTGCAGTGTGGCTCTACCACATAAAATTACAACACATAAGATATTTTTACATAGTCTTCAAAGACGACTACGAGTCGCTCTAATGTTATAAAATAATACGTACCTCATCCTTCCGGGAAAAAACTGTACATTTATTCCTTGTACTAAATACATGTAGATTTAAAGAATTGTATCATTCCTAATTACTATTAAATTTTAAATTAAAATAATTCATTTCTGCTCTGCCGTACAACCGAACACCACCAACTCGAATAACAGTATCTTTACGAGACAACAGGAGTCGCGCGCACGTATCTACTGCTGCTTGGACACATCCGCGCGGGAGATGAGACTAAGACCTGTGACACACTAAAACTTTTTTCTATTTTATCGATCGAACTGTATGTAAAGAAAGAAAGAAAGAGAAATTTATTTGGCCATTTCTTTACAAGTTTTACTGGCAACATTGTAGAAAGCGTAACTTATAAGCTTATAATTAAATTAAACTTTATTATACACTAACAAGGAAAAATAAATGGTAAATAAATGCAAATCTAAAAAGATATTTTCCATAGTTTCCGCTCTTGGTAGCCGTAGATATATATATATAAGTATTTTGAATTTGGTATCGGCTATAACTAGATGATACTGCACATCTCCTGGATAATTTTCTTCTGTATCTTCTTACAGGATGATATGTGCTAGTATACTGAGGCCGCCACCACACGGCGCTTCAAATCCAACTCGATATATAAACATGGTAGAGCCACACTACAGCTATATTATGGTTGTAGCACGAATGGGTACTCGACCGGGGTAGGACCACGCTCTTGAATAGCAGCTTGATGCTGCTGTATTTCGTACGGTGAGTGAAGAGAACCGGAGATTCCTTTTACTAGAATCGAGGCATTCCATCTTAGTCCTCATGGTTGACAACACATCTGCATTTGATTCTTAATCGAAGAGAAAATGTCTATTATAGGCCACAACATCTCCTTACCATCGGGTGGATTGTGTGCTCGTTTGTCAACCTTATTTTATAAAAAAATGTATAATACATACTTTCTTTAAAACGACAATATTAGTTTTAATTTATTCTGTATTAATAGTACATAGTATAATTGCACATGGCTAGTAACTTTTAACAAACATAAAGTACAAATTTGACATCTTATTAAAATTGTTTTCACTCAGTGTGCCCACACCCGAGGCTGTGGCGCCGGAGTGTCGCCGCTCATCGATCCACCGTCCTCTTCCCTCTCATCTCACTGGCCTTCCCCTGGCAAACCACTGATTGCCCTTTCACTCCGTTATCCAGATGCTTAATTAGGATTAATAGCGCCGGAAAAAAATTCCAGCAATATTGTTGTATTTCTCTTGTTGTTTTTACATGGGGCCTCACTACAGTTGGTTGTAACAGTGGCTGAAGAATACATTCACCAGAGAAGGAACACTCTTTTACAAAATAGTAGCATAAAATAGCAACATAATGTTGTTGTGTTTCGTATAGTAGGTGTAGAGAACCGGTAATCCTTTTTACTGGAAACGCGGCATGCCATCTTATTCCTCAGGGGTAACATTACATCTGCATTTTTAATTCTTAATCGATTTACAACCATAATAATTTTTTTTGTTTTTTTTTGTTGGGTAGGTGTGTAAAAGTCAACAGTTGATTTTGCTTTTTATTTATTCAAATAAAAATGTTTAATATCTAATTTAAGTTCAATTACTTTCAAATCAGTGACTTAACACTTTTTGTTTCATCATCATTACAGCCCTTCACAAGTCCACTGCTGAACATAGGCCTCCCCCAAGTAATGCCACAAAGCACGGTCCTGAGCCACCTGCATCCATCGACTTCCTGCATGTCTTACCAGGTCGTCACTCCATCTAGTGGGGGGTCGCCCTACACTACGCCTACCGGTACGAGGCTGCCACTCGAGAACCTTTCTTCCCCATCGGTTATCGGTTCTTCGAGCTATATGGCCGGCCCATTGCCACTTCAGCTTACTAATCCGTTGGGCTATGTCGATCACTCTGGTTTTACTGCGGATATCCTCATTTCTGAGTCTATCACGCAGAGAAACTCCAAGCATAGCCCTCTCCATAGCTCGCTGAGCGACCTTAAGCGTCCTCATTCGGCCAGCAGTGAAGGACCACGTCTCAGATCCGTAAGTCATCACTGGCAACACGCACTGGTTGTACAATCTAGTTTTTAGAGATTGAGGTATACCTGACGAAAAGATATGTCGTAATTTCCCGAACGCTGCCCAGCCGAGTTGAATCCGTCGATTGACCTCTCGGTCGAAGTTGGACTTACCTAGTCGGACTATTTGTCCCAGGTAAACGTACTCGTCAACAACTTCGAGCATAGTGCTCCCAACAACTACCGGCATAGGTGTGACATGGACATTAAACATGATCTTTGTTTTGTCCATGTTCATCTTAAGACCTATCCGTTGGGAGGCACTATTGAGGTCATTGAGCATAATGCTTAAGTCCTCCAGCGATTCTGCCATAATGACTATATCGTCGGCAAATCGAAGGTGAGTGATGTACTCGCCATTGATGTTAATACCGTATCCTTTCCAGTCCAGTAGCTTGAAAACGTCTTCCAACGCAGCGGTGAAGAGTTTCGGGGATATAACATCACCCTGTCTTACACCTCTCTGCAGTTGGATAGGTTTCGAACTCTGGTTCTGTACTCGGATAGCCATCGTAGCCCTACTGTACAAACACTTCAGCACTTCGATGTACCGACAGTCAACTTGGCACCGCTGAAGGGACTGTAGCACCGCCCAAATTTCGACGGAATCAAAGGCTTTCTCATAGTCCACATATGCCAGGCAAAGTGGCAGATTGTACTCTTCGGTCTTCTGTACAATCTGCCGCAGGGTATGTATGTGGTCTATGGTACTGAAGCCTTTTCGGAAACCGGCTTGTTCGGGAGGCTGGAAGTCGTCGAGTCTGCGTGCGAGACGATTCGTAATGACTCTCGAAAATAGCATGTAGACGCGGCTCAGAAGGGAAATCGGTCTGTAGTTCTTCAAGAGAGCGTTGTCGCCTTTCTTAAAGAACAAAACCACCGCGCTTCTGCTCCACGCCTCCGGAGTAGTGCCACCATGGAGGACGGAATTGAAGAGCTTCCGAAGGACTTCAAGTACCGGTTTTTCACCCGCTTTCAGAAGCTCCGCTGTAATTCCATCCTCGCCCGGGGCCTTGCCGTTTTTAAGGTGGTGGAGAGCCATTCTAATCTCGCTCAGACTGACGTCCGGGATATCATCGGAATAGTGTCGGATAAGACTTGCTCTTGGATCGTTACTCACACTTACGTGTGGCTCCAACGATGATGTGTACAGCTGCCCATAGAACCTCTCAATCTCACTCAAAATCTCAGGTGTCCCGGAAACGATGTTGCCACACTCAGTCTTCAGCTTTGACAGTTGGCTCTTTCTGGCAGACAGATCTCTGGCAAAGACTTTGGAGCCCTGGTTCCGCTCGATCGCTTCTTTAATACGAGAAGTATTAAAGTTGCGTAAGTCTCGCCGCATGCATTTGGAGATCTGTCTGTTCAGTTGCCTGTATGCTGTCAAATCTGTTGACGATTGCAGCCTCATCTCCCGTCTAACAGCCATGAGATTAAGAGTGTAATCGGAGAGTTTTTGTGTTCTTCTGCGGCGGGTCTTGCAGAACTTAGCTCCGACCGCATGGACAGTTTCCACGAGCTTGTCGTTCATATCGTCCACTGCATTGCAATCTTCTAGGCACTGGAAGCGGTTACGTAACTCGAGCTGAAAGGTTTCGGGATTCTGGATTAGAGCACGAGGGGGACGGAGCGTTGACTTCATTAGACGAGACCTCTCCAACTTAACGTTTAGGTTCAGTGTGCCTCTAACCATTCGGTGATCGCTGCCAGTTTTCACCCTTGCGATCACTGAGACATCACTGAACAGTTGGCGTCTGGTCGTCATAATGAAGTCAATCTCATTTTTTGTCGAACCGTCGGGGCTCGACCAGGTCCACTTCCTGTGGGGCCGCTTCTGGAAGAAAGAGTTCATCATAAAGAGTCCCTCTTTCTCCATAAAGTCGGCCAGCTGCTGGCCCCTTCGGTTCCGTTGCCCTACTCCAAATTTCCCTACCTTCAGCTCACCGCTTTCTCTTGTGCCTAGTTTTGCGTTGAAGTCTCCCATCAACACCGTGTAGTGGGTTTTGGAGGAATGTATGGCTCTGGAAATATCCTCATACATTTCCTCCACCTCCTCATCGGGATGTGCCGAGGTTGGTGCGTAAACCTGAATGACCTTCAGCGAATACCGTTTGGTGATTCTGAGTATCAGGTACGCGACCCTCGTCGACACACTCCCAATATTTACAACGTTGTTGACGAGAGACTTGTGGACGATAAATCCGACACCTCCTTGGGACAGATGGTCGCCCTCCCGGTGATAGAACAAGTTGCCGGACTCGAGGATTGCCGTGTCCTCCCCCTCTCTTCGGACCTCGGATAATCCAATAATATGCCAGCGCAACTTGTCTACCTCTTCTTCCAGCTCTAGTATCTTCTCGTCAGTCCTCAGGGTGCGTGCGTTATATGTTGCCAGGTCGAGTCGTCGTAGGTGGCAACCGAACCTCCACCGGAGATTCTTAGCACCCCCTGCCCCGCCGTTACCATGGTCGCCACCGTAGCCAGGAATAGCGGGGCCGCCGGGGACTGGGGGCCGTCTGTTTGTGTATTTATTCATTGGGGGGTATTTGCCATAGTTGCCACGCTTGGCGAGCGGGTTGGCAACCGCAGTTTTTTATTACGTCACAGTTGTTATCAGGAAGATGCTGCTGCCCATCTCCTGCCTGTCTCCCTCTGTCGCCTCTTACGACACCCACGGGAAGATATGGGGTAGTGGATATTCTCAACCGCCACTACACGGCTACTTTTTGTTTACATTGTTATTATAAACATATGTGTTTAAAGAAGATTTAAGAACTTACTTGCATCACCCTACAGCTCCATTTAGCTTACAAGTGAATAACTATATTTATACATTTAAAGTGATTAACGCATGATGGCAAATGTCACCAAGGTTGATCTGGTGCAGAAGGAACTTGAAATTGATTGGATGCAAAAGATGTCAGAGTTTGAGAAACGCTCAAAAGCTGCTTTAGTCCCATCAAATCCAACCTTGGTTCAGCTAAGTGAGGAATTTTATGCTTTTAAAGACTTAGTGAGCAACACGTTCTTCTGCTGCAGCAACAATTTCGGAGGTGTACTAATGCAGTTGATGAAATAGATATGCGACAAAGACATAAGGTACTACTTTTTAATGGTATTCCTGAAGAGTCTGGATTAAATGTAGAACAGGAGGTACTTGCAATTGTTCATAATAAATTGGGCCTTTCACATATAAGCAACTCTTCCTTGAAGCGCTGTCATCGATTGGGAGCTCCGGGCAGTGATCGGACAAGAGCTGTACTTGTTCATTTCCAAAGTTATGATACTAAATCTGAAGTCTGGAGATCTAAGGCAAAATTAAAGAATACACCATACACAGTATCGGAGTTTCTCACTAAAATGAGACAGAGTACATATAAGAAGGCACGCCGACATTTCGGCATGAAGAATGCTTGGACCCTTGATGGAACCATAAACATTAGGCTTCCTGATAGTAGCCGCATAAAAATTTCCGCTGACGAAGAGTTTGATATCCTTCTTACTAAATGGCCCAAGCCTAATTCTCCTTCCGTAACTACGCAGAAAAGCCCATTAGAATCCATATCTCAGCTAGGTGGGGCCAGGCGTAGACAAGTCATCCCAGCGGTGCAAAGTGTAGAAATCAAGAAGACACGTCGTGTTGTGCCCAAAAAATAATTCCTCTGTAATCGGCAGTATGCATTCTATCTTTAGTTCTTAAGTTCTTTTTATTGTATTTTATTTTTTATTTTTTTATTTTTTTGTTTGGTTTTCCACTTGTTTGTTGTCATTGTTTGTTATCATTTGTTGACGGTATTTGTATTATTTACATTACTTGCTTGATTATAAAACAAACATACAGCGGATAATCTAATAGTGACAGTTTGACACAAAGAATATATAATCACATTATGGAGTAAGCTTTTGTATAAAGGATAGAATAAGCTGTGTTTGAAAACTAATTGTACATTAATTTTACATTAATCTTGTATTTCGAAACTTAATCGTATTCCTTTGGTTTTTTTTGTTTTTGTGTGGTACCTTCTTGCTGCTATGTTAGCAAAATTTAAGTTCTTTTGTATCACACTGTTAAAAATATGTTCTTTTTGCATTACTGTTTGTTTTGGTGAATTTTGTTGTCAAATAGTATCCATTAAGTTATCTTGTTAATTAAGTGACTAACTTAGTGATTAACTAACAGTAAACTTTTGTCTTATTATGCTTTGATCAAGTAGGTTAGTGTTAATTGCTTTTTTTAAATTCTTATTATCATTGTAAACTATATAGATATTCCTTTGCAATCAGTCAACTGTTGGGTGATGTATAATATGTATTGAGTCGTATTTTGTAGTTAGTCTAACAATAATAATATATTATTATATTATCTAATAACATATTATTATATTATATTTTTTTTAATTTAAAATGTATTATTCTTAATGTTAATATCTCGGATGATGAATCTTTTTATTCTGCCCATGATTCAGATATCTCGTTCGAGTCTTGTGATGGTAGTGATAGTATGCTCTCCCTCCGCGATGAGCTGATCAATTTATTTACTCCTTGTAAAAACTTGTTTAATATATGTCATGTCAATGCTCAAAGCATTCCAAGTCATTATTTTTATTTTGAAGAAGTTTTTTCTATAGACTGTGTTCATGCAATCTTAGTATCAGAAAGTTGGCTAAAGCCATCATTAATGTCCAGCTTATATCCTCTAAATGATTTTGTTCTTGTGCGTAACGACCGCATTGAAAAAGGAGGAGGTGATGTTGCCATATACCTTAGAGCAAACATCCCTTATAAAATAATTTTAGCTTCTCCATCTGCGTATTCTGCCTCACCGGAGTTTCTGTTTCTGGAAATTGATATCAAAAGTGTAAAGGCCATTCTTGGGGTAGTATACTGTCCACCTGCTGTTAATTTTTTCGACGCTCTTGAAAGCGCCCTCACTTCCACTTCATCTGAGTACACGCACTGCATAATAATGGGTGATTTCAATACTGATTTGTTGAGAAATTCTTCTCGTTCTCAAACATTTCGGCCAATCATAGAGTCAGTCGATCTCCAAATTCTCCCCTTAGCGGCAACTCACCACAACATTGACACTGATGACTCATGGATTGATCATATTACCACGGCTTCTCCCGATTATGTCATTAAGCACGGACAACTATCAGCTCCTGCTTTTTCACGACATGATCTTATTTATATATCATATAAGCTGATTTCTCCTAAAGTCAATCCCGTCGTACTATACATTCGTAATTTCTCTAGAATGGATTTTGATAAACTTAAAAGTGACGCCTATCGTATTGACTTAACCTCTTTATTTAAATCAACTTGTATTGACGATAAAGTCTCAATCCTTAATAATATAGTTCTTGGTCTGTACAACAAACACGCTCCCAAACATCAAGTAAGAGTGAAGCGTTCACCAGCCCCGTGGATGACTGAGGTCGTAAGGTTGGCAATGACTAGGCGAGATCGAGCCTTTGTGAAATTTAAGAAGCATAGTACACAGGACAGCTGGGATCGCTACAGAGCGCTAAGAAACAGATGCAATCAGATGGTACGAAATGCTAAACGCCGTTATATCCATAGTAATATTGCAAACTCTTCAACCGCTGATGTGTGGAAATTTCTTAAAACACTAGGTATTAGTAAGGCCGTTACATCTGACCGTGGTCCATCAATCACTCTGTATGAAATAAATCATCACTTTATTTCTACTTCTCCTTTGGATCCCACAGTTCGTTCTACGACAATAGCTTCAATCCATGCCATCTCCTTCTTTCCTTTTTTTCACTTCTTACCTGTGACTGAGGATGAGATACAGAAATCTGTACTAGCTATTAAATCCAAGGCTGTGGGTTGCGATGAGGTTAGTAAGGTTATGGTATCCATGACCCTTGAGTGCCTTTTTGCCTGCAATCACACATATCATAAACTATTCCCTTGACTCAGGTCAATATCCTACTCAGTGGAAAAAAGCATGGCCACTTCCTAAAATACCTAATCCCTCATTACCTACCCATTTCCACCAATTTCAATATTGCCATACCTATCTAAAGTTATGGAAGCCCGTGTTCACAAGCAAATCTCTATGTTCATAACCAAACACAATCTGCTGAATAAATATCAGTCAGGCTTTCGTGCAGGTCACAGTACTACCACTGCATTGATAAAAGTTATAGATGATATTAGAATGGGAATGGATGAGCAAAAGCTTACGGTGGTTGTGCTTGTTGACTTTTCAAATGCTTTTAACACAGTCGACCATTCCCAAATGTCTACAAAAAGAAGAATCCTATAAATTTCAAAAAAGAGCTTAAAAATATTTAATTGAAAAAAAGTTTCTATTCGTTGTCAGAGTTTTTCGGTGAAAAATAATAATTGTTTATTTTGAATATGTACTATGTATTTACTATACTCTTTAATATCGTTGTAAATATTGCAAATATTTCTTAAACCTAAAAGTAATGTAGTAGTTTGAGTAAGTAGTTTAAGTAAGTAGTTAAAGAAAATAAAATAAAATTCGTCTTTCTAAATTGATTAGAATAAATTGATATAAAACATAATACAATATAATATTGCTACGCCCTATCAGGGCTCAGGTTTGGCTCTAATATATCCAACTTAAGAACTATTTATGTAACCACATGAACGCAATAAAATGTTTGAGTTTGAGTTTGAGTTTGACCACGATATCCTTATAGCCTTCCTAACTAATCTTAGATTCTCAATCCCAGCTTTGGAATGGTTTTCATCCTATCTTCGCGGCCGCCAGCAATCAGTACGATTAGGACAAGAGTTCTCAAGATGGGTTGACATTGAAACAGGCGTGCCGCAAGGCGGAATACTTTCTCCTTTAATGTTATCTTAATTCATAAATTCTATCACTTCAGTTCTCAACTGTTCGTACCATCTGTATGCAGATGATCTTCAGCTCTATGTGCAATCTAGTGTTAACGAAGAAATAAAACTAACCACAACCTCGATGCCATTGGAGAGTGGTCGTACAGACATGGTGTTTTGGTTAACCCAACCAAATGCAAAGCAATGGTTATAGGTAGTAGCAGAATGTTAGCTAAGATTAATAACGATAACCTTGCTCCCGTATTTTACAATGGCACGTTGTTGCCATTTTGTAAGTCTGTCAAAAATCTTGGCCACGGTAATATTATCTATAAATATTACCGTGTCTTGGCTTACATATAGACCATACCTTAAGCTGGGAAATTCAAGTTGCCGAAACAAGCCGTAAAGTAACTGCCACCTTAAGTTCTCTTTGTCGTCTCAAAAACTTTCTGCCTTTTAAAATTAAACTTCTGCTAATCCAGACTTTGATATTACCCATTATTGATTATGCGGATGTGTGTTACCCAGATCTATCTCAGTATCTTCTCGATAAGTTGGAGCGCCTTCTCAACAATTGCATTAGATTCATTTTCGGCTTACGTAAGTATGACCATATTTCCCAGTACCGATCTAAGCTTAAATGGCTATCTATTCGTCAAAGGCGTAGCTCCCGAATTTTGGAAGTACTACATTCAATTTTAAATGAATCCAATTCTCCCTCTTATCTTAAGGATAACTTTCAATATTTGTATTCTACTCACGATAGAGTTCCCCGTTCCCAAAATTGTCTTAAAATTCGTATTCCACCACATAGGAGTGGTTTCTTTAATTCCTCTTTTACTGTGCAGTCCATACTGCTCTGGAATGCCTTGCCTGTTGATATCAAGAAAACTAATAACAAGAATTATTTTAAAAGACTAGTTCGAGAGTTCTGTCATGAGAATAAAACCACCTGACTATCCGACTAATGTTTGTTTTTTTCTCTTTCACTTTATAAGTAATATTTTGTATAATGTATTTTAATATGTATTGTGTTATTTTATTTTTGTCTCATAATATTTTATTTACTTATAGTTTTGTATAGAAGTACCCGTTTATATATTTATTATTTATCCTATATTATATATTAAGTAAGTATGTATATTTTACTAACTATTCTATTCATTTGCATTTTATTTTGTTTTATATCATTATTATTTATTTATGAAGTGATTGATTACACCTGCCACAGTTTCTCAAATCATCCAGGGTTGACTGGCCGAGAATGCCATAAGGCATTAAGTCCGCCTTTTATATCTCTTAGTATATAAGGTGTATAATGAAAATTAAATAAATAAATAAATATTGCTGCAGCGTGGATCTACCACGTATATCTGCACATTTCCCGGGACTCCCGCGGGACGACATGGGGCAGTGGATATTCTTACACCGCCACTGCACGGTTCAAATTATTTTAATAATAAATAAAATAAAATAATTGATATGCTTTAGCACAAGTTTTATTCCGACTAGCAATCTAGGGTCTGAAAATCTGAGGTCTAGTTCCTACAAGTACATACTTTTACCACTAGGCTATATCTAAGGTCTTGTCAAATTATACTACCAGTTTAATGATGTAAAAACTAATATTTGAGTATGTATTGTATTTGAGAGTGGGCCTATGTTCAACTGTGGGAAGTTTAGGAAAATACTTACATTTCTATTTCATAATTCATTATAATTTCTTTACTTTCTAATTCTACTAATTCTTCTCTTTCTTATTGTAAACTGTCGAAACATCGTGAAAAAAAGTTAAAATAAAACGCGTTAAAATTAGTTTCATTCAATGTGCACTATTCGCGTAAATATAAAAGAACACAATTTCTTATTTTAAATATACTATATTGATTAGGTTGCAGACAGGTTAACCTCAATAATTGGTCCATTGTCATTGAATGCCATGGTTACTGACCGGTAAGACTCGTCGCCCCGAAATGGGGCAAGTCGCTAATAAAATAAAAACAGCGAAAGTGTAAATACCATTAGGAGCATAATTGAGGTCAGCTTAAAGTTACCGTTACAGCATAAAGTCCATTGCCGTACATAAGTCTTCTTCATAGCTTGCCTCATGGGGGGTATGTTTGCCGCAGTTGCCACGCTCGGCTGTCGGCAGCCACAGGTCTCATTTATATATGTTGTAAGGAACACGCTGCTGCCCATTTTCTGGGCAGTTACCCTCTTCCTCTTAAGACACCCGCATGATACATGGTTTGTGGTATAGTTTGGTATGCTGGATACATGGTTCAAATTAAAGTAAGTTATACATAAAGTCCAGGAACCAATTTCACACTCTTTCACTCTACAATAATTTAACTTTTACTACTGTGATATTTCTATTGACTGCCTTGTTGGTCTAGTGGTTGCGTGACCATGGGTCCGAATCCCGTGTCGGGTCAGTCCTGCGCCTGAACTCTCTCGGGCCGTGTCGAGTTACCGTCCCGTCGGACTATGAAAGTGAGGCAATAGAAAGTGCACCTGTGCTTGCGCATACACTTGGGCAGTATAATCCTGTCCTGCGCCGATGTCTCGTCTCCGTTGAGACGGGCTGCTGAGACCGAAATTTAGTGTGCAGGACATTATGTCTTAACATTGTCTCTCTTCTTCATCACCTCGAAAATGTATTTCTTATTGTAGGAAGAATTCACAATCATTGTTACGCTTAGAAAGTGGATTAGCGATCCGTTTAACGATCTCGTGGTTTTATTTTACATACAAGTCCGGATGACAAACAACAAACAACTAGACTGTGTGTGACATGATGCTAAGTGGATTTTTTGGCCCGTAGACGACAGTCTCGATTTAGGATCAAAATGCAGACCACGCTCTCACAGAACACTATCTTGAAATAGCAGCTTTATGCTGCTGTTTTTCGCATGGTGAATGTAGAGAAACGGAGACCTGTTTTACTGGAAACGAGGCAGTCAGTCTTTTTTGATTCTTAATCGAGGATAGATGCCTATGGGCCACAGCATCCACTTATCATCAATTGGGCTGTGTGTTCGCATGTTAAACCTCGTTTACTACATTTATATGAAAAACAATAAGTAGTTTGTTTTGTGTATAAAAATGGTGACTCTGACTAGAATTTGAATACAGAGAAGCGGCCACTAAGTAACACTAGACGTGAGCGGCTTGTATTAATCAACAGCAAGAATCTGCCATGTAAGTTATTGGGAAGGCCGCTAAGTACTAATTTCTGTCTTGATATAAATATGTTATAATAGAATATTTTTTCTCTATTGTACACACACTATAAGAGCTTAACAATTAACACATTTGATTCAGATTTACAAAGGCAAGATTAACCACTATAAGATATCTCTTTCAGCAAAGCTTTGAGGAAAGAGATATAATTTTAAAGTAGAGCGAATAGGTAGCAGCGTGCGTACTTAAATAATAAATACTACATAATAGAAATATTTAGGCTATAAGTTATATCTAAAATAATATTTATGTGTATAAATATAGGTAGGTATATTAAATATTAATAATGAATTTATATGTATGTATATTTATAATTCTAAGTTAATATATTTATTAACTACAACAAGCCGTGTAGTGGCGGTTAAGAATATCCACTATGCCATATCTTCTCGTGGGTATGTTAAAAGGTGACAGAGGGAAACAGGAAGATGCTCCTCTTCCTGATAACAGCCATAGTACAATAAAGAACTGCGTTTGCCAACCCGCTTACTAAGCGTGCCAACTATGGCAAGCATCCTCCACGAGCGGTGACATAAAGAAAGGGCCCACAGTCCCCGGTGGCCACTTTACCAGGATGGTTACGGTGGCGACCATGGTAACGTCGAGCCAGGGGGTGCTAAGAATCTCCGGTGGAGGCTTATTTTGGTAGGTGCTTGGTTTAATATTCAAAGGTCTAAGACAACTCTACCTGGCAACATCTGTATAACTCAATGTTTGTATAACTCAATGAGCAACATTCAACGCACGCACCCTGAACTGAGATTTCACTTCTGAGCCGCGTTTCAGTGCTGTTTTTGAGAGTCATTACGAATCGTCTCTCAAGCAGATTTGACGATTTCCAGCCTCCTGAACAAGCCGGTTTCCGAAAAGATTGTAACATCATAGACCACACATACCCTTCGGCAAATTTTACAGAAGACAGAGGAGTGCAACCTGCCACTATATCAGGGGTGGCGAACCTTTATTTATCAACGTGCCATTTTTCTAAAGAAATGTGTAATTAGATAATTGACGTGCCGTAAAATAATTTTGACTTCGTGATTATAGGGAAAAATAAAAGTACTAAATACTATCGACTCAAAACTCTTTATTTTTGAGTCGATAGTATTTAGTCATAGTATTTCAGTTATATGCGCAATTCAAATTAAATTAATATTAGTGTGACTTCTGTTGTTGCAGATTGGATGACAAATAACTTATATTGTGGTTGTAAAATCCTAAATATAATACAAATGAATTTTAAATACAGTTGTGTCAACGAAGTGAACTATTAAGCTATGCATAAACGAACTATGCATTCCTTGGGGGAGGCGTGGACTTGTGAAGGGCTGTAAAGATGACGATGGTGATGGAACGAACTGTACGTCATTAGCAATGGTAGTCCACAATGCACAATGTCACTAGGATCACTCGCGTTCGTTTTTAATATTATACATCATAGTGAACTTTGTGATTGGTGGCGTGCCCAAAATATTGTGTCGCGTGCCACCGATGGCACGCGTGCCAACGCTTCGCCATCCCTGCACTATATCTAGAGTATGTGGACTATGAGAAAGCCTTTAATTCCATCTAAATTTAAGCGGTGCTACAGTCGATTCAGCGGTGTTAAATTGACTGTATATCGAAGTGCAGGGGCAGTACAGTAGGGCAACGATGGCTATCCAAATACAGAATTAGAGTACGAAACCCATCTAACCAAGAGGTGAAAGAGAAGGTGACGTTATATCCCCGAAATTTCACCGCTGCATTGGAAGACGTTTTCAAGCTACTGGACTAGAAAGGATATGGTATTAACATCAGTGGCGAGTACATCACTCACCTTCAATTTGTCGACGTTATTATAGTCATTATGACAGAATTGCGCTAAGCACTATGCTCAGTGACCTCAATAGTGTCTCCTAACGGATAGTAGGTCTTAAGATGAATACGGACAAAACAAATATTATGAGTAACGTCTATGTCACATCTATGCCGGTGGTTGTTGGGAGCACTAAGCTCCAAGTTGTTGACGAGTATGTTTACCTGCGACAAATAATCCGACTAAGGAAGTCCAATTTCGACCGAGAGGTCAATCGACGGATTCAAATCAGCTAGGCAACGTTCGGGAAATTGCGACACATGTCGTCAGTTATACCTCAAAACCTGAAAACGAGATTGTACTACCAGTGCTTGTTGCCAGTGATGACTTATGGATATTAAACGTGGTTCTTCACTGCTAGCCATATAAGGACGCTGAGCGAGCTATGGAGAGGGCTATGATCGGGGTTTCTTTTCGTCAGATAAACTTAGAAATGAGGATATCCGCAGTAGAACCAGAGCCCAACGGAATAAGCAGAAGTGGCAATGGACCGGCCATATAGCTCGAAAAACCGACGACTCGTGGACAAAAAAACTTGTCTAGTGGCAGCCTTGTACCAATAGGCAAAGTATACTTGAGAACCGTGGTAACTGAAATAATAATAATGTAAGTGTAGTAATGTTATAAAGGATTGAATAAAAATTTATACTGTTACGTGCGAGGTGAGTGAAAATGCCGATTAAGATGAAAAATTGATGTATTTTTCCACACATGTGTGTGTGCGCATGTGTACATTCGTGCGTCTCCCTTAACTCAATATAAAGTCTGTAGGTTCCTGCCTAAATCTAAATACTTGTTACTTATTAGTGAAGGTTATGAATGTTAAGATAAGCTATTAGCAATAAACCTTCAAGGACTATTCGCGGTCTTTGTTCAATTTTAAGCACATTAAGTACCCGTGCACACTAACACAATCAAATCTAGTTCTACACGTTACTTCGTTTGTATCAAATTTAAATAATATTATGTGAATGCTTCTTGGACCCCTATTTGGCTGCCATTCCTCCTAAAGGTTCTCCGGTTCTCTATATTCATAGTATGAAACACAGCAGCATTAGGGTGCTATTTTACGCTGTAAGAACATAATCCTTTCCTGATCTAGCCGACACATTCGTACTTCAACCAAAAAATAGTTGCAGCGTATCTCCAACACGTGTAAAAATGTGTGACAGAAAGTTTTCATGACCGCCGATAGATGGCACTATACTCGTAAATATTCGTGAACAACAGCTACGCGGTTTGCTGTATAACCATTTATATAAGCTGAGGGCATATCCATTAGTGGACTACTACGGGACTGATGAGGAATCATCATCATCATTGCAGCCCTTCATAAGTCCACTACTGAACATAGGCCTCCCCAAGGTATGCCACAAAGCACGGTCCTAAACCACCGGCATGCATCGACTTCCTGCATGTCTTACCAGGTCGTCACTCCATCTAGTGTTGGGTCACCCTACACTTCGCCTACCGGTATGAAGCTGCCAGTCGAGAACCTTTTTTCCCCAACGGCTGTCGGTTCTTCGAGCTATATGGCCGGCCCATTGCCACTTCAGCTTACTAATCCGTTGGGCTATAACGGTCACTCTGGTTCTACTGCGGATATCCACATTTCTAAGTTTATCACGCAGAGAAACCCGAGCATAGCCCTCTCCATAGCTCGCTGAGCGACTTTGAGCGTCCTCATACGGCCAGCAGTGAAGGACCACGTCTCGGTTCCGTAGGTCATCACTGGCAACACGCACTGGTTGTACAGCTTAGTTTTCAGATTTTGAGGTATACCTGACGAGAAGATGTGTCGTAATTTCCCGAACGCTTATGAACGGTGATGAGGAATAGAAAGGTGCTATTAAGCTATTGCTATAAACTAAATTTGTTTCGTATTTTTCTGGGTTATTTGCTGGTTTTCCTCAAAACAGAGATTTTCCCAACCTGTGGTAAATAAATAGACGACTTTCAATAAGTATTCTTATAACCTATAATGAATTAAAATAATTCAATTTTATCCTATTCTATTTGGACGTTGTTATATTATAGCTGCAGCGACGTCCAAAGGACGCTTAGGACGTTAGGACCACGCTTTCACAGGATATCAGCGTAAAATAGTAGCTTAATGCTGTTGTGTTCCGTATGGTGAGTGTAGGTAACCGGAAACCATTTTAGCCCTCAGGGATGACAAGGCATCTGCATTGATGCTTAATTGATAAAGTGCCACAGCATCCACAGTATCAGGTGGATTGTGTGCTCGTTTCTCACTCATTATCACACCAATATAAACCACAGATAGCGACAAAGCTATGCGTGTGTGCTACGCTGTGGTTACTACGTACAAATGGTTTATTATTGCGTGGCTGTATAAGTAAGTCTGTATACAAGGGTCATTATGTCTAAGAAGCAAAGTGGAAAAATATTCGTGCCAGTTGTCCCTCACGCGACGAATCGCGCACCCTCTCTCCCCAGCCCCCCCATCCTCTAGGCCAACGATAGCGCATGCGCGGCGCCGCGCCCTTCCATGTTTACAAGTAACTTGCACTTTTCACTGCACGTATCGGATAAAATCCGAAAAATTAAAAGCCCCCAGCGAAGGCCCGTGGTCAGTGACAAAGACGTCAGCGGAGCCCCACCGACTACGAAGCTATCATCTCGTTTAATTGGTAAGTAAACATTGATTTAAATAAACATTTGTGTCATAATATAATACAGCCTGATTACTAGAGGCTGTAAAGAAGCAGGAAACCTTCAATATATCTTTGTGAGTTTAAACGCAAAATAAAGATAATCCATTCAATGAACTGAAAATTAAACTCAACCTTTATACAATCAATCATATTTTTAAATTACTAAAGTATTCTCTAGTACTCACTTGATACGTGTTGTGCTTGCTAGGTGAAGTTATATTTTTCTGTATCCTATTGCAGCAGAATATTGCGGAAAAATTTAATGTAACAGTATGTTAAATTGTATGTTTGTGTATCCGTGATGATCTGGTAGATGTTAATTAGGTGATTGTAGTTTCATATTAGATTAATTAACTTATTAGATTAGTTAATTACCTAAATTCAATTATGATATTTGTTATGATCCTAAAATCAAGTTTAAAATAATAAGGTATGTTTGTCTAACGTCTGATGTAGTTATAGTGCTAAAGGGTCTTACAGAATAAATACAGTAATAAGATATCGAAGATATCATTTAAAATATTTGAATGAAAACAAAGGGAAACATTGTTTTATATTCAATAACTAAGTTATTTATCATGTTATCTGTTTGATCCTTTAAACGATAAAGTTCTGGACTGAAATTTAGATTAGAAAGGTATGCCGTAATCACCATACTTAGCAATTTTTTTAATAGAATAAAAGCGAATTAATATAAATTAACAAAAAAAGCATTCTTAGTAATTTTTTTCCATAACCAAGTTAATTGTCATCGTTATCTTTGTGATCCTATGAGCGGTTAATTTTCGGACTGTTTAGATTAGAAAGGTATGCCGTAATCACCATACTTGGCAAAGTTTTTTCTTTGAGAATAAAAGCGACAAACGAATACACAGCCCACCTGATGGTAAGTGGGTTCTGTGACCCATGGGCATCTACATCTATACTAAGTTAAAGATCAAAATGCAGATGGGTTATTAGTTGTCACCCCTGAAGACTATGATGTAATGTCTATTTCCAATAAAGAGCCGAGTTGAGTCTCCGAATTGACCTCTCGGTCGAAGTTGGACTTACCTAGTCGGACTATTTGTCCCAGGTAAACGTACTCGTCAACAACTTCGAGCATAATGCTCCCAACAACTACCGGCATAGGTGTGACATGGACATTAAACATGATCTTTGTTTTGTCCATGTTCATCTTAAGACCTATCCGTTGGGAGACACCATTGAGGTCATTGAGCATAGTGCTAAGGTCCTCCAGGGATTTCGCCATAAGGACTATATCATCGGCAAATCGAAGGTGAGTTATGTACTCGCCATTGATGTTAATACCGTTCTTTCCAGTCCAGTAGCTTGAAAACGTTTTCCAACGCAGCGGTGAAGAGTTTCGGGGATATAACATCACCATGTCTTACACCTCTCTGCAGTTGGATAGGATTCGAACTCTGGTTCTGTACTCGGATAGCCATCGTAGCCCTACTGTACAAACACTTCAGCACTTCGATATACCGACAGTCAACTTGACACCGCTGAAGAGACTGTAGCACCGCCCAAATTTCGACGGAATCAAAGGCTTTCTCATAGTCCACATACTCCAGGCAAAGTGGCAGATTGTACTCTTCGGTCCTACTGCGCAGGGTATGTATGTGTCATGGTACACCTTTTCGGAAACCGGCTTGTTCGGGAGGCTGGAAGTCGTCGAGTCTGCATGCGAGACGATTCGTAATGACTCTCGAAAACAGCACGTAGACGCAGCTCAGAAGGAAAATGGGTCTGTAGTTCTTCAAGAGAGCGTTGTCGCCTTTCTTAAAGAACAAGACCAACGCACTTGTGCTCCACGCCTCCGGAGTAGTGCCACCATGGAGGACGGAATTGAAGAGCTTCTGAAGGACTTCAAGTACCGGTGTTCCACCAGCTTTCAGAAGCTCCGCTGTAGTTCCATCCTCGCCTGGGGCCCTGCCGTTTTTAAGGTGCTGGAGAGCCATTCTAATCTCGCTCAGACTGACGTCCGGGATATCATCGGAATAGTGTCGGAATAAGACTTGCTCTTGGATCGTTATTCACACTTGCGTGTGGCTCCAACGATGATGTGTACAGCTGCCCATAGAACCTCTCAATCTCACTCAAAATCTCAGGTGTCTTGGAAACGATGCTGCCACACTCAGTCTTCAGCTTTGACAGTTGGCTCTTTCTGGCAGACAGATCTCTGGCAAAGACTTTGGAGCCCTGGGTTCCGCTCGATTGCTTCTTTAATACGAGCAATATTAAAGTTGCGTAAGTCTCGCCGCATGCATTTGAGATCTGTGTGTTCAGTTGCCTGTATGCTGTCAAATCTGTTGACGATTGCAACCTCATCTCCCGTCTAGCAGCCATGGGATTAAGAGTGTGATCGGAGAGTTTTTGTGCTTCTTGCGGCGGGTCTTGCAGAACTTAGCTCCCACCGCATGGACAGTTTCCACGAGCTTGTCATTCATATCGTCCACTGCATTGCAATCTTCTAGGCACTGAAAGCGGTTACGTAACTCGAGCTGAAAAGTCTCGGGATTCTGGATCAGAGCACGAGGGGGACGGAACGTTGACTTCATTAGACCAGACCTCTCCAACTTAACGGTAAGGTTCAGTGTGCCTCTAACCATTCGGTGATCGCTGCCGGTTTTCACCCTTGCGATCACTGAGACATCACTGAACAGTTGGCGTCTGGTCGTCATAATGACATCTCATTTTTTGTCGAACCGTCGGAGCTCGACCAGGTCCACTTCCTGTGGGGCCGCTTCTGGAAGAAAGAGTTCATCATAAAGAGTCCCTCTTTCTCCATAAAGTCAGCCAGCTGCTGGCCCCTACGGTTCCGTTGCCCTACTCCAAATTTCCCTAACTTCAGCTCACCGCCTTCTCTTGTGCCTAGTTTTGCGTTGAAGTCTCCCATCAACACCGTGTAGTGGGTTTTGGGGGAATGCATGGCTCTAGAAATATCCTCATACATTTCCTCCACCTCCTCATCAGGATGTGCCGAGGTTGGTGCGTAGACCTGTATGACCTTCAACGAATACCGTTTGGTGATTCTGAGTATCAGGTATGCGACCCTCGTCGACACACTACAAATCTTTACAACGTTGTTGACGAGAGACTTGTGGACGATAAATCCGACACCTCCTTGGCACAGATGGTCGCACTCCCGGTGATAGAACAAGTTGCCGGACTCGAGGATTACCGTGTCCTCCCACTCTCTTTGGATCTCGGATAATCCAATAATATGCCAGCGCAACTTGTCTACCTCTTTTTCCAGCTCCAGTATCTTCTCGTCAGTCCTCAGGGTGCGTGCGTTATACGTTGCCAGGTCGAGTCGTCGTAGGTGGCAACCGAACCTCTACCGGAGATTCTTAGCACCCCCCGCCCCGCAGTTACCATGGTCGCCACCGTAGCCAGGAATAGCGGGACCGCCTGGGGACTGGGGGCCGTTTATTTGCGTCGTTGCTCATGGGGGGATATTTGCCATAGTTGCCACGCTTGGCGAGCGGGTTGGCAACCGCAGTTTTTCATTATGTTATTGTTGTTATTAGGAAGATGCTGCTGCCCATATCCTTTTTGGATCGGTCGGGCCGACCGATTCGTGCTACAACCGTAATATAGCTGGCTCTACCACGTATTTTGTTATGAAAATGCAAGGGTTAATATTTCTTCATATAATATAAGATCAGAAATAAATAAACCACTGACACATTGTATTGTGTATATATATATATATATATATATATATATATATATATATATATATATATATATATAGTATAATATGATACCCCAGAAAATGATAAACTCTATTTAAAAGTGACTTCTCAGTTAAATGACATTGTGTAATAAAAAACATCACCTCAGTGTCAACTAGTGATGTGACTCGCTGGTGAGCGATTGTCATGGAAGATTATTAGCCCTCATTGCTCAGTAATGCTCAGCGAAGTGGAGTGCAACGAGCTGGCCTGATTGTGCAAGCGTTACCCAGTCCGCGCCGTGTAGTTTGCATGGAATAACTGTTGCAGAATACATCGGGTCATTCGAATAACTTGTATGTTGTGCTCTTTAAAAAAAACTTAGTAGTTCGATTTCCCACTAGTGTTACTTGTGTAATTTACTTTATGTTCTTAAAAAAAAACTTCATCACATTACACGTAATATAGAGAACATAAAATTTGCCAGAGGACATACGACGCCATCAAAAACTGGATGATTTTATAAGTAAGTTACTAAAATGTTTAATTGGCAATGCATTTTTTTTCTATTCATTAATTTCTTCAAATTAAGAGACTCAAAACGTAAAAATAAAAAAAACTAGACCACGACTCCAAATATCATCAATTAACTAATTAAAATATGACTAAATTAACCTTCGTTTTGAAACTTTTACATTACTTGAATAGAGGCCGTTTGTTTTCATGTTTGCATGTGGAAATAATATGTACTTTATATTGTACACTAAATAGTGTATCGCAGCGCCACTGAAATTGTTCCTTGTTGAAAAATTGATTCGATTTGATTTGTAATTTAGGGAAGCGTCAATTCCTTTGTAATTATTTCTCTTTTTCTTCATTGTTTTGTCATACTTATCTGTTGTGATACTCGGCGGTGCGTATGCTTTGTTGCAGCGCACCCCCTGACAGAGTCGCCATGTAATGTACACCTGCAGCCATAGACTGAATACCAGCGTGAAATTACAACGTAATGCTGGTGTGTTAATTAGTCCTAAGGTGTTTGTATCAACGCGCATTTTAATTCTTAATCGAGGATAGTTTTAGATGTCTATGGGCCACAGCATCCACTTACCATCAGGTGGGCTGTGTGCTCGCTTGTCGCCTTATTCTATAAAAACATTTTTGCTTTGCTAAAATCAATACAGAGTGTTTACCCAACAATCAGTTGCTTGGCAACACTTCACACTCTATTATCCTATACTTTGAGTAAGCAATTCATGTAAATAAAATATGTAATTATTGGTATCTGAAAAACGGCTCTAACAATTCGGATGAAAATTTGTACCTAGATACTGTTTTAATTTCCAAGTTTATCTAGATATGTTTTAAATCTCTGTTACACGGGTACAGGTATTATATATTACGTTATAAGCTACGTGAGGATAATATCGTCACCTTAAGCTATGCCGTCCTATAAAACCAGAACTAATAGGATGAGAGAGACATTAACACAAAGTCGTATACTATAATTAATATATAAAGCAAAAAAAAAACAAAGAAGCTCTAGCAATAATTTGGAACACTTCGAAAATTCTACTTAAAAAAAAAACTAAATACACTACACAACACTAAAATCGACTAAAATATTTACTATAATGTCAAGTGTCAAAATGGCGTCGATAAAGCAGCGTCCTTTTGACGCTTTATTATTTGATTGATTGATGAAGAGCTATCGTACTCAGACCATTTGGGTTGAATGGTCTAAGCTATCGCATCACGGAGCCATCTATGCAAACAAGGCTACGTTTTTGAGTTATAAGAAAGTGACCGTATAAACCATACGGACATTACCCACCCTCACGTACTATATTACAAAACTTCAATTAGAATCTTTTAATTATTTTTTATTATAGTCCTTGAATCCGCATCAAAAATTGTGTTGTAAGTTATTAAAAACAATTTAGCGTATTTCATTTGTTTTACTAAATTCATAATGTAGCGTTCGGTTTTATTAAACAAATTTTTAACTGGAATGCATACCGGATTGATTGAATATGCTGAAATCCACTTAATATATACAATGATTATAATTCCTGCAATGGTTACGTGTTCACGTAGAGTTAAACCAATCTACAAAACTGTCATAGGTACACGAATTGGTCGCTAACAGAAGCACCTACCTAGTACTTAATATAAAATATCTTAATTAATATAAAATTCAAGTTCAAGATATTTATTGTAAGTTAAAGAAACAAGAAAGGTCGTCAAGTGGCGGTCTCGTACCGATAGGCACAGTGTAGGGTGCCCCCTCCCCTCCCCCCACTAGATGAAGTGACGACCTGGTAAGACATACAGGAAGTCGATAGATGCAGGTAGCTCTGGACCGTGCTTTGTGGCATACCTTGGGCCTCCCCCAAGTTATGCACTAGTTATGCCTATGTTCAGCAGTGGACTTGTGAAGGGCTGTAATTATGATGATGATAAAGTGTTACATTCGGTATTAACTTATAATATAATGTGACTTACAACTTGTTAAGTTTTCAAACTTTTTCAACTTTGTTAACACTTTTATCATGAAAAGGTTTTAGAAAGGAAAAGGAATATAAAAGGTCTGTGCCTAAAATGAGTTACATACTGAATATAGTTGTTACTAATAAGAATTAAACAATTAATCAAAATTATAAATAAATACTTTTTTCAGTTGCGTAATAATAAAATAAATAATTCATGACTACAAGCGTAAAATAGCAGCATAATGCTGTTTTGTTTCATGTTGTCTAAAGCTGGAGATACTTCTTGCTATCTATATTATCCATGTGCGTATTCACTCTTAATCGAGAACAGATTGATGTAGGAGTCTATGGGTCACAGCATCCCCTTACTACCAGGTGGATGGTTTCCCTTAATTGCAAGAATTTCTACTTTATCTGATCCACTCCACTTCTTCACATACATACTATAATTTACTTAAGTATTTATTTATTTGAAGGTTAAAATGGACGGAATTAAGCTTGCATTTTGATATTTACTATTAGCCAACCCCATAAGAAATAGAGAAATAAATGTTGCCTAATCGGCTCGACCGGGGTAGCAACACGCTCTCACAGAATACCGGCGTAAAAAAGCAGTTCATGTGTTGATGTGTTTCGTATGGTGAGTTCAGAGAACTGGAGACTCCTTTTACTTAAAACGATGAATTCTATCTTAGTCCTCTGCGAAGACAACGCATCTGCATTTTGATTCTTAATTGAGGATAGATGTAAATGTCTATGGCAAAGCATCTACTTAATTTCATGTGGACTGTGTGCCCGCATGTTACCCTAAACTATAAAATATATAATGAAATGAGCAAAATTTGATGTTATGTTACTTAGTGAGTACATTGTAAGAAAACTTCATATTACGAAAAGCGATTAACTGAAATCCGTATGAGGAAAGGCAAGGCAAAATACTTTTTAAGTCATTGCAATAAGATATAAATCAGCACATCAAACCGTATGGCACCTATCCTATGTTTATGCTCATTATAAAAGGAATTAAAATTAAACCTTGAGCATTTGATTGGCTTTACAACGAGCAAAATTAAATCCCCTACACGGCCGTTTTACTGTAATAGGAATTGTGCTGTTTTTCAGCTATACAATGTCTTTTTTATAGATTAAGAGTTAAATTATGTATTAACGTAATTCAAACAATGTACAGTGTTTGAATTACGGTTGTGTAACTTTTTTTCTTCTACTCTATGGTTTTCTCTAGTATTTGAGGGCGTTTATATACATAAATAGCACACCAGACCCAGAACAATCATTTGTATTCCTTACAATAACTTTTTCCATGCCGGATTGGAACCCGCAGCTCTGTAGGTATTTGATTGCACGGCCCTGCAGCGTTGCATTTGCAGTCAAGCGGTTCCTTTCACTGAGCCACTTACATGGGGAAAAGCCTACGCATACTCGTCCTGGAAGTAGTGATGGATCGCCAACAGGTATCCGGAATTTTGACGCGTGTACGTTCGTGAAATTTAGCGGCTGGAACTAATCCGGACAATTTCTCAGAGCACTCCCCGTGGTAGATACGATAGAAAACGGAAAGGGATGCAATATTACTACGCAACGCCAGTGAATCGAACCGATCGGAAAAAACTCGGTCGTCGACGATTCGAATCGGTCTGCGCTGGATACGGTCAAGTGAAAGGAGCTGGCACTGAGATGCTCCGACCCAGATATGAGAATAGTATTCCATGTGAAGCCGAACTTGCGCTTTGTAAAGGTGCAAGCGAAATGCCGGCATAAAATACTGTCTCGCTCTGCTGAGCACGCAAAGCTTTTTAGAGGCCAACTTGGTTTTTCCGTCCAAGTGACCACGAAGTTGCACCACACTATTCGATATGTCGACGCCGAGGATTCCGATGCTAGCTAAGACAGCAAGGGCAGTGCCTTCAAACTAAGGAGATACGACAAAGGGGTTTCTTTCAGCGGTTAACGCGCAATCTTGTGTCTTCTGGGGATTGAATTGGACTACATTTAGTCGCCCCCAATCCGCGACTTTGTTAAGCAAAGACTCGACTTCGGACATAAGTTTGTCCCGGTACTCGGCGATGATTTCCCGAGAAATATTGGCACGGCCGGTATAAAAGGCATCACCAGTGTTGTAAGTTCGTATAGCAATGAATGTTACCAGTTTGCAACATATCATTGATATGCAGAAGAAACAGCGTTGATGGTAGCACGTAGCCTTGTGGAACACCAGCGTTAATAGGCTTGTAATCAGAGCATGCACCGTCTACTACGACCTTGATGCTCCGATTAGCAAGAAAACTAGTGATCCAATCGCACAATTTCTCAGGAAACCCATAGGAAGGGAGCTTCGGAAGAAGCGCTTTGTGCCAGACCCGATCGAAGGCCTTCTCATACTAACGGCCAATGCCTCCCCCTTGGACTCTACTGCCTCCGCCCATCTATGACCAAAGCTGTCTTCCAAGAATTTGGAACTACGCCTTTGGAGTAGGAGTACCGGAAAAGACACGTTAAAACCGTTGCCAACTCCGGAGCACACGTCTTCAACACAATGGGAGGGATTCCATCAGGCCCGCTCTACTTGCTGAAATGCAGGGAGAGGAGTGCCTTGAGAACTGAGCGCTGTGTAGGCCGCACATCCGGCATGGAGCACTCACACCGCGGGATGGTCGGCGGTGTGTTCTCCTTTTTTTGTTGTTGGTTATGTCTCCTTTGCGGCATGGGCCAGTGAGATGGAACAGATGACTGACAGAAGTTCTCTTGGACAGCTTCGGCGAGAGACCAGAATGCGCGGGTTCCCGAAGGAAGCCGAACTAGCTTCTCGTCAATTCTAGTATTTTGATTGTAACAATGTTTATTGATATTGTCGATGGTCTAAATAAATAATAAGTAAATAAATAAATTCTGCCGATGTGCTCAGAGCCTCAGACCTTGCCGTGGCAATGACTCTTTTGAAGGACCTGGAGGCGGAATTATACTTTTTTTAAGAGCGCTGGTGTTTACATCCCGCAGACGTTGATGCACTCCTGCTTATAGCGTGATGCTATTTTACAGGAGCAGCCAAACGATGGCTGGAATCTACCTCCGATGGGCATCACAGATGACGGAATGAAAAGTTCCATACCCTGAAATACCACATCAGCGACAAAATCAGCAACAACGCAGTGATCGTTCGGCGAGAAGCAAGCCCGCCCCCAAGGGTAGGATGAAAAAAAAGACCGCATACCATCCCAATCAGCCGACCTATAGTGCCAAACACGGCCGCAGCATGCAGAATGCAATTAATGTGACTGGCACCACACTCCGGCAAGACAATGGTCCGACGAGCCTAGAGGAGCGTCAACGGAAATCTGATATTCGTTCGGGTGAGAGGTTAGCAGAATGTCCTACAGGGAAGGTGTATGATCTTCCACATCTGGAATCCGCGTAGGCTCAGTAACCAGTTGTGTCAGACCATATGCCAAAGCAAAGTTATAAACAGATCGCCCCGCATGATCGGTTAAACGTGAACCGAGCCATTCAGCGTGGTGGGCGTTAAAATCGCCAAGTATCACGATCTCTGCGGATGGGATCTGCTGTAGCACGGAAGCTGTAGCCATTTGGACGTGGTCGAAGAGTCGGTCTGTTTCGGCATTACCGCTGTGGGACCTATAGAGGTACCCGTAGACGCGCGGACGGAAGTCGCTGTCTACGCGGTACCGTAAGAAAGAAAGAATGAATAATTTTATATTCAATATAGATCACATGTGTGAAGTTCTCATTGAAAGCATTTTTTGACTTTAGCACTGGTTCGGAAATAACCTCTGCCTTAGGAGGAACCAGCAAAAAATTCAGCAGGACTTTTTTTAACTAAATTTTACAATATGAAAGGTACAAACTATTTACAACTTTTTTTAGAAACAGCTTGGAAGCGTCTACCTCATTCCCAGGAGTTATTATCAACCATGTATTCATTCATATTATAGTAATCCTTTTTATACAATTTTTGTATCATTTAAACTTGGTAATAGAGAGATCTTGTATATTTTCTAGGACTTTGTTGTAATAGCGTATACATTACTCAAAAATTGCTCGTGTTTGTTTCTAGTGTTTACAGAGTGTATATCACTTTATTACAAAACTTATTTTTGGTGAACATACATTGAATTTTTTAAATATACTGACAGGCCAAAGTTAATATAATTATTTCTTTAACTTTTTCTCTAAGAGACTCTCTCGTTTTTAGGTTGTAAATAGCTCTTATGACCCTCTTCTGCAAAAAAATAGTTTCTTTATCCGTAACACTCTCCTTCATCATCAATCCGTAAATGTCCACGGCTGGGCTTCTTCCGTTTCCCGTCGCTGGTAGAGGTTTTACGCTCCGAGTAAAACTATTGTTATACGTACTACACAAGCCTTTCTGCTATTTCCCATAATGGTCTCTTTCGACACACAGATCCTACTTTTTTCGGGTCTTAGCGGAGAAAAAACTTGATCTATATCCACATAGATCGGTCTGTTTAGGCGACACAAGTCCGAGAGTTCGCAAGTCCACTGCTGAACATAGGCCTCCGTCAAGGAATGCCACACAGCACGGCCATGAGCCACCTGCATCTACCGACTTCCTGCATGTCTTACCAGGTCGTCACTCCATCTAATGGGGGCTCGCCCTACACTTAAAAGTTAAACCGGTTACCAATAAAAAAAACATTTTGCATTAATTTTGCGTGTAATATTTGTCTATCAGATGTGAGATGCACCCAACATCGCGGCCTGGACGGCCGCTCTCTTGGACCACACGTCGGGAACTGGCAGAGCGTCTCCGGCACACAGCCAAGGGGCCGTTGCAGCCTCTGCAGCCCTTGCAATCCCTGCAGAATCTGCAGACGTTGCATGATCTGCACACACAGTCACTGAACGAGCTGCGCACTTTCCAGCGGTTACATTTTGACTGGCCACATGTGGACCGCCCCGATTTCATATTTTATACGCCAAAACAGATCCAACATCTCATAAGGTATCTTTTAATGTCCTTTGTGTTTTCATATATCATTTCATTACTGTTATTCAAAAGTTCATTGTAGAACTTTATGTTGTGTAGTCTCGATTCAAAGGTAAGGTCTACCACCGCTCAGATGGTTGGCGCTGGCTGTAAATTTCAGTTAGTATAACAGCTTAGTATAACAACATACACGACAAATTTAATATAATATTCTATCTTATTCTATTGCAAGCGAATTGCCCTTAGATGTATATGTTTGTCTCTTTTTAGTGGCGTTTTTTCGTTTTATAAAGTTTCAAACACAACGATTCTGAAGTTTTAGCTTCAAAATAAACACTGATACAGAAATGTTATTACCTACTCTATCCACGACTACTTGAGTGACAATCAGCTTTGTATAGAAAAGTTACCATTGTATTGTTAAATACTATGTAACAATGACCTCGATTATTCTTGTACAATGTTGTTATGAATAGATACCTCTTTATTTTGTCTAACGTTTGTGTTTTGCAGTGCTACTAACTGCAGCCAGTGAAATACTTGGCATAATTTGAAATAATAAATATTTTATTACAGATTGGAGAGTGCTCTGGGTCGAGCGCCAGCTATGGCCACGCTGCCACCAGCGTGGCATCGTCAACCGCCCGTCACTACGCAATCACCTTATGTAAGAATGAGATGACTACCGCTTTTAAATTTAAACACTTATTTCAATTTATTTAAAATGAATTTTGAATTATTTTATAATAATAGCCCAATGTGCAAGGTATTTGGAAGAGAAGGCCAAATTGGCCTCTAAAAAGCTATTTTTTTTTTATTAAAGCATCACCAACATTTGTATACATTGTTAAATTATAATTTACATACATACATAGATAGGGTATTACTTTAAATGCTACAAACTATTATAGGTGATTACAACATGCACTGGAATAAACATCAAGAATATTACATAGTTACAGAAAACCAAAACGTTAAAAAAATATAAAAACTTAATCTATTACATTTGCATAATGTTTGAGTAGTTCATTTCTGAGCTTGTTAGGTGAGTCGGAATTAATATCAAAAGCGTGGGGAAGTTCATTGACCAATTTACTTAGCCTAGAGATCGGGGGAGTTAGCGTCAAATACTGTTTTACGAAGAGGTGATCTAATAGTAATTACTCTCTTACGGGGGGTATCTATGAGGTACGCGAAATTTTATCTTATTCAACAATTGAGGGCAGTTAATTTTATTATTCAATAATTTGCTTACGAAGAGTAAGTCGGATATTTGTCTGCGATTAGCCAAGGACGTAATTTTGAAAAAAGATAGCTGTTTTTTATACGAAGAAAGTTTCTTTTTTTTGAAATTCGATTTGAGTATACTAAATGCCACATGAATCTTTTTTGTATTCGTTCTAAGCGTAAAGAATGCGTTGCATAATGTGGTCTCCAAACTACAGAACAGTATTCTAAGATACTTCGTACTAAATTGTTGTAGAGCGTTATTTTGATTTTATTGCTGCGGAAAAATTTAATATTTCTGTAAAGAAATCCTAACATTTTGGTGGCACGTTTTGTAATATATTCCATATGAGGCACGAATGTGAGTTTGCTGTCGAATATGACGCCTAAATCCTTGGTCTCTTGTAGTTCCTGTAAATTATTATTGCCTATATGATAACTGTAGTGAACTAGATTCATTTTCCGAGCAAATTTTACGTAGAAACATTTTTTTGCATTGAGTTCCATCTTATTCAAATTACACCAGTGAAAGATATTGTCAAGATCGCACTGGAGTTTACGTGCATCATCTGTCGTTTCAATTATTCTTCAAAATTTTAAGTCATCAGCATACATGTAAGATTCAGAAAATTTTAGGCACAAAGGCAGGTCATTAATATGAACATTAAACAGAAGTGGGCCCAGGTGAGATCCCTGTTGTACGCCAGATGTGATTTTACGCAAACTCGACTTAAAGCCATTGATGACCACATAAAAAGTACGGTCGGTTAGATAAGACCAGATCCATTGCATTAAACCATTACAGATTCCATATGCGGACAGTTTTTTTAGGAGTACACTATGTGAAATACGATCAAAAGCCTTACTAAAATCCGTGTATATGACGTCAACTTGTTTATTGGCATCAAGTGCTTCATAAAGAGTTTCAGTGAAGCTTACCAGATTAGAGTTTGTTGATCTACATTGAACAAACCCGTGTTGCTTATCACTAAGTAATTGCTTAAAATGATCTTGTAGAAATGGACATATCAAAGCTTCAAAAATTTTAGCAAATGATGACAGTATTGAAATGGGCCTGAAGTTTTTTACTGAATCTTCATTTCCCGATTTATGAATAGGAATAACCTTTGCAATTTTCCATTTAGCCGGGAACATGCCTGTTGAGAGTGATTTATTGTACTTTGATTTATTGTAGCTTGGCGTGCTCAGCAGAGCGGGCAGTATTTCACCACACCACACCGCCTGCAACTTTACAAGGCGCGGGTTCAACCACACATGGAATACTGTTCCCATCTCTGAGTTGGAGCTCCCCAGTACCAGCTCCTTCCACTTGACCGCATTCAGCGCAGAGCGGCTCGAATCGTCGACGACCGAGTGCTTTCCGATCGGCTCGATTCACTGCGAAGCGCGCTGCGAAGAGATGTTGCATCTCTTTGCATTTTCTTTCGCATATACCACGGAGAGTGCTCTGAGGAATTGTTCGAATTAATCCCAGCCGCCTAATTTTGTGAACGCACTACGCGGCAAACGTCCCGATACCATCCACACCATCTGGATGCTTGGCGGTCCACCACTGTATGTTTCACAAGGAGTTTTCTTCCGCGTACAACCTCTCTGTGGAACAGTTTACCACCGGCGATTTTTCTGGATCGATACGATCCGGGGACCTACAAGAAAAGAGCTTACTCCTTTCTATAGGGCCGACAACGCACCTGCAATTCTCCTGGTGTTGCGGTTGATCATGGGCGGCGGTAGTCACTTAACATCAGGTGAACCGCATGCTCGTTTGCCCTCTCTTCTAAAAAAAATTGCTAAATCTTCTAATTTCCAGTCCAGTATTTAGTAGTTCCAATATATAATAACTTGTACAGCAGGAGTCTGGTGGGGGCCAGTTGGGGAGCAACGAGTGGAACGCGTGGGGCGCGTGGGGTAACCTGGCCAGCGGGTGGGCGGCGGGTGCCGTGCTGCTGCTGGCCGCGCTGCTGTTGGTGCGGTACATCGACCGCTGCCTCGCCAGGAAGCTCCTCAACTGTGAGAGTTATTCTTTACATTTATTAATCAAGTATTTACACATATTTTATACTTCATTTGTTATTATACGTGGTACTTATCATACGTAGTAGAGCCACGCTTTAGCTATATTATGGTTGTAGCAATCGGCTCGACCGGAGAAGGACCACGCTCTCACAGAATACCAGCATAAAATAGCAGCTTAATGCTGCTGTGTTTCGTATGGTGAGTGTAGAGAACCGGAGACCCGTTTTACTGGTAACGAGGCATTCCATTTTAGTCGTCAAGGGTGACAACGCATCTGCATTTTGATTCTTAATCCGGGTTAAATGTAGATGTTTATGGGTCACAGCATCCACTTACCATCAAGTGGACTGTGTGCTCGTTTGTTTCCCTTATCCTATAAAAAACTATTAAACTAATGATGGTTTTTTCTTTGTAATATTAGAGCGAGAAACGATCACACAGTCCACCTGATGGTAAGTTATCCTCGATTAAGAATCCACATTCAGATGCGTTGTCACCCTTGAGGACTAAGATGGAATGTTTCCAGTAAAAATGGCCTCCGGCATATTATTAAAGTAACAGCATTCTATACTCATGATCCTCCGGTTTTTTGCACATTGCTCTGTTTCCACCGTAAAATAGCATTGAGTTGTTATTTTACGCTGGAGACACCACAGCATTGAGCTGCTATTTTACGCTGGTAATCGGTCAGTGCGCGGTTCTTCCCCGGTTAAGCCAACAAATTACCTCTACCACGTTAAATAACTTGTTAATTAATTTAAAAGTATTGAAAAATTTACATTTGAAGGTACCTCCTTTATTGTGTAAGCGGTAAGCACCCTCTCACATAGGACATTTTGAAATTGGACACCTCCGACAGGAGCGCTCACTGGTTTCGTTGAGGAACTGATTTCACCGTGTGGTGACACTAGACACTAGGTCCCGGGGTCACAATGTGTGCGTCGCGACGCCTTAGGGCATTATAGGGGTGCCTCCTCTAAAACTATTTTGTGATTATAGTCTTAAAACTTACTTGTATCGATTTGGTACAGTTAGATAACGGTCAAAATAAATATCCAACCATTCAAAAAACCCAACATAAACTACGAAAATAATAATAAAAGAAAATATCACTCAAAAATCAATGTGGGGTAAGAAATGAGTACCACTAATAACTAGCAGTAACAAGTCTTATTCCGCATTTTGATAAATATTGTGGAGATTAGCTAGCAACACGATTGACTAATTGGTCATTAAATTTTTTACCTATTATATTTTTTCCTGTCAATTATACAATGCTATTCTTTTGATTCTTGTCTTATATATATTGTATTAAGTGTTCCGTCACACATATTTTGACAAGGACGCCGTGACAAAATACTATATATAATATTTGAGTGCGCCGTGAGCTAAAAAAGTTTGGGAACCCCTGCATTAGACTATATTCTCATAAATAATTGTACAAAGTTGAAAAAATTATCCCGCTGGGTTTCTAGCTGGTTTTTCCTAGGATATAGATGTCCTCAGACACAGTGGAAAAATTGACTGTCAAGTATTATGTAATAATTTATATGGAATAAAAATTATTCCATTCTATTCTATGGACAGTTTTCATCTCGTGGTTACCGAAGCAATCGACTTGGTCACAGTGAGGAAGATATCGGCTTCTTATTTCAATCAAAGACAATCTCAAGCTAACCTTTCAAATCGAACCTGCGAAATTAGATTAAGGGAAAAAATATCCTAAGCCTGAAGTACACCAAAATCCAAATTGTTATTTTGTCAATTCGCATACACCTAGCCTTGAGCCAATGTTAGCCTATAAAATTAAATCGAAATGAAAAAATAAATGAAATTGGATATACCAAAAATACCGATTAAATTTCTTTGCAACTATTCCGCTAAACATATAAAATGACGTGTCTTACCTGGATTGAAGCGCACCTCCCGCCCTCCCTCAATTGCATACACTAACTCCGTCACCACTAGACCAAGCACCACTACTCTCAACACCACTATTCCAGGCAAGACACACCATCGACGATAATACGACACGTGTTTCGCCTCTACACGAGGCATCCTCAGGTAATATAGACTACGGCGGCTGACCGCTAAGTGAAATTGGATATACCAAAAATACCGATTAATTCTTTTACTGATTCGTATATAAATTAACGTGCTATATCCACGATGCAGCTTTATTATAGTTGTAGCACGAACGGGTCGGCTCGACCGATGTAGGACCACAGTCTCATAGAATACCAGCGTAAAATAACAGCTTGAGCAGCGTGTTTCGTATGGTAAGTGTAGAAAAATGGAGACATTTTTTACTGGAAACGAGGCATTCTATCTCAGTCCTCAGGGGTGACAGCGCATCTGCATGTGGATTCTTAATCGAGGATAAATGTAAATGTAAATGACTATGGGCCACAGCATCCACTTACCATCAGGTGGACTGTGCGCTCGTTTCTCGCTCTAATATTACAAAGAAAAAACCATTATTAGTTTAATAGTTTTTTATAGGATAAGGGAGACAAACGAGGCCACAGTATCCATTTACTATCAAGTGGAATGTATGCTCGATGGTCAACCTTATTCTATATATTATATAGCATTTTTACATCTTTATAAACTGGAAAGTTGAAGATAAAGATGAGGGAGTAACAAGGACAAGAGGAAATAACATCATAATACAATAATATTCTTTAATAGATCACTATATTTTGCTATATTATTTTTGACTGGATAAAGCGCTAAAAATATTGTATTTATTCGTCATAATGATTTATATTTAGCAGAACTTTTGTTTGTTATTTGTAAGTCCTGTGTTCCTTGAAATATTATTCCCTTTTCATTAAGTTCATTAACAAACAATTCATTTTTCATTACCTTGAACTATCAAACTCTATTATAACCAGGCAACACTAAATGAAACAAGAATAGAGGAAGAATAATAGCACTCAGGAATATTTAAAACAATAAACTAATACTAATATTAATTTTACATTCACTTTTAATATTTAAATGTCCAACATATACAATATTTATTACCATAATAAAAGAAACTAAGCTAAACCGTAATAAAAAAATAAAAGAAACTAAACTAAAAGTCCTACTCCCCGCGGTATATTGTCAAAAACGCTGGTTGCGTTTCCTCGCTGAATACTCGCAGAAACTTAACCTTGAGCGAGAAATGAACCAGCCCTTTTATCACCAGTAGCAACGATCAGTCGCGGATACAGTTCCTTAAGGAATTTTACCGCATGTGGACCCTACGGACCGATAGCTTCTACAGCTATAGCTTCATAGCTTTTAACTTTCTCTATAGCTTTTAACTATATCAAAACTAATTTCAGTGAGAAGAAGACAGTCAGAGGAATGGCCGACAGCCACTGTTCTCGCGACCAGTCGTAAGTCTCACAATACTAACGGTGGCGGTGATGCTTCTTATTCTAGTCATTCAGTGCATTATTTACTTCGTTCAGAACGCCATGTACTCATTCTCATATTCTTGATTTTCGTGATAAAAAATAGCATTTGTCGGTTCCAAAAATAATTCCATTAAAGGCTAATCTCTTGTCACTGAAAACAAAATACTAATCGATGGCATATTTTATTTAGGTAGATTTGTGTTATCCTTAGAAATGCAGCATTTGTTCTTCATAAAAATAAAATTATGCATCCCTTAGCAAAAATTCTTTCAGGTATGTACAAATATATAATAGTAGACAAGAAATAGTTCCTTTTGGTAATCAGTTTTTTTTTATTAAAAAAGGTAAATTTATGTAATAAGCGTTGTTTTATGATATAGTTTCAGGCTAAAGATAATTGAAAACTTGCCAAACTTGAAAAAATTTAGTATCCTTCAAGATAAGCAGTTGATGACTGCAGTAATCTTTTAAAAAAATTACTTTAATTGTTTAATATTACAAAATTTTAAGGAAAATACAGTGATCTGCAAACACCTAGTAATTTGAATTACGTTATTATAATTATATATGTATGATTATAAATAGATATAGAATATTACTTCTCTTTTGTAAAACGTCAGAAAAAACGTCGTCATTGTCTTCTAGAAACCATCTAAAGTTAAACAAAGTACAGATCTACACTTTTCCATTACTTCTACCTTGTTTTAATTCATTTTAACTTGCTTGCAGTATTATATTACTGTTTGCTACATCATTCTCATCAAGCTTTCAAATGTCAAGGAGCATTTCAAATTGTATTAAAGGAAAGGCGATGGTGTTTTAAACATCCAATTATTAAGCTACTAATTGTATCTCTCTATAAGATTATAAAGTGTTAACTTCTGTTTTCTCCAGATCAATTCCCGATTATTGATGGAGACAGTGAATCGTTTCCAAGGCTGAGCGATTTCGACGCATCACCATCTGAGACGAGTGGGGACTTGCGCAATTGTGACCTACCGCCGCCTTATTCGGAATGCACTGAACCTGCCACGGGAAATAAACAAACCATAACGGAAGAACCGCCTCCTCCATACTCTGCTTGCTACGTAGCCTTCTCCAACCCAAAAGATGGAGTCCCTTCCGTCCATATCTACAACGAACAAGGACAGAGTCTCCCGAGCGACTCACACAACAGCAGCAGTCTAAATGAACATGCAGGAGTTTCAGAAAGAAGTATTGAACTAGTCGATAATAAACCAAATAATGGTTGTGAAAGAAATTCAACAGATAATACTGAAACAAATGAAAGTGACACTAACGTTTTAAATCATGCTATTGCTTCAACTAGCAACGCAAATGATAGAGTTGAAAGTGGTAGTTATATTATTGATATTGATATTATTAACGCATTGCCAGGAGAGGTTTGTTAGGAAGACTAGGTATAAATGCCTGGATTTGAAGATTAAGTAGCAACGAAAAGAAAAGTTCACCAAAGATATTACTGACTTAAGCCAAATTGAATTGCGGTTAACCACAATTCAGACAACTGTTGACGAATTATTTTGCACCTTATAGTTATACTAAATACATATACAGTGTCTCACGTATCGGATCAATCAGAAAATGAATGTTTGACTGACTGATCAGCGAAATTTAAATTTATGCATTTCGTACGAGTGACGGGAATCAAGAAACGGATACAATTAATTGTAGGGCATTTAAGTCCCTTCAGGTGATGACATGCAAAAACCACCAGATGTGTTTGAGTCCTTACTTTGGTAACCTAAGTCAATAGACGAAGTGATCACTAGTGTAGTGGTTCTTAACTTTTTTGGCTGGTGATCCCCAATACAGCGATACTTCAATCTTGTGACTCTATACAAATTAAGAAATATGTACTATTGTCAAGTCTCTAAAATGCGGGACGCTCATGTTTAGTAATTAACTTTTAACACAACACGGGTTGGTGATGATCATGATGATGAAGACAAAGTATCAAGTGTCAAATGTCACTAGTAATAAGAATGACTAGTGTATTACTAGTGAGGTGAGGTTTATTTTAAATAGAATAAGTAAGGTTTTACAAACGTTAATTAATGCGATATTCCAATGAAATTTTGATAGATTCATTTAAAACTAGTAACTTTTCAATTCATTTGGAATCCCCAGTGACCTCTTTGAATTGGTCGCAAGTAGAGATTAAGAACTGCTGGTATAATGGACTGTCATTTATCTGCTCAATATCACAAAATAGTTATCCTAGTATAGCAATTTTAACCCTCATTTAAGAAAAAGGTACCAATCAGCACAAAAAATGTAGGGGCACGTTTCCAATCAATGTAGTGAACCAAACCTGAATTAGTTCTCCAAGTAAGTCCAAGTTATATTTATTTTTAGATAAACTAGATAAAGCATTTTGTAAGTTTTTAGAAATCAGTCGATCCTCATAAAAGCACGTTCTGACATATGTATTGAAATCAATAAAATATTACTTAATTAATTTATTGTCTTTTATTTATTTGCTTGACCGTATATACCTATACACCGTGACTTAATGAGGCGATTTGATTTTCGCCATTTTGGTGCTGATAGCAGAAGTGAGCGTCCACGGATCTAATAATAGAGATAGGACAGTGTGATAAAACATTTAACGATAAAAACTCTATACCCAAGCCTTCAGTTATATTTATGTATCATTTTAACTCGGCTGGGCAGCGTTCGAGAAATTACGATACATCTCGTCAGCTACACCTCAAAACCTGAAAACGAGACTGTACAACGTTGTCAGTGATGACCTATGGAACTGAGACGTGGTCACTCCATCCAGGTTGTCACTCCATCTAGTGGGGGGTCACCCTACACTTCGCCTACCGATACGAGGCTGCCACTCGAGAACCTTTTTTCACCATCAGTTGTCGATTCTTCGAGCTATATGAACGGCCCATTGCTACTTCAGCTTACTAATCAGTTGGGCTATGGCGGTCACTCTGGTTTTACTGCGGATACCCTCATTTCTGAGTCTATCACGCAGTGAAACTCCAAGCATAGCCCTCTCCATAGCTCGCTGAGCGACCTTGAGCGTCCTCATATGGCCAGCAGTGAAGGACCATGTTTCAGATCCGTAAGTCACCACTGGCAACACGCACTGGTTATACACTTTAGTTTTCAGAGATTGAGGTATACCTGATGAGAAGATGTGTCGTAATTTCCCAAACGCTGCCCAGCCGAGTTGAATCCGTCGATTGATCTCTCGGTCGAAGTTGGACTTACCTAGTCGGACTATTTGTCCCAGGTAAACATACTCGTCAACAACTTCGAGCATAGTGCTCCCAACAACTACCGGTATAGGTGTGACATGGACATTAAACATGATCTTTGTTTTGTCCATGTTCATCTTAAGACCTATCCGTTGGGAGACACCATTGAGGTCATTGAGCATAGTGCTAAGGTCCTCCAGCGATTCTGCCATTAAGACTACATCGTCGGCAAATCGAAGGTGAGTGATGTACTCGCCATTGATGTTAATACTGTATCATTTCCAGTCCAGTAGCTTGAAAACGTCTTCCAACGCAGCGGTGAAGAGTTTCGGGGGATATAACATCACCCTGTCTTACACCTCTCTGCAGTTGGATAGGTTTCGTACTCTGGTTCTGTACTCGGATAGCCATCGTATCCCTACTGTACAAACACTTCAGCACTTCAATATACCAACAATTAACTAGGCACCGCTGAAGAGACTGTAGCACCGCCCACATTTCGACGGAATCAAAGGCTTTCTCATAGTCCACATACGCCAGGCAAAGTGGCAGATTGTACTCTTCGGACTTCTGTACAATTTGCCAAAGGGTATGTATGTGGTCTAAAGTACTGAAGCCTTTTCGGAAACCGGCTTTTTTTTTTATAGAAGAGGGGGGCAAACGAGCATGTGGCTCACCTGATGTTAAGTGACTACCGCCGCCCATGATCAACCGCAACACCAGGGGAATTGCAGGTGCGTTGTCGGCGCTTTAGAAAGGAGTAAGCTCTTTTCTTGAAGGTCCCCAGGTCGTCCGGAATCGGTCCGGAAAAATCACCGGTGGTAAATTATTCCACACAGAGGTTGTACGCGGAAGAAAACTCCTTTTGAAACGTACAGTGGTGGACCGCCAAGCATCCAGATGGTGTGGATGGTATCGGGACGTTTGCCGTGTAGTGCGTTCACGAAATTTGGCGGCTGGGATTAATCCGAACAATTCCTCAGAGCACTCCCCGTGATAGATGCGATAAAATACGCAAAGAGATGCAACATCTCTTCGCAGCGCCAGTGAATCGAGCCGATCGGAAAGCACTCGGTCGTCGACGATTCGAGCCGCTCTGCGCTGGATGCGGTCAAATGGAAGGAGCTGGTACTGGGGAGCCCCAGCCCAGAGATGGGAACAGTATTCCATGAGCGGCCGAACCTGCGCCTTGTAAAGTTGCAGGTGGTGTGCCGGCATGAAATACTGTCCCGCTCTGCTGAGCACGCCAAGCTTTTTAGAGGCCAATTTGGCCTTCCCTTCCAAGTGACCACGAAACTGCACGTCACTCGATATGTCGACGCCGAGGATTCCGATACTGGCTGAGGCAACAAGGGGGAGTGCCTTGAAACTGAGGGGATACGACAAAGGGGTTCTTTTTAGCGGTTAACGCGCAAACTTGTGTCTTCTGGGGGTTAAACTGGACTAGATTTAGTCGCCCCCAATCCGAGACTCTGTCCAGCAGAGACTCGACTTCAGACACAAGTTTGTCCCGGCACTCAGAGACGTTTTCCCGAGAAATATTGGCTCGGCCGGTGTAAAGAGCATCACCAGTGCTGTCATCTGCATAGCAATGAATGCTACGGGTTTGCAACATATCACTGATATGCAGAAGTAACAGCGTTGGCGATAGCACGCAGCCCTGTGGAATACCAGCATTAATAAGCTTGCAATCGGAGCTTGCACCGTCTACAACGACCTTGATGCTCCGATCCGCAAGAAAACTGGTGATCCAATCGCACAATTTCTCGGGAAGCCCATAGGAAGGGAGCTTCGAAAGAAGCGCTTTGTGCCAAACCCGATCGAAGGCCTTCGCAATGTCCAAACTAACGGCCAATGCCTCCCCCTTGGACTCTACTGCCTCCGCCCATCTGTGAGGTAGACCAGAAGATCACCAGCTGACCTACCACGGCGAAAACCGTATTGGCGGTCACTAATCAGCTGGTGATCCTCAAGGTACCTCATGAGCTGGCAGTTTACAATGGACTCCATTGTTTTGGAGAACAAGGAGGTGATGGCGATAGGCCGGTAGTTGGACGGGTCTGAGCGGTCGCCTTTTTTAGGGATCGGGTGGACGAAAGCCGTCTTCCATGATTTTGGGACTACGCCTAGGGAGTAGGAGTACCGGAAAAGACGCGTTAAAACCGGTGCCAACTCTGGAGCACACGTCCTCAGCACAATTGGGGCTTGTTCGGGAGGCTGGAAGTCGTCGAGTCTGCGTGCGAGACGATTCGTAATGACTCTCGAAAACAGCACGTAGACGCGGCTCAGAAGGGAAATCGGTCTGTAGTTCTTCAAGAGAGCGTTGTCGCCTTTCTTAAAGAACAAGACCACCGCGCTTCTGCTCCACGCCTCTGGAGTAGTGCCACCATGGAGGACGGAATTGAAGAGCTTCTGAAGGACTTCAAGTACCGGTGTTCCACCCACTTTCAGAAGCTCCGCTGTAATTCCATCCTCGCCCGGGGTCTTGCCGTTTTTAAGGTGGTGGAGAGCCATTCTAATCTCGCTCAGACTGACGTCCGGGATATCATCGGAATAGTGTCGGATAAGACTTGCTCTTGGATCGTTACTCACACTTGCGTGTGGCTCCAACGATGATGTGTACAGCTGCCCATAGAACCTCTCAATCACACTCAGAATCTCAGGTGTCCCGGAAACGATGTTGCCACACTCAGTCTTCAGCCTTGACAGTTGGCTCTTTCTGGCAGACAGATCCCTAGCAAAGACTTTGGAGCCCTGGTTCCGCTCGATCGCTTCTTTAATACGAGCAGTATTAAAGTTGCGTAAGTCTCGCCACATGCATTTGGAGATCTGTCTGTTCAGTTGCCTGTATGCTGTCAAATCTGTTGACGATTGCAGCCTCATCTCCCGTCTAACAGCCATGAGATTAAGAGTGTGATCGGAGAGTTTTTGTGTTCTTCTGCGGCGGGTCTTGCAGAACTTAGCTCCGACCGCATGGACAGTTTCCACGAGCTTGTCATTCATATCGTCCACTGCATATTATTCGTAAAATGTTATCCACTTATACAACATTTTAACAATTTGCATATACTACATAACATTTTACGAATATATTTCTATATATACACTTCTATATAGATACTTCCCGAGAAAGAATCATATGATAAAAAGTGCCCAAGGTGCCTATAGAAGTTATCACTTCGAAAATTAAGAAAGTCAAAAAACGAATCTCTTTATTCCCCGGGTCAGGTAGGCGCCCAAAAGTTGGCAACACGTCTCACTTCACGATTGACCCGCGACCACAGATTACTAAATCCACAACAGGTGCCTGTCACCATACATCAGTTATTGCGGGATTCCCCTCTTAAGTGAATGACAATGACAAACCAGTTCCTAGGAGTATTAATTGTAAGTAATAACTTATAATCAATTTATAATTATTTTAATTCAATGCGAGCGTTTATGTTCCATTTGTGAAAAATCTTTGCACTTCATTTGGGCCCCCATTAAATTTAGATACAGGGGCCGCCTAGGGCACTCTACGCTACTGGGTACGATTAGAATTTTAATTATGTATATTAAGATAGAAATCATTGAAGTCATAACCTATTTACTTCGGACGCCAATTCACAAGTTTTATGCTTTTTAGTCACAGTTTTACTATAGAGTCAGTTGAAAACCGGTGAATAAAATATTTGATAATTATCTGTTGTCAGCGTCTTTCATCGTTGTAAACAGATATAGGTAGAAAAAAACATCGATAAGTATTATTGACAAGGAACTGGTTAACCTTATTGAATTTTATAGTTTTTCAAAAATCGCTAATTTAAAGACATGTTTAAATGCAGATTATTAAAGTTAAACCAATGCTCTACTTTTGATATGCATTATTCACTTCGTCATATTTTAATGATTGACGTTTAAGTTTAGAAATCAAGGAAGTATCATCAGAAAATAATACTATATCGTGATTATTCCCTAAAATGGAAGGTAAGTCCTTAATATACACTAAAAATAGGAATGGGCCAAGAATTGAGTCATGAGGGACACACATTTGTACGGGCCATCAGGTAGAACTTTTACCATTGATAAAAACTTTCTGTAAACTATTACTTAAATATGACAGTTTATGCACTGTATTCTTGACACCATAGTATTCTATCTTCGTATTTATTGATTGTCTCATGGTGAACATAGTCGAAGCCTTGGATAGGTCACAAAATATACCCAAAGCATTCTCTGAATTCTACCATGCACAGAAAATATGTTTTATAAGCTGAACTCTGAAATTGGTTGTCGAACTACCCCTTGTAAAGCCGAATTGACTTATATGAAGCAATTTATTTACATTTAAAAAAAATAACCTAAAATCTGATGTAAAATATTTTTTTCAGAAATTTTACTTATAGTTGGTAGTACAGAAATTGGCGGGGTCTAATGCACTACCGGTTTGAATAAAGGAAAAATTTACTATGTTTCATTAAATCAGGAAACACACCAAATTAAAAATAGAGCTTGTATTAAAATAGTAGCTAGATAAGGTGCTGTTGTATCTATTATAGATGCAATAACTTTAATTTTCCATTAAAGTTATTGCATCTATAATAGATACCCCATAGGTCAGCCGTTTTCTTAACATCAATAGTTTTTAAACATTTAATGACATCTTTTGACGATACTCTATGGAATTCAGTAGTATTTGAACAAGCCTTTACATTTTGTTTATGCAATAACTCGGCGATAGTAGTAGAGAGGGCAAACGACTACGCGGCCACCCCGATGGTAAGTCAATACCGTAGCCAATGAAGTCGACACTAGGAGATTTTTCAAAAAGAACAAAAATCTAAAATTACTTAAAAATAGCTTTTTCTGAAGAGCTGTGGTAGCTCCTGAACGAAGCCGAAACTGGTTTCAATACCCGTCGGCAACAATAAAATTGTAAATTTCAATTTCAAGTGCTGATATAGCACGTCCTCGGCGATGAAGGGAAACACCGTGCGTAAACTTGCATATCCGAGAAATAAAAAAAAATATTTCTAAGAATTGTTCACCAATACGTATTGGGGCAGCGCGGCGGACATTTAGTTGACCTAAAACCCTCTCCGAAAAGAGAGGAGGCCTGTGCCCAGCAGTGGGACGTATATAGGCTGTAACTTTAACTTTTTTGAATATTCTTATTTTTACAAAATTAGTTTTATTATACATTGTTACTATTAAAATAAATCTCATAATTGCAATTTTTACCATTATTCAACCCAAACATGAGGAAGTTCAAACTACTATTAAAGAACTTAAATAAAACAGTTCTAACTACACTACACTACACCTCCCACCTACAAACGAATAAAAACTATGCTATCTATATTTTTTATCAATCCTTAAAGTAAATCCTTAAAATTATTCTAAACAAAACTAATATCTTTTATGAAAACTATAATCTAAGACATATCTAGCACTTTACAAATGCACAGTCACAGTATGTACTAAAAAAACTGTTAGTGAGTAGATGATTGTTTTAACTTAATTATAATCTAGCATATCGGTTTTCCAAGTTTAGTGATCAGCGCGTCCTGTGACACATCACAGACTATTCCACCTCTTCCAGCTAACAACAGAGAAGAGTTCCACTCTTCTTTGTCAAGTTTGCAATTGTTTGTTCAAGAAAAGCTAACAACAGAGAAGAGTTCCACTCTTCTTTGTTGTTAGCTTTTCTTGACCAGATCGTCCCTCCAATAATCTTGATATCGTCTGTCCATCTTTTTGCTTGTCTGCCTCTTTTTGTTTTGCCATCACGTGGTCTACATTCCGTAATGATTTGCGTCCATTTTATTATGCTTTCTCTTGCCATATGTCCTGTCCATCGCCATTTTAACTGTCTAATTTTCTTAATTATGTCTTCCACCTTTGTTGTAGATCTAATATCTTCTATTCTTTTGCGGTCTTTTAGCGTCACGCCCAACATACTTCTTTCAATTCCCCTTTGACATGTTCTCAGTTTTAGAAAATGTTTCTGATTCAACGCCCAGGTTTGGCATCTATACGTAAGACATGGCAATATACACGAATTCAACACTTTTTGCTTGGCTGTTACAGGAAAGTATTTACTTTTGAATATTTCTTTAAGGGACCAGTATCTTTTCCAAGCACAAGCTACTATTCTGTCTATATCCATGTCTGTATGATCTCTAAATGATATTATTGGTCCTAAGTATGTGTATTTTGTAACATATTCAATATCTTCATAATCTACTTTCATGCCAATTTCTTCCCTGTTTGTCATTACTTTTGTTTTCGATTTATTCATAGTAAGATTTATTGGTAGGTTGCGTTGTTGTGTCACGTAAACATTTAGGCTCCGTATTAATTTCGTTTTAAAAATAGTAAATCATAAAGTTTGATTATAAAATCTGTACATTCAATGAAGTTTAAGTGCAATACCCATGAAAAAGTGTTATCTCATAGTGAAGTGAGCCAAAAACGTCATTATAGCCGATACAAAAGTAATATTTTTTCTTGTCGTTTGTTTTAAAACTGACTACATCTGTATAAACATTCGAAACCCGTGGGAAAAGGTAAAGTTATCAGTAAAAACAGAACTGTGTAAAATGTTAGTGCCTAAAATGCTTTCAAGTGAACCTAATTAGTTTTTCTCAACCGTTATTTTAATTTGAACACTAAAACGGACTTTGACCCTAGCGCTTAAACTAACATCGCAAATAGCCAACCACATCTATCGTATATTGCATGATCTATTTTCACCTTCAACCAGCTAGCGCCCAGCACCGATAGTAACCATCACTCCGCGTAATTGCTTTGCTAGTACGCATAACTGTTTCTGGTACTGACGGAAAGATGGCGTTAAATTGCATTAAGTGCAAAACATCCATAGTAAATAAGCAATTTCTTAAGTGTTCAGTTTGTGAAAAGCACTACCACATCGATTGTACTAAAGTATCATTCCAACGCTTCCGAATAATGACAGCGGAAACAAAAAAAGCTTATAGATGCGATCCATGCTTAAATAAAATAAAATCCCCAGCTACTACTAATGCAATATTACAGGTGTCGTTACAAAATAGCTCTACCCAATCCTATTCGTCCATACTAGATGCGTCTACGCCCCTTAATAATACCCTACCATCGCCAGGAACAAATACTTCGACACAGAATCAGGACTACGTCACCTGCCGCAATAAAAACCGAGTAAATATTCCCACTGATAATTCTTTCGAGGAACTAAACAATGACGAAAAGTTCTTGTCGACGGCATCAAATCCTACTAAAGACACTCAAATTCTATCAGAACCACAAACTAAAAAAAAACACATATACAGTTGAAGAATTATTAGTAAAAATAGAAAACCTAGAGTGCAAACTAAAGAGCGCAAAAAACGTAATATATTACCTGACGACTGAAAACCGTTCTTTATGGAAGAAAGTAGGTGAATGTGAATTAAAGTTAAATAAACTGATATCTGAATCAGATATCATTACTTCTAAATCGCTAAAACCAAATTCTAAAGAAAAGTCGATAAATAGTGGTAACTTAATTCTTTCACCGAAAAAAATTAATAGCCACATCCCATTAAATAATAACTTATCCACAATGATTAGTGTCGAAATTCCTACAAACTCTGATCTTGATATGCACAAGAAGCCCAAAGTAGTGAAGGAAGCTGCAAACAAAATTTGTCTACTCAGTACGTCTAGATTTATGAAGACCCGAAACATATTACAACATAATGTACAAAACAACTATGATATATGCCACTATCTACTGACTGATCATGGCATAAGACCACTTCTACTAGACATAGAAAAAAAACTTCAGAACTTCTCCTTAAGAGACTACTGCATAATAGTCATTGGCAAAGAGGATTTTGAGGCCACAACTAATTATTTTGAGCTTATTACCTACATCCGAGAAAAATTACTACAAATAACACATACAAATATTATCTTGTGTCTGCCGACATTCAAATGTGGTAGATTTGTAAACCTATTCAACAAGAGAATAGAACTGTTTAATAACCTCCTTTATTTGGACAATATGACATATCAATACTCATATTTAATTGACTCCAACTTGAACCTCGATTACAACCATATCATGTTTCATAAGCGCACAGGCCAGATAAACGACTACGGCATGCAGATCATCTTTAAAGACGTCGCTGATCTAATAAAGAACATAGAAGAATACCAAGAAGAGGATTGTGGCAAAATTGTAGTAAACAGTGCCAATGATTTTAAAACCTCTGAAATTGTCTCAAAAAAGGAAGAAACCTTACCGATAAGTAACTGCCTATCTTCAAAACAAGAAACAGGGCCTATAACAAAAAGTAGACAAGACATTTCGTTAACAGTTTTAAATTAACTTTCCAAAACGTTCAGAGCTTAGGAAATAAAGTAGACTTAATTGAGCATTTATTAGTTGATACAAACATTGACATATTATTATTGTCAGAAGTATGGAGAAGTGAGGTCTTTTGTGAATCTATAGTAATACCAAATTATAAAGTAGCTTCAATATTTAGTAGAAAAAAGCACGGTGGTGGAGGTGCTTGTATTATGCTGAAGGATTGTATTGATTATAATGAAAAAATAGACTTGGTTAGTTTTTCCGTAGAATTTACGATTGAATTTTGTGCAATAGAAATACCGAAGTATAATATTGTTTTAGTCAGCTTATATAGAGCGGATCGTAATATTAATATCTTTTATGAACAATTAAATAAACTACTTAATAGAATACAACTAAAATATAGTATGTCATTATTGGGGGTGATTTTAATATAAATGTTAACGAAAACAATAGTGATTCTCAGGAACTCTAAAAATTAATGCGTTCTCATAATTTAGCTCAACTTATAAAAGAACCCACCCGAGTAACAAATAAAACAGCCACCTGTATTGATCTAATCTTTACAAACTATATATCTTTAGTAAAAAATTGCTATGTTATTGATTATGGTTTATCAGACCATTAAGCAACAAATCTAGAATTAAATTTAGAGACGGCGATGAGCAAAAAAGCAAGTGTTATTTACAAGAAAAAGGTATTTTACAAAACAAAACATTAATTCATTCAAAAACTCATTAAATAACGTCGATTGGAATAATATTCTAAAAGAGAACCAAACTGTAAATGAGAACTATAATATTTTTTTAAAATAATATCAAATAGTTTAAACGAACATATACCTATGATGAAAGCAAAAATAAAAAAAAAAAACAAAAAAATAAAGGCTGGTTGACAACTGGATTAAAAAATAATCCTTAATGATACAAAAAAGTCCAGTTTTTCTTAATTACTATAAAAAATACACAAGAATTCTTAAACGTAGTATCAAATTATCAAAAAACTACAATACATTAAACAAATGAAAAATTCGAGTAATAAAATAAAGACCATGTGGAACATAATTAATAATAAATTGGGTAGAATGAAAACAAAAAATCGCAAAAACATGATGTATGAATATTAATAATAACACAATAACGTGTCCCATTCAAATTTCTAACATATTTAATGAACATTTTGCAGCAATTGGTAAAACTAATAATATTAATAAAAATCAGAAACAATATAAAAATTCTGTCGAATTGAAACCGACATGCTCCATGTACCTAACCCCAGTTGATGAAAGGGAAATCCAAAATAGTATAAAAAAATTAAAAACTAAATATAGCTGTGGTGTAGATGATATACCACCGGTGCTTTTAAAACAATGCACTGAATAATTTGTCTATCCACTTACCCTTTTAGTAAACCAAAGTTTTCAACATGACATATTTCCAGACCCTCTCAAAATAGCACTAATAAAACCGTTGCACAAAAGAGAAGATAAAAAAACCTTAACAACTACAGACCAATAGCCCTATTGCCCACCTTTTCAAAGATATACGAAAAAGCAATGTGTAATAGACTCTACTCATTCCTTGAAAAGTATGGAATACTGGATGATAGCCAAAATGGATTCAGAAAATCAAGATCAACCACCCTAGCTGTATATAAGTTCATACAAATGGCCTTCCAAAATTTAAATGATAAAAAACATACTTTTGACATGATTGAGTTGCCTGCCGTTGATATTGATGCCAAAATTGTCTCACTCGAGATCCCTAAATATGCTTTCCAATATTGCAGAGAAAAGTTTTGGGTATAGTGGATCTCCTTGCCTCACCCCTCCAGCTTTTGGAAATTCTTCGCCAGCTGTTTCCAGTTTTATTTGCGCTATGCTATTCGCGTGTATATTTTTAATTATACGTATTTATTTTCGGCACTCCTTGCTGGTCTAGTGCCCTCCAAAGCAAATCATGTTTAATAGAATCAAATGCCTTACTTAGTCCACAAATGCAATGTTAACGGATGATGAAGCGGCTTTACCGTATTCTTGGCATTTTTGTATTAGCTGTTTAATGACATGCATATAATCTGTAGTTGAACCCCGCTCTTTACCAGCTTGTTCTATAGGTTGCTGTTTGTCCATTATCCTTGTTATTCTGTTTAAAATCAGTTTAGGGAAAACTTCGTAAATAGTCGACATGAGGCTTATAGGTCTGTAGTTTTCAATTACGTTTCTATCTCCTTTTTTGTGTAATAGTATGATTGTATTTTTCGTTCATTGCATTGCGCACATTCCGTGCTTAAAATAAAGTTATATATTTCTGTTAGTTTTCTTAGCTTTTCCGGTGACATAAGTGAGGTTTTGATCATTTCATTTGTAATCTGATCTGCTCCGGATGCCTTATCGTTCTTAAGACTGTTGACAGCTTTTTAAATTTCTGATTGTAGAAAAACTGGTGATAGTTGGTCACGGAGAATAGGTCTTTAACTAATTTATCCTGTTGTACAGTGGGAGCATATACTTGAATAACTGACCATTTATGCCTGTAGCCTGGCAGATGCATATTTAGTACAGCTATTCTTTCTAATATACCAATGAACTCATCAATGTTTCTTTCTAATTGTTTTACAACCATGAAGCCGACGCCATAACTTGTTTTCGTTTTCCCTTTATAGTACAGAATATATTCCTTTCGATTTTCAATACTATTACCTAACCTTCTTACTTCACTTAAACCTAATATGTATTTATATATTTTTTTATTTTTGAGAGAGCTCTAATTCAGTAAGCCTAACTTGTGTTCTCAGTGATAGGCAGATCAAAGTAGTAATATACAGTTTCCTATTTTGTTGTGTTTTTGAAAAGAGCTCTTGTTATTTTCTGTTATTGGTGCTGGAAGGGATTGGTTGATATCCCCCACGGAGACCAGCCGGCTTGTGGAAGGTGTGATAGTTTTGGTTGTTTTGTTAAATATTTTTAGTTCGTTCGTTCTGATCTTCCAGTTTTCGATACGTGTTAATTGCAACTCTTTACTTACATATGATGTTGAGTGAGATCTGTTTCTGTATATTCTTTCGAAGGAATTTATTTTATTAATTTTTGGTCGGCCGTTCCAGTGTCATTCATTGTTTTTGGTGAGGCAGATTGTTCTCTCTTCCTTTTATTTCGCACCCCACTCGCTTCGCCCTTTACAACCAGTTTGTCATGATCAGATATAAAAATGTATAACACAAAATTGTGATTGGATGTTCACGAAAATTTAACCTTAATCATTTTTTATTATGCCTACTACTTATCTAGTCCGGACAATAATAATGAATATAATACTCTTTTAATTTTCATGTTCTTTTACATTTAAATACTTTATTTTAATGCTTTTTTCATATATTTACTTCGTTCGTAATTAACCACTATTTATTTTTAATTATATCTCATAGCATGTTAGCCAAAAATTCATTAAATATTTGTGTCATTTCTTTCATATACACGACTCACATGATCAAGAAAATGATCAATATTATTCCATTTATCTTTTTGCATTTATAGCAATTTAGGTCATATAATTTATTATATAATTGTACCGTAACTTTCACGTACACGACTCACGTACGTACATGATCAAGATAATGGACAATATTCCTATACAACTCTTGATAATTCGTATTTCCCTCATTAAGAATGCATTAAAATCCGCATTTAATCGCATCCGAACAGCCTACATAAATTTATCGGTTATTAGGTTTTCGAAACTCTCAGCTAATCAAGCTGATTGTATGTGGATATGCTACCGACGGACAAATTTCTTTATCTATGTCACACCTTTACCTGCTATCACTATCAATACTTTTCATTCATAATTACGTATTTCGTAACTTGGCTACAAAAGGGAACGGCAGATTTAGTACCGCATACTTTTTTCGTTGTTTTGTTATAGAATTAGTACCAGATATTAAGGCAACTAAGCCATTAATTTTCATGTAAGTTTTATATTTTTAGAACTTGGGAGTAATTAATAATATCAATAAAAGATTTTAATAAATAAACGTAATATAAGCATAAACTAAACGCAATTATGTTATTATACGTTGCCATATGTAATAATGTGCGCGCGTCAGAGTCTTGCGAATCCACACATTCAAAAATAATAAAACAGTTTTTCAAGGTGAAGGCATATCTAACCATTTAAATCTTTGAACACATCAGCATATTTTGAAGAAAAAATATATAAACACGAAGTTTACGAAAGTAATGATAGACTCAGAAGGGCTAGAACCCAGAGCCATAAAGTCAGTTAAATAAAAAAAACAGTATAATATATTATGGTTCATAAAAGTAGCTTGATCTCTGCGACAGCTGTCAGTAAAAATCACGCCTATGAAGTCCTAAATTTCTTAGTAGTACAGACAGTACATGTCAATGTCATACTTTATGGGCATGCACTAATTAGGTCGGCATGTCCATAAAGTTTCATGACATTGACAGGTACTGTCTGTACTACTAAGAAATTTGAGGACTTCATAGGCGTGATTTTATTGACCGAGCTGTCGCAAAGATCAAGCTATCTTTTATGAACTATACTCTATGTTCTATTTATATAACCTTATAAATTAAAATTAGTTATAACTTTTATGTCCCAAGTTTTAAAAATCCAAGAATTTAAAAGGGGTTTGTCTATCCTACTAACTACCAATTAAAACCAAAAATATCCCAAAATACGAAGTTTTATTAGCGGTACGAAACTCCCATGCAAGCCGGCCATTCCCCTTTACTCTCATCTTTTACACATTTATATCTCTTATAGTATCTAGTTACATATTTTCATTCTTGTAAATTGGCTTACAATGATCACAAAAAAACTTGAATAAATTAGTTAATAACTACGAAGTATATATTATATGAGGAGCTTGAAAATCGTTTATACAAAGGAATTATTTTCAAAAACTACACTAATAAGTTAGATATTAAAACTAATGAACTATAAATGTAAAAAGCTAATTGATAGTGCAAATAATATAAAACCGAAAATAAATGATTACATTTCATAATAAGATAAACAGATCAAAAAAAAAGTCTACGTAAAAAAAACGTAATCATTATCAACAGGCAGATCAAAATACAAACTGCAATCTTCTTGAAATTTAAAACAAATTCAAATCAAATCTTTTATTGCGAATATAGGTTGATACAGATGGTATTGTCATAGTTTATCACTTAGAGAACAAACACTTAGTACAGCTATATTCCGCCATTTGGCATGCAATATTCATTACATTTTATTAGTTTTATATTAAATTATTTAACCATGTTTTAGTTATAATTGGAGTTCAAAATCAAAATTAATAGCGATAAGTCAATTTAGATAATATTATATAAGTCAAGTCAATTTAGTTATACTGAATCACGCAAAAAAAAAAAAAAACAAAAATGGGATGTGTATATAATAAAAAAATGCATTAAGTAGTAAAAAATAATAAACAAACACAATCCCAAAAAAAAGGGAAAGGGCTTAATAACCAAAAAAAAAAAAAAAAAAATGTATTAGTCAATTATTGAATTTCATATTTATCTTCGAGATATTCTTTCACACTGTAGTATGCCCTATTAACGAGAAATTGCTTCAATAGTATTTTAAAATTATCTATGTTGGAACATCTCAAAATGTGTAATGGTAAATGGTTATAAATTCGAGGGGCCATACAAAATACGCTGTTGTTAAAATGGGCTGTTTTGTTTGATGGAAAACATATTTTATGGTTATTACGTTTACTGTATAGGCACTCAAATAAAGAAATATGCGTAATAACAAAGACGGCTACCTCATATATATAAAGACATGGAAGTGTTAACAGTTTCAGACTAATAAAAAATGGTTTACAACTATCCGTCTGTTTTAACTTCAAAATAGCCCTTACACATCTCTTAATTGGGCTCTAAATATCATATTATTGTCTACAGAGTTACCCCAAAAAATGACACCATACCTTAACACTGATTCTACATAACCGTGGCGCATTGACCGCAGATTGATTCACAATTGTTCCAAGTCTATGCAGTGCATAAGAGAACTGGTTTAGTTTAGTACAAATATCTTCTGCTTGAGATTTCCATTTTAAGTTTGAATCGAGATTGAGGCCTAAAAATTTTGCATTTTCGACTACATTAATTTTTTGTCCGTTGTAGCATATATTAAGATTAATTAATTATTTTTTATATTTCTGAATGTCATTAAATTTGTTTTATTTAGATTAATTAATAAATTATTATTTGACAACCATTGAATTATAATGACTAGTGTTTGATTTATGTCAGATATCATTTTATTTTTGCTTGTGCCTGTAAACATCACTGTACTATCGTCTGCATATAATACCATATCTTGATTTAGATAATTTGGTAAATCGTTTATATAAACAAGGAATAATAATGGACCAAGAATACTTCCCTGGGGTACTACTTGAGTCACATCGCGATATGACGATGAATGTACTATCTGTCTATACGTTTTTGAGCATATGCGCGTAATTTGTGTACATTGTTTCCGATTTATTAGGTAAGTTTTTAGGAGATTAAGGATATTTCCTCGGATCCCGTACGCTTCTAATTTACTTAAGAGGATACTGTGATTAACATAGTCAAAAGCTTTAGTTAAAACCATGTATAGAGCAGATACTAAGTGATGATTATTATTAAGGCTTGACATTACAGTACGTAGAAATTGAAAGACAGCTAAATTTATACTTTTATTTTTCCGAAATCCGACCTGTTTCTCTGTGGAGATTATATATTTTTCGAAGAAATCATTAAGGTTTTGACTTATTACCTTTTCAAAAATTTTAGAGAATATCGGTATGAGTGCTATGGGTCTATAATAAAGTATGTTGCAAACATCACTCTTATCATTTTTCTTAAATACAGGTTGAACTACCGTTTTTTTTAATTTATTTGGGAATATTCCAGAGGCTATACTTAAATTTACGATGTAGGATAAAACTGGTGAGATTATGGTTGATACACTTTTTAATACCTTTGTGCTAACGTCATCATAACCTGTGCTATTTGTATTCTTTAATTAATTAATTATATTATTAATTTCGAAAGGAGTCGTTGGGTTCATAAAAAATGAGTTATAAGTATTCGGTAATTTGCAGTTAACATTAATTGTTCTTAGATTACTGTCATTTCCACTTATGAAATAATTGTTAAATAACTCTGCGATATCTTTGGGGTCATCAATGATAATCCCATTATTATTAATATGCCTGATTTCCTCTTTAATCACATTATTGTTACTATAATTGATGATTGACCAAGTAGCTTTAGATTTGTTTGAAGCTGTTTTGATTTTATAGTCATTCTGTGCCCTTTGTGTTAACTTTATTATTTTGTTTAAACGTTTTGTGTAACCTTTGAACAAATTTCTATTGTGATTAGTCGGATGTTTTCTATATTGCCAAAGTAATTTTCTTTTTTTGTTTTGCACATATTCTTATACCTTTCGATATCCAGGAAGGTTTTTTCCGAAGTGTTCTTTTTATTAATATAAATGGAAAACATAAATTATAAAATAATATGAATAATTCATGAAAATAATCGAATGCATAATTTGGATCAGTTGTATTGTAAATTTTGTTAAAAGTAAGTGATTTTAAGCATTCATTGAATTTTTTCATGTTTTCATTACTGTAATCTCTACATTTTATTAACCAATGTGAGAGAGAACAAGTTTTTTTGACTTTACAAGTTAACATTTGGCTTGAGTGATCAGACAGAGCGAATTCAAAAATATTATATTTACTTCCTCTAATATCGTGTATAAAGTTATCTAAACAAGATCCACTTACTTAATGATTTCTTATATTTACGCGAACATTGCACATGATTAAAACTACTTTTACGGATTTTATCGCGTTTATTTTTACTTTTTATTTTTAATTCCCGACGTTTCGGGCGCTTTCCAGCACCCATGGTCACGGGGGTCTGAGATGACTGACGTCCCGATGTCATTGTTAAACCCGGAGAACCTTCAGCTTTTTTAATTATTGTTTATGGTCCGATCTATGCAAAATGAACTGACTATGTCCTGAGGTCTTGCAGTGGTATGCTTGGGTTTAGTTTTAATTTTATTGATTATAGGATCCCAAGCAGGTGGTAGTACCCAGCCTCCTTCTCTATTGAAATTAGGATGTTTTTTAATTTCAATAGCCTCACGTATCATCCTTGGTAGGAATCGGTGTTCTTTTGCGAGGATTTGTGGTCTATCAAATCTGATGTAATGGTTGGGGCCGTCTAGAATATGATCACAAACTGCAGACTTCCCGGAACGTTGATGCTTCACATCAGCTATATGTTCTTTTACGCGGGTCCTAATTGATCTTTTGGTTTGTCCTATATAAGAGAGACCACATTCACAATCAAGCTTGTACACTCCTGCATCTTGTAGAGGAATATGACACTTGACGGATGGTAGGAACTGACTAATCTTCTTCGGCGTCTTGTAGAATGTTCTAATAGAAGCTCGCTTCAAGATATAGCCAATCTTGTCTGTGACACCTCTGACATATGGTAGTACAGCAGGCACACGCACGACTGTGGCCGGCTTCACTCGGTCACTGTGTGGCTGTGACTGTGAGGCTGGGTACTACCACCTGCTTGGGATCCTATAATCAATAAAATTAAAACTAAACCCAAGCATACCACTGCAAGACCTCAGGACATAGTCAGTTCATTTTGCATAGATCGGACCATAAACAATAATTAAAAAAGCTGAAGGTTCTCCGGGTTTAACAATGACATCGGGACGTCAGTCATCTCAGTCCCCCGTGACCATGGGTGCTGGAAAGCGCCCGAAACGTCGGGAATTAAAAATAAAAAGTAAAAATAAACGCGATAAAATCCGTAAAAGTAGTTTTAATCAAGATCCACTTACATTACGCGTTGGCTTATTAATGGCTAACTTAAGATTATAGCCAATAATTGTTTGATTTAGAATGTTAGCCTCTTTGCTATTTTTTAAAATGTTTATATTGAAATCTCCACATATAACTATTTTTTTTTTGCGAAGCACAATGCAGCAAGTATGTCATTAAATATAGCAAAAAACTGATCAAAACTTTGTGTATTGTTTCTAGGTGGTCTGTAAATACATACTATTATTATACCATGCAATGTAAGTTCTATGGCACAACACTCAATTATACCCGAAACGCCATATTTTTTTATAGAATTTAATGTTTTGAACTCACGATGATTGTGAGTCAAAATACAGGCACCGCCATGACGGTTTTTACGACAAAAAGAGGCTGCTGTTTTCTATGAATAATAATTTAGTGTCACCTTTCAACATATTGTGCTCAGTTAAACATACTACATCAACTAGGATACCCTGTTCCAAAAGAGAATTGAGATTTAAAGTTAAAAGATCTGATTTACTTATAACGCCATTAATGTTTTGATGTAATATATTTATATGTTTACAGTTAACGAAAAAAATGTTTTAGATTGTTCTGCAATCACATGGTCATCACAGGTGTTTAACTCCGGTGTATCAGGCCGAGCGTCACCCATAGAATTCATTGCAATTGGCGATTTTGCAGTGCATTTACGTATATTATTACTTGCTTCATCAATGCTACACGTAGTGTCCATGTTATTTGGAAATATTGATATGTCAACAAAATTATGACACCTTTGTTTTAAATTTCAAGGTACGTTTATGGACATATTTTGCGATTACATCGTATTACGGTCACCTAATTTTAAGATTACCTTGTACAATATGTTGTTATTATATATGAATATGAATACGAGTAAAATGTATGCATCTTAAAATGATATTTTTAATATACACAGAACTTCAAATAGTCACACGGTTAAAAGTTATATCACTTTTACAAAGACCGAAAAACATTAGATTTTTGTAAAATTTAAATTATTAGAAATATGATGTCTATTAGCATTGAAAAAAATATTGAAAATCACTATGATAGCTATCAAGTTTTTTTATAAATAATGAAGGAAATGAAAGAGGACTTGTTACTTGTTCAAGATCTTTTATTATACGGCTTAATTATTCTACCTTAACACTAATATATTAAGAGGAGTATTACAAAAAATGCGGAATTACAAGGTTTCCTCGTTGAAATTATATGTGTTCCGTTCGTTGCTTGAAATAACAATTAGGTACTCGGTAAAAATAGTTCGTTTTCTCTACTACAATATTAATAAATAAGTTATGCTTAGAGCAAATTTTAGATAACTTTTTTTTGTAATAATCATTCTCCCATGAGATGCATGTTTAGGTCAAAACCCTGAGAGACATGATTTGGGAGCTCTAATTTGTAGATTCTATTGAATCATTATCATCATCATCATTACAGCCCTTCACAAGTCCACTGATGAACGTAGGCCTCCCTCAAGCAATGCCACAAAGCACGGTCCTGAGCCACCTGCATCCATCGACTTCCTGCATGTCTTACCAGGTCGTCACTCCATCCAGTGGGGGGTCGCCCTACACTACGCCTACCGGTACGAGGCTGCCACTCGAGAACCTTTCTTCCCCATCGGCTGTCGGTTCTTCGAGCTATATGGCCGGCCCATTGCCACTTCAGCTTACTAATCCGTTGGGCTTTAACGGTCACTCTGGTTTTACTGCGGATATCCACATTTCTGAGTCTATCACGCAGAGAAACTCCGAGCATAGCCCTCTCCATAGCTCGCTGAGCGACCTTGAGCGTCCTCGTACGGCCAGCAGTGAAGGACCACGTCTCAGATCCGTAAGTCATCACTGGCAACACGCACTGATTGTTCACTTTAGTGTTCAGAGATTGAGGTATACCTGACGAGAAGATGTGTCGTAATTTCCCGAAGGCTGCCCAGCCGAGTTAAATCCGTCGATTGACCTCTCGGTCGAAGTTGGACTTACCTCATCATCATCATCATCATCACAGCCCTTCACAAGTCCACTGCTGAACATAGGCCTCCCCCAAGTAATGTCACAAAGCACGGTCCTGAGCCACCTGCATCCATCGACTTCCTGCATATCTTACCAGGTCGTCACTCCATCTAGTGGGGGGTCGCCCTACACTACGCCTACCGGTACGAGGCTGCCACTCGAGAACCTTTCTTCCCCATCGGTTATCGGTTCTTCGAGCTATATGGCCGGCCCATTGCCACTTCAGCTTACTAATCCGTTGGGCTATGTCGGTCAATCTGGTTTTACTGCGGATATCCTCATTTCTGAGTCTATCACGCAGAGAAACTCCGAGCATAGCCCTCTCCATAGCTCGCTGAGCGACCTTGAGCGTCCTCATACTGCCAGTAGTGAAGGACCACGTCTCTGATCCGTAAGTCATCACTGGCAACACGCACTGGTTGTACACTTTAGTTTTCAGAGATTGAGGTATACCTGACGAGAAGATATGTCGTAATTTCCCGAACGCTGCCCAGCCGAGTTGAATCCGTCGATTGACCTCTCGGTCGAAGTTGGACTTACCTAGTCGGAATATTTGTCCCAGGTAAACGTACTCATCAACAACTTCGAGCATAGTGCTCCCAACAACTACCGGCATAGGTGTGACATGGACATTAAACATAATCTTTGTTTTGTCCATGTTCATCTTAAGACCTATCCGTTGGGAGGCACTATTGAGGTCATTGAGCATAGTGCTTAAGTCCTCCAGCGATTCTGCCATAAGGACTATATCGTCGGCAAATCGAAGGTGAGTGATGTACTCGCCATTGATGTTAATACCGTATCCTTTCCAGTCCAGTAGCTTGAAAACGTCTTCCAAAGCAGCGGTGAAGAGTTTCGGGGATATAACGTCACCCTGTCTTACACCTCTCTGCAGTTGGATAGGTTTCGAGCTCTGGTTCTGTACTCGGATAGCCATCGTAGCCCTACTGTACAAACACTTCAGCACTTCGATATACCGACAGTCAACTTGGCACCGCTGAAGGGACTGCAGCACCGCCCAAATTTCGACGGAATCAAAGGCTTTCTCATAGTCCACATACGCCAGGCAAAGTGGCAAATTGTACTCTTCAGTCTTCTGTACAATCTGCCGCAGGGTATGTATGTGGTCTATGGTACTGAAGCCTTTTCGGAAACCGGCTTGTTCGGGAGGCTGGAAGTCGTCGAGTCTGCGTGCGAGACGATTCGTAATGACTCTCGAAAACAGCACGTAGACGCGGCTCAGAAGGGAAATCGGTCTGTAGTTCTTCAAGAGAGCGTTGTCGCCTTTCTTAAAGAACAAGACCACCGCACTTCTGCTCCACGCCTCTGGAGTAGTGCCACCATGGAGGACGGAATTGAAGAGCTTCTGAAGGACTTCAAGTACCGGTGTTCCACCCGCTTTCAGAAGCTCCGCTGTAATTCCATCCTCGCCTGGGGCCCTGCCGTTTTTAAGGTGCTGGAGAGCCATTCTAATCTCGCTTAGACTGACGTCCGGGATATCATCGGAATAGTGTCGGATAAGACTTGCTCTTGGATCGTTACTCACACTTGCGTGTGGCTCCAACGATGATGTGTACAGCTGCCCATAGAACCTCTCAATCTCACTCAAAATCTCAGGTGTCCCGGAAACGATGCTGCCACACTCAGTCTTCAGCCTTGACAGTTGGCTCTTTCTGGCAGACAGATCTCTGGCAAAGACTTTGGAGCCCTGGTTCCGCTCGATCGCTTCTTTAATACGAGCAGTATTAAAGTTGCGTAAGTCTCGCCGCCTGCATTTGGAGATCTGTCTGTTCAGTTGCCTGTATGCTGTCAAATCTGTTGACGATTGCAGCCTCATCTCCCGTCTAACAGCCATGAGATTAAGAGTGTGATCGGAGAGTTTTTGTGTTCTTCTGCGGCGGGTCTTGCAGAACTTAGCTCCGACCGCATGGACAGTTTCCACGAGCTTGTCATACATATCGTCCACTGCATTGCAATCTTGTAGGCACTGAAAGCGGTTGTGTAACTCGAGCTGAAAGTTTTCGGGATTTTGGATCAGAGCACGAGGGGGGACGGAGCGTTGACTTCATTAGACGAGACCTCTCCAACTTAACGTTTAGGTTCAGTGTGCCTCTAACCATTCGGTGATCGCTGCCAGTTTTCACCCTTGCGATCACTGAGACATCACTGAACAGTTGGCGTCTGGTCGTCATAATGAAGTCAATCTCATTTTTTGTCGAACCGTCGGGGCTCGACCAGGTCCACTTCCTGTGGGGCCGCTTCTGGAAGAAAGAGTTCATCATAAAGAGTCCCTCTTTCTCCATAAAGTCGGCCAGCTGCTGGCCCCTTCGGTTCCGTTGCCCTACTCCAAATTTCCCTAACTTCAGCTCACCGTTTTCTCTTGTGCCTAGTTTTGCGTTGAAGTCTCCCATCAACACCGTGTAGTGGGTTTTGGAGGAATGTATGGCTTTGGAAATATCCTCATACATTTCCTCCACCTCCTCATCGGAATGTGCCGACGTTGGTGCGTAAACCTGTATGACCTTCAGCGAATACCGTTTGGTGATTCTGAGTATCAGGTACGCGACCCTCGTCGACACACTCTCAATCTGTACAACGTTGTTGACGAGAGACTTGTGGACGATAAATCCGACACCTCCTTGGGACAGATGGTCGCCCTCCCGGTGATAGAACAAGTTGCCGGATTCGAGAATCACCGTGTCCTCCCCCCTCTCTTCGGACCTCGGATAATCCTATAATACTCCAGCGCAACTTGTCTATCTCTTCTTCCAGCTCCAGGATCTTCTCGTCAGTCCTCAGTGTGCGTGCGTTAAATGTTGCCAGGTCGAGTCGTCGTAGGTGGCAACCGAACCTCCACCGGAGATTCTTAGCACCCCCTGCCCCGCCGTTACCATGGTCGCCACCGTAGCCAGGAATAGCGGGGCCGCCGGGGACTGGGGGCCGTCTATTTGTGTAATTGTTCATGGGGGGTATATTGCCATAGTTGCCACGCTTGGCGAGCGGGTTGGCAACCGCAGTTTTTTTTTGTCGTACAGTTGCTGTTATCAGGAAGATGCTGCTTCCCATCTCCTGCCTGGCTCCCTCTGTCGCCTCTTACGACACCCACGGGAAGATATGGGGTAGTGGATATTCTTGACCGCCACTACACGGACTTACCTAGTCGGACTATTTGTCCCAGGTAAACGTACTCGTCAACAAACTTCGAGCATAGTGCTCCCAACAACTACCGGCATAGGTGTGACATGGACATTAAACATGATCTTTGTTTTGTCCATGTTCATCCTAAGACCTATCCGTTGGGAGACACCATTGAGGTCATTGAGCATAGTGCTAAGGTCCTCCGGTGATTCTGCCATAAGGACTATACCGTCGGCAAATCGAAGGTGAGTGATGTACTCGCCATTGATCTTAATACCGTATCCTTTCCAGTCCAATAGCTTGAAAACGTCTTCCAACGCAGCGGTGAAGAGTTTCGGGGATATAACGTCAACCTGTCTTACACCTCTGTGCAGTTGGATAGGATTCGAACTCTGGTTCTGTACTCGGATAGCCATCGTAGCCCTACTGTACAAACACTTCAGCACTTCGATATACCGACAGTCAACTTGGCACCGCTGAGGGGACTGTAGCACAGCCCAAATTTCGACGGAATCAAAGGCTTTCTCATAGTCCACATACGCCAGGCAAAGTGGCAGATTGTACTCTTCGGTCTTCTGTACAATCCGCCGCAGGGTATGTATGTGGTCTATGGTACTGAAGCCTTTTCGGAAACCGGCTTGTTCGGGAGGCTGGAAGTCGTCGAGTCTGTGTGCGAGACGATTCGTAATGACTCTCGAAAACAGCACGTAGACG